>CM019065.1:345512059-345788368 GCA_009667805.1 Leptobrachium leishanense | reverse complement strand
ACAGCCTGCCCTATGCTGAATAGAATCCTGGAAGACTAGCCAGCATGAGCTGAGCTGAGCTGGTGATACACTGAACGCGCTGCATGTCGAGACGCGCTCCGTGTATACGGCCCTATCTTCTCTGCGTGCTCAGCCGGCGTCGGACCGCGTGGCTGAGCATCCAGAGCTGGAAATAGCCAGCTGCGGCCGTGATACGACGCGGTGTGAAGCAAAAGCTTCAGCCGCAATACGACACGTTGTGAAGCAAAAGCTTCAGCCGCAATACGACGCGTTGCGAAGCAAAAGCTTCAGCCGCAATACGACGCGTTGCGAAGCAAAAGCTTCAGCCGCAATACGACGCGTTGCAAAGCAAAAGCTTCAGCCGCAATACGACGCGGTGCGAGGCAAAAGCTTCAGCCGCAATACGACGGGGTGCGAAGCAAAAGCTTCAGCCGCAATACGACGCGGTGCGAAGCAAAAGCTTCAGCCGCAATACGACGGGGTGCGAAGCAAAAGCTTCAGCCGCAATACGACGCGGTGCGAGGCAAAAGCTTCAGCCGCAATACGACGCGGTGCGAAGCAAAAGCTTCAGCCGCAATACGACGCGGTGCGAAGCAAAAGCTTCAGCCGCAATACGACGCGGTGCGAAGCAAAAGCTTCAGCCGCAATACGACGCGGTGCGAAGCAAAACTTCAGCCGCAATACGACGCGGTGCGATACAAAAGTTGTTTTTTTTTGGGAGAAAGTATTTTTACCAGGAAGGATACATTGAGATTTCTCTCGTTTTCAAGTATGTCCTGGGTGGTGAGTATGTTCCGTTAGATGTCTTGCCCAAGGACACTTACTGGAGAGGTGCTCTTGTCGGGATTTGAACCTGTGTCTCCACGGTCCTAGAACAGTGATGTTACCTCTACTCCACCCAGCCAGTACATTTCTGATATTTGGCTTCTTTGTGTACCATAAAGTAGGTAAGATTGTTGTGACAAGCATGTTGATATTTAAAACATAATATCAATAGCTTATTATTATTATTATGTACCACTTCCAACTTCTTTATTCTCTTTTGGCCATTGTTTGTTAGAGGTGAGGATGGAATGAAATGATCAGGGACAGCCACCACTTCATGATTGCCCCTACTGCTTTGTATCCCTCCCTTCTGGTACTTTGTAGGAGAGTGAGGGAGCGCCCCAGAGCAAAAGAGACATCCAGTATCTTTATACATTTTAGTTGCTACATCCCATCTCTGGTTTTACATTGAAACACGATTCCTTTGTAATATGTTAACGTCTGGTTTAAAATGTAACCAGTGACAACAGATCCTAAGGAACCCCTTTTCATTGTTACTTATTTGTGTTTATTGTCTGGCTAGTTCAAAGTTTTTCTACAACTAGGTTTAAAGCAAAATAAATAACATGTCCTGCACAGGGATCATTAGTTTGAAACTATAACTGCAGAGATCTATGACATTAATAATTGTGTGAAGCTTTGCTAGTTTCTTCAGGGCCACATTCACACGTTAATGCTCTGCTTGCTTTTTGTCAATCGAGTGGTTACATGTGTTACCACTTTGCTGTTTCGCTGTAATATTGCTTATATTCTTTGCATTGGATTTGTACAATCGTTGCCGACATTAGGGATTCAAACAAGGAGCTAATTAGTTTAGAATATATCTTAATTGGCCTCTATTTTTCCATACATTTTCTGCATATTTATTTATGTAACTTGTTCACAGGTGTGTGTGTGTGTGTTGTGACAGGAGACAGGGCGTGTATATGTTCCCCCAACAGTGCCACGCTGTGGGCTTTGGTCTGATGCCCTAATGAGAATGTTTCATGTTAAATTGATCCGCCTAAATGATACGTTTGGGCCCCTGGGGTGGAGCACTTGGAGTGTAGGGCTGACCTGTGCTCCGAGTCCACACCACACTTTCCATGCAACTCAGCAGGTGAGTAGTCCAGTCTAGGTGTCCTGGATTGCCCGGGGAGTTCGTTACCTGCTGGGTAAAAGCCTTCTCAGGGAGGAATTGAGGGGACAGAGAATACCCGGAGCAGGAGGAGAAGCTGAAGCTTTCTCCACTTGAAACTTGGTTAAAACTGATTCAAAAGCAAAATAAACCTCTGCGCATATTTTTGTCTTATCTATTCATTGACTGTGTGTAAGCCCAAGGTTTAGATAGATGGAAAATGTGTTCATTTGTAAGGGCAGAGGCTATGACCCCTGTGTAGTGTTGTGCGTGTGGAAGCAAGACTGTAGATGGAGCTGGTACTGTGGAAGCAAGCCTGGAGATGGAGCTGGTACCGTGGAAACAAGCATGGAGATGGAGCTGGTACCGTGGAAGTAGGTCTGGAAACGGAGCTGGTATCGTGGATGTGGAAGTAGGTCTGGAAACAGAGCTGGTACCGTGGAAGCAAGCCTGGAGATGGAGTTGGTACCGTGGAAGCAAGCCTGGAGATGGAGCTGGTACCGTGGAAGCAGGTCTGGAAACGGAGCTGTTATCGTGGACGTGGAAGTAGGTCTGGAAACTGAGCTGGTACCGTGGAAGCAGGTCTGGAAACGGAGCTGGTACCGTGGACGTGGAAGCAGGTCTGGAAACGGAGCTGGTACCATGGAAGCAGGTCTGGAACTCTGGATTCTCTTGGAACAGGTACGAAGAGGGAACACTGGATAACGTGGTGGTGAACCACAATATAACCTGGTTAATGAACTGGGAAAGGCGGCAGATTTAAATAGAGTTCAGAGGATCATAAGAACATCGTTCACCTGGGGCTCGTAGGTGGAGTTGGGATACCTGAGTACTTGATAGGTTAATTGGTGGCATACGAGGATCTCCAGTGCAGGTGTAATGCAGTACCTTTACTTGACCAGCAGAGGGCGCCAGAGTACCTAGGTCTTCATGCTTTGGGATGGACGATCGCGCATGCGCGCTTGGTTTCTGCTCAGTTGGATCCAGGAGGCGGCGTGGGACACATCCTGGCTCTCCTCCGAGTTGAAGACCGGAACCAGGGAGCGACGCGCCACGAGGGACCTCGGGTGAGTATGCAAAGTGTCCCAACATGGCGGCCGCGGTCCGACCGCGGCGTGGGGCATGACATCATTAGAGCTTGGCGAGAGCTAGGATTTAGTTTGGTCTGTTTTCTTCTCTGTATATTTTGCCATGTCATAAATTAAAAAGGACTTTACGTTTTTTAAAGACCTTAAAGTTACAGTTACATGCATTTATAAAGCGCCAACAAGTTCCATAGCGCTGTACAAAGGGAGAGCCAGAATAACAAAAATACATACACATTACACACATGGAACAGTAGGAGGGAAGACTCTGCTCAAGAGTTTACAATCTAAGAGGAGAGGTTAAAGCAGGGGTCTCAATCTCAAATTACCTGAGGGCCACTGGACGAGTTTTCATATCCCATGGGGGCCGCATGCAAAATTTGAAACTTTTTTAATTAATTTTATTAGTTTTTGAATTAAACTGTTTATTCTTTGAATTTACAGCAAAAAGTATTTATTTATTTTTATGAACATCTTTTTGTATTTTTTTGTATTTTTCTGGTGAAATTGTTTTTTTTTTTTTTTTTTTTAAAAGCCTTTTTTATTTTATTCTGTAACCGACCTTTTCCCTCGCGAGATCCGGCCGGTCAGCGTAGTGATATGCAGGGAGAGACTGAGGGGACTTTTTCCCCCCAGTCTTTCCCTGCTCCCAGCGGATGGGGGAGGCTCGCCGCGGGACAGAAGGTGAGTATCTAATTCTTTTTTTGTTGTTTTGGATGGTGTTAACGGATTCTGCAGAAGCGGAATCCGTTAACACCAAATCCTGGTTCTGGTTAACTTTCCGCTAACCAGAGCCGGATGTTAATCAGCGTTAGGATTTTGTAATCCAGCGCTGATTAACACTTTGCTCTCCCCATGTTAAGTATAAGGAGCACAAAGTGCAGTAACCTCGTGCAGAGGAGCGCAAGGTAACAAACGCAAACGGGTTACTTAAACTGTTAGCGTTTGATTTGTAATATGCGGTAGACAACGCGGCTAACGTTAATGCTCACGCAGGTGAGCGTTACCGTTAGCGTCAAGATTGTAATGTGGCCCTTAAAGTGTATTTAATGGGTCCCAGCTCACATGGTGTGTGTATGTTTATAAATATAGAATCCCCACATATGACTACACTGCAGAATTATACTATGTTTATCAATAAACCGTTGCTCACCATCAATAGGAAACGTACTGTATGAAAATATTTAAATTTCTCCCAACCTGAAAGGATTAGATAAACCCTAATAATTCCCCGCTGATTGGGTAGGTGTTGAATTCACAGCTTTGACAGATACTTTTCATTAATTTAAAATAAAAAAAGAAAAGCTCCAAAACAAAAGATTTTACCCGATGATAGGATTATCGCCAGATGACACGTAAGTGGAAATATCTCTTAAAAGGGATCTGTATTTCCAGCCAGCGATGGGTACTCTAACGCAGCTGATACCACCAGCACTGAAAGAAACTTCATGCTAAATGGTTTTCCATGATCAGAATGAGCCATCAATTAGCAGCGTCATCTAAAAATAAAAGGAAAACGGCAGAGTGTCTTCTAAATAAAGGTCTCTCATTAGCCTCCAGTGGTCCTATAACAAAAATATTTCCACTCCGATGATGCAAAGTGACTCCGTCACGCCACTTCAATCCAAATTTAAATGGATACTGTTGCCACTATTGCCAAATTATACATCATGTCCCTGAAGGCTTCACTCTGCCTGAAGCTTTCATTCAGTTGCACTGGGACAGTTTTCCTATCTTTCCGACTGGATCGGTCAAGGTCTCTCAATGCCTTTGCATTCAGAGGCATCCAACTGGTTGATATGCAAAGTGACAGCGTCTGCTGCTTCCTGCGCCCATCGCTGTCATTCTAGAAGAGAGGAGAAAGCTATTGTAAGTTAAAAATAGGGGTAAGCGGAAACTGGTGAGGGTCAGGATATTACTTAACCTTCTGTTTTTATTTAGTTTTTTAACCAATATTTATCTTAGTGTTCTTTTAAGTATTTAAAGCCTTTTATTCTACTTTTTGACTGTCAAGTATCTACAAAGTACAATTATACTGTAAAGTTCATCTCATGGTTACCAGCAGACCAAGAGGGTCCCGATTATGAGGCTCTGTACCAGACATAAGGGGTTTTAAGTGAATCGTTGAATTGTGTGAACATTGTGGACACCTCCTTCCTTAATATGTATACAAATTTAACAGATAATTACCTCCACTAAAAACCACTATAGCAAATACTGAAAACAAGAAAGAGATTTTGTTTGGTGCAAAAGCACTTAAGTGAAAGAGAATTTTGTATAAAAGGGCACATGCGAGTGCTAATAAGTGTGCACGCAAATATACTTCTATGCTTCATGAGATCTCATGGGTCCTCCTCCCAATGGGACATCGAGGACCTCGGAACAAAACACAAAACAAAAACAATCCAGTAGTGCAAGACCGTTTAAACAAATAAGTGACATTGATGTTCTGGCATTGTGCGACTCACTCACATTTTACAGAGCCTTAAACTCCGGCTCTGGAGTCAGAGTTTAAGGCTCTGCAAAATGTGAGTGCGTAGCACAACACCAGAACACTAGTATAATGGGTTTTATAGATAGTATCCAGCTACTGTGAGTAAAATGCAGCACAGACATGTATTAAAAGTACATTAAAGTGAGGAAGAAGGGGGATGCGGCTCTCCTACACAAAGAAGGAAGTACAAGAACCTGTGGGAAGCCTTGCCAGATAGACCTACCAGGCACAAAAATGGCTACAGACAAAACAAAGAAATGGTAGCATACTGATATTGATGGCATGCAATTTTCCATTAAACATACCTTAGCTATTACCTGCTGAGTGGGGCTAGAACACCTAGTATTTCAGCTTCTCTTCGTGCTTGAGCATTCCTACTTGCCTGTCTGTCTTTTTGCCCCCTGTCTCATGGTTTCCATTTACGTCTATATGACATGCTAAGCATATCACCAGTAATTTTGTCATCTGACAAAGCCCTCGCATCACATCAGCCACATCTTATCATTTGCCATAATAACCAAAAAGACCACTTCTGGCGGGGAGCAACAAAAAACAAAAAAACAAAAACCATAGAAACAAGGCTGCCGACTCCCGCTCAGATCCATGATGGCAGCCATCTTGGTGGTGGCAGATGTATTCTTCAGTTAATATATGCGCGACTAATATCTTGACTGTAGCGTGCAGTCTCTGTGTGAATGGGACCTTGACATCTATGTTTTTTCTGAACTTCACAAAATCCATTTCAACCTTCTCTAAAATGACTTTCATCATAAATGATCTTTGAAGAGCGATGGGGTCATTTTAGTAATTGTTGTCCATGGACATTTGTAATTACGATACCATTTAACCTGTTGTGCAATAGCATAAACCTTCTGCCGGGAAACCTTCATTAGTTGTGTTCATATAACGAGCAATAGTATAAGCCTTATGCTGGGAAACCTTCTTGTTCCTGACTCATTGCACATTTTTTCATCATACATGCATCTGAGTAATGTGCAGTGACATGTTATCACCTCTCAAATATTTCTTTCATGTCACAGATAATATTCATAAACCACATTTTCACAACTAGCATTATAAATGAATAGAAAATTTTCAGTGCGGTGTCGAGTACTCAAGTTATTTTTTAATTTTATTTTTTTACTGGGAGGATGATGAGGCATGATAAACAAGTCAACAATATTACAGTAGGGTATTAACATCGTTAGATTTTATTAAACTCTCCACTCTAGAAAAAGTGCAGAGACGGGCAACTAAATTAATAAGGGGATGGAAGGGTTAAGTTATGAGGAAAGACTAACAAGCTTAAACCTGTTTAGTTTAGAGAAAAGGCGCCTTAGAGGGGATCTGATAACCTTATATAAATATATACGGGGCCATTATCAACCATTGTCTGATAACCTATTCACTAACAGGACTATACATAGGACAAGGGGTCATCCATTTAGACTGGAAGAAAGAAAATTTAGCTTAAAGCATAGGAAGGGTTATTTTACGGTGAGAACAATCAAGCTGTGGATTCTCTGCCTGTTGAGGTGGTTGGGTCAGAGTCTGTACAGACTTTTAAAAAACGACTGGATGACTTCCTGCAGACACAGAATATTAAGGGTTATAATATTTAATATGTGGGTAAAAGCTTCTTGATCCAAGGAGAAATCTGACTGCCATTCTGGGGTCAAGAAGGAATTTTTTCCCAGTATGTTGCATATTGGCAAGCATTCAGACTGGGTTTTTTGCCTTCTTTTGGATCAACAGCAGTAGGTTATGTGGGAGAGGCTGAACCGATGGACGCATGCTTTTTTCAGCCTATATAACTATGTAACTACTACTATGTAACTATGTAACTACGAAATCCTTTCCCATAAACCTGCTGTCAGGAACCAGTGTTCTATTTGAGAATATTCCCAATGATTTATTTACTGTATATTCATGATTTTTCCAGAGTATTTTTTATTTTACTGTAGCAGTCCTATTTGACTGGCAAAGGGTGCCATCTGCTGGCCAAAAAGTGCTACTGCAGCTGGTTCTCCTTGCTGAAGCTGCTGGGAATCTGTGTTTAGACACAGCGTCCCAGCTGTTGAAACTGTTTTAGCACTTCATCAACTTGTCCGAGGTGCTAAAACATATTGGGCACATTCTAGAGCCCATTTGCAAAATGTATTCTGTTTCGGACACTGACACTAGCATGGCCACTTCCCATGTCTGTTACCCCTATGTTTGTGGAGCTGGGGGTTTCCATTTCAATTTACAGCCCCAACCCAGCTTGCTTGAAAGGGGGGGGGCTGGGGAAGACACTGACAGCCACCTCCCATATTCCAGTGCAGTGCCCCACTAATAATAATTTAACCCCAGCAACACTGGGATGGTAACTGTGAGCAGGCGATGGCTACTTGCCGGATAGCTGATATTCCCCATCTGCTGTGGGTGGAGGCAAAGGGCATTCATTATTAATTTTTTTGTTTTTATAAAGGCTGCGGGCTAGCAAACTATACCATTGGTCACCAGTTCATTCAGCGATTCGGCACGTCTAAGGTGAGGGTCAGACGAACGCATTTTTCACGTCTACCGTCAAAAAGTGTGTCGCTGCGTCCGAACGCATTTTTTCACGGAAGACGCGATAGCGGTCATACGATGTGCAATTTTGCCCGTATTTTTTCCGCATCCAAACCAGGAAACTTTGGGTGTCTGGACGTTATGTTGGCCGGACATGAGCAGCATCTGACGTCTCCTAATCACACACACACGCCGCTAAGAGGACGCAGCGCACTCTGTACGTCAGTACTAGCGGTTCGACGTTCATGCAAAAATGCGTTAGTTTGCCACTTGCGTTGCACGGCCGAACGTTTGTGCGGCCGTACTTTGTGTGTGGGCCTGCGTTGGATGTCATTTGCTGCTACCACGGCCGTAATAAAGTGTGGCTAAACGCACGATCGCACTGCGTTCGCCTGACCCCAGCCTAAATCGAATTGCATGAACTAAATTTTGATAGTGCAATAATCAGTGAAATTAGCAAACGAGGGCTGTAAATTTACTGTGTGACAATAATGAAGTAATGACAGAATCAATGAATCTGATAATAATACACGGGGGTGAGAATATAGCAATGTTCCTCCTACAGGCAATTCAAGAACATCAAGCACATAAAAAGGTGCAAATAAAAAGTGTCAGTGTCAGACAATGGCTATAAAGTAGCCTGTGCCAGAAATAGTCAATGAGGTAACAGTGATGGTATCAATGGCGTGAAAAAAAAAAACCACACAGGGTTATTCAGAGAGAGGTGAAAACCAGGAGAATGACTGGAGAACTGAAAATTCCAGGTCAAAATAGCCAACCCAGAAAAATCCTCCCATTTATCTCACTTTCCAAATCAGCTATTTGGTCTAGATTGTTCTCTTCTCCTGCGGTTCTCCTGGTTTTCACCTTTCTCTGAATAAACCCGATAGTTTAATGAAAGTGCATAATGCAAATGCGAGAGAAAAAAAAAGGTGGTAGTAGAGTTAAATATTCCTAAAATAGTGTGCAAATATGCATATAAGACTGACTGATGAAGGCCTTGGTGGCCGAAACGCGTCTCAGCGATTTTTATATTTATTTATATATATATATATCCACCCTTTTGTTTTTGTTGTTCTATCCATTTTAGGTGGCATCGCATCTGCTCATTTATTTACTTTCTGTATGTTTACATTGCTGATCGATTTATATTACTCAATTTGATAGAAATTTACCATATCGCGCCGGCACTATTGCACCTCCTTTTCAGAACTAAATTTGGTTGACCCGAATCTCCAAAAAAATTTTTTTTTAAAAATATTCAGACTAACCTAATTTTTTTTCACCGTGTAATCTTTAAAATAATAGATTTTTATCATATAATTTGAATATAGTCTTTGTATCATGAAAACATTCCACTAACATTACTCCTTCCTTATATCAGACCAGGTGGAAATTCCCATGAAGGTACTTTTTATGACACTGATGATAAATATTTTAATGAATATCTTTGTAACTTTCATTTCTTCCCGGAGACCTGCGCACATCCCACTGCTATTGGGGTTTAACCAATTCATTACTAGAAATGAGTCTACATCTTATGGGATTTAAAAATATAAAACAAATACATTTAGCAAATGAAACTAGTGCAAGATTAACACGTTTCCATGTGGGAAAAGCAGAATTCTTATTTGGAGTTAACTTCTGTAACCCTATATAACGTACATTACTGCTCGATTACAGCAGCCAGGGAGAGGGCAGAATACAGGGAGAGCCCTGGGGTCAGTCACTGCTCTACAGGGATAAGATTCAGGGGGTTATAATGACTGAAAATCTCTGTACAGTGCAGATACAAGGTGTTACTGTAATTTCCATATGTTGGTGTTATGTCCACAAATGATTTGTATATTGTGTGTGTTGGAAGCTGCATTGCCATTATTCTCTATATGATCTCTACAAATACTCAAAAGCAGGATATTTGACAGTTTTTATAATATGGCTTGGTGGAGCTTGTTCCCCCCAGAAAAGGCCGCGCTAAGTGTCTCCCAGCTTGTGTACACGTTGAAGCCGCAACAGAAATGGATGGCGGCTCTCCTGCCACATTCCCTTCAACATCAGATTCTCCCAGAATCTGCAAGAACGCAAAATTTTCTGGGTCCCGTGCATTCTGGATTACCTTTGCTCAACCTGTATAACAATGATGTAAAATAATGTAATATACATTCCTTCTGCTCTTCCTTTTAGTTTACACATTAACAAATACCCAGATAGGAGCCATCTGTAATGAATGCAGGCGCCAGGCTTATTTTTCTCACCAGACGCACCTCTCGTACCTCCCCACTCTGCCGGTCCCTCCATTGGCTTCCTTAAAGTTCCAGGATACAGTTTAAAATACTGACGCTCACGTTCAAATCGCTCAATAACTCAACCCCTCCCTACATGTCTTCATTTCTCCGCAAGCACGTCCCATCTAGAACTTCGGTCAGCAGGCGAGCTCCTCCTGTTATCTGTCCACACACGCACGGCCAACTCTCGCCTCCAAGACTTCTCAAGGGCAGCACCAGTCCTGTCGAATGACTTGCCTCGCCCTATCAAACTCTCCCCTGATCTTCAGGCCTTCAAGAAATCCCTCAAAACCCATCGCTTCAGATTAGCGTAACACATCACTGAAGCAACTCATCCCTCTGCTCACCTACTCACACATGATTGAAGCTGCTTCTATGGCCCCACCATTCCCAAACCACTGGCACTAATGATCCTGCTATCTAGCAAAACTCCCCTCGTCTTCCCCAATCCCTCTAGACTGTAAGCTCCTGTGAGCAGGGCCCTCTACACCTCTTGTTTCCTTCCTATGTCCATTTATATGTATCTCGCTCCCCTTGGTTATTGTAAAGCGCTGCGGGAACTGTTGGCGCTATATAAATGATGATAATAATAATGTACAAGAGGTCTTCTCGCGTAGACCCAAGATTAAATGTGTGAATCATAGGCGTGTGCAGGGGGTGTGCTTGGGATGAATTTCTCCGTACAGTGCAATTTCGTAGAAATTCACCTATTCAAAAAGCTGGCAATTCACCAAATATTGGCGAATTGCCAGCAAAATACAGTGCAAATCGGCGGCAGTTAATCTATTCAGAGATTGTCAAACAGCAGGGGAACGTTGGCGAAATGCCCAGATTTTCGGTGGTTTCGCTCAACAGGTATAAACAGGTGAATCGCATCGGTTTCAATGTAAAAAAAAATATTTATTTTTTTATTCAACAGTTTATTCTTTTCACTTGCAGCAAAAAGTATTTTTATTAATTTAGTTATTGGGCATTTTATGGGAATTTTTTTGGGCAATTTTTTTTTATTACATTTTTTTTTAAAGTTGTGTCTTGTTTCTTTTAATTCTTTAACAGACCTTCTTATTGTTATTCATAGGACCTTATATATTATTTCCATAAATTTTCATGCATTATTTTTTTATTTTTTTAAAACGCCTTTTAAAAATAGCTTTTTTTTAAAAAAAAATAAATCTTTTTTTTTTTTTTTTTTTTGTTACCCCTGTTCAGTGGCTGGTCAGCTTTTATCAGTGGCTGTTCGGAGGCGTTCAGCGGTCTGTTTGGCGGATCCTCGGCTGAGTTCGGCGGTCTGTTGTTTTTTTTTTTCTTTTTTCTATGATGTTCGATTCAGCGCATTTCGGGGACCCTGCAGAAATTTTGATGCTATCTGATTAACCCCTTGCATGTTCCATAGGTGCACACCCATATGTAACAGGCTGCGCAGAGGAGTGAATATTATCTGCCAGCAGGTTTTAACGGATGTATTTATTTAGGTATACACTGACAATAACCATGCTAATAGATTAATAAACCGCTAACCGCTTTAAATGCAGCACGAAAAAAAAACAAATTAACGAGAAACGGCAATTGTTTAAGTCCTTGTAGGTTCTATCACAGAACTTGCTGTATCTCCATGTAATTTTGCCAGTGCCTAATGGATCTACGACATTTAACGCCAGCAGTCTGTCCTCTTTGTTCTCTTTACTAGTTTTTCACTTAATACGTGTGAATTGAGTGTGCGTTGTTTTTGCAGAGTCACAGAGAATAGCTTCATTGGGTCTTGCTCGCTGCTGGCAAGTTGGAACAAGCTCACCCCGTGCTTGTAGCTCCTACCTATGCTGTTTACTCAGAGAGCAGGTATCTCAAAAAAAACCCCAAAAAAGTCAGACTCGAGGCTATAAATCTCTATCAGGGGAGGGGTATGCGTGTGTGAGGCCTTTTTTTTTAATTTAATTTTTTTGTATTTTAACCTGCGGCACAAATATTTAAGATTGCCACTGAAAGATGTTATGCGATTTCGTGTTTATAACAGGATTTGATTAAAAAAAAAAAAAATGTGATTGCTGGAACGTGAAGGGAAATTTAGTATGTCACTTCTACTTCTGGTGGCTCCGGGGTGAAAAATATTTTTGTAAGGATTTGATAAAGACATTGGTGGCCCCTGCTGGTCCCCAGAGGGTCCGTGGACTCAGATATCACAATATGAGGGTGCTGTGTAGATAGTCATAAAACCATAAGGGAACTGGATCCCTGAAGAGTGCGGAGAATGCTTCTAAAGTGCTCACGTTCTGCTACAGCAGTGTTTCCCAAACCTGTCCTTGGTCGGGACCTTCAACCAGGCCAGATTTTGCAGATCACCTTGGGGAAATGCAGACTGAATCCTGCAATCACTGAGCAGCAAATCATATCACCTGTCCTGTGCTTCAGATATTTGGCAAACCTGGCGAGGCGGAGGGTCATGAGGACAGGTTTGGGTAACTCTGTGGTACAGGACGCCGTACAGACTGCAGGGGATGTTGCACGTGTGGTGGGACTGCCCTCTGATTCAGGTGTTCTAGACCATGGTTCACACTGCCGTTCGTTCACTTTCAGATTTGGATCTTGACTTCTCGCCCTCCAACTACATCCTGTTGCAATTCCCTGCTCCCATCAAGTCCATGAAAAAGTCTGTGGTGTTACAACTGGTGACTGCGGCCAAATCGTTGATCCCACTTCACTAGGGTAGACTGTTACCTTCTTGGCGTGACTGTGTGGCCAGGGTGGAATCCCTACGTATTATGGACAATATGGTCGCAGCAGAGCAGGGTCAGATTGAACAATAAGTTAGAACCTGGTACTATTGGGACAGTTACCTTGGCTCGGCACCAGAAAGACACCTGGAGGGAACAAGGCCTGATCTTTGAGCAGGGGGTCATCCGGGTTTTCCGTCCTTAAGGGACAGTTATAAGTTGGAGATGCTGACCCAGGACAGATGCACGGAGGTCGGCAAAATTGCAGGTCACGCTCTCGTCAGTCAGGCACCCAAATGCACCCATTGACCCTCCCGCTCACTTCCCGCTTCCCCCCTTTTTTTCCTCTTCCTTCTTTTCTTTCTACCACTTGCCCTCCCTCTTCGTCCTGTCTTGTGATGTTCTGTCCTTAGTGTTAGTATATACTGTATGTGGCTTTGTTTCTATGCACTAGTCTGTCCCCAAGGGCACATCACCAAATTACGCACCACTGGCTCTGGAGGTAATCTCCCCGGCTGTGCTGAATCCGGTTCTATTGCGGCTAGGCATGCTAGGCCAGTGTCAGATGAGTGCAGTAGGTGCGCCCGTACTGACGTAGCTTACGAAGTCCATCACAGCGTTGTGATGCTGCAACAGGGCCTGCCAGACGCTGTTGCGCACGCATGAATTGCGTGCGCAACAGCGTCCGTGCTGCGTCCGTGCAGCAGGCCTCTCTGTCAAAGCGCTAGGATGCGCATTAACGGAGCTGCAAAGCGTGCTCTTCCATATGAGGATAGAGCCTTGCAGCGCTGAGCGCACTAACTGTGCTCAGCGAGGTGGCCAGACGTGCGTCGAGTGGAAGGAGCGTCCATTCTCACGGACATTCCTTCTGTTCTCCAATGACGCTCGTCTGACCCCAACCTAACACCGTAATCCTAATCCGAGGGATGCCGGGCGTTGCTGTGCGAATTTCAGTACCGGTATTTTTATGTATTAGACCATATATTCCTCGGCACTATATCGCCATCATACATGCCTTGTTATAATGTGTATTGCCGTATGTGGTTTCTGTTTATGTACGTCAGTGGCGGAAGTACCAGGGTCGCAGTGGTCGCAGTTGCGACCGGGCCCTGGCATTCCGCCACTGGAGGGGGGCCCAGCGCCGCCGCCAGATTCCGGCAATAAGCGCCGGAATCTGGGAGCACTCGGCTCGGGAGCATCTCGCGAGAACTCGGCTGCGCTGGTCAGGTGGTTTCCGGTGAGCGGCCAGGCTGCATGCTTTCAGCGGCCGCTCACCTCGGAGAGGAACGGCGGCAGCAGAGGAGGTGAGCTGGGGCCCTATATACCCATAAGAGCTGGGGCAAATCTATCCATAAGCTGGGGCAAATCTATCCATAAACTGGGGCAAATCTATCCATAAGAGCTGCGGGCAAATCTATCCATGAGCTGGGGCAAATCTATCCATAAGCTGGGGCAAATCTATCCATAAGCTGGGGCAAATCTATCCATAAACTGCGGGCAAATCTATCCATAAGCTGCGGGCAAATATATCCATGAGCTGCTGGGGGCAAATATATTCATGAGCTGCTGGGGGCAAATATATCCATGAGCTGGGGCAATATACCCATGAGCTGGGGGCAATATATCCATGAGCTGCTGGGGGCAAATATATCCATGAGCTGCTGGGGGCAAATATATCCATGAGCTGCTGGGGGCAAATATATCCATGAGCTGCTGGGGGCAAATATATCCATGAGCTGGGGGTAAATATATCCATGAGCTGGGGGTAAATATATCCATGAGCTGGGGGCAAATATATCCATGAGCTGGGAGTAAATATATCCATGAGCTGGGGGTAAATATATCCATGAGCTGGGGGTAAATATATCCATGAGCTGGGGGCAAATATATCCATGAGCTGCTGGGGGCAAATATATCCATGAGCTGGGGGCAAAAATATCCATGTGTGAGCTGGGGCAATATATCCATTTGTGGCCTGGGGCAATATATGTCCATGTGAGCTGGGGGCAATATACAGTATATATCCGTGTGAGCTGGGGGGCAATACTATCTTTTTTTATATTGCAGGAAAAAAAAAGTAAAAATATAGACCTTTTTTGGGGGGGGGCCTTCATGGATTCTTGCACCGGGGCCCTCAGGTTTCTAGTTACGCCACTGATGTATGTGCATTTCTTTGAAATAAAATGTTATTTAAAAAAAAAGTCTTGAAACTAAAGTCATAGGAGGATTGAGCCTTGCGGCGCTGAGCGCACTAACAGTGCTCCGCGAGGTGGCAAGACGTGCGTCAGAGTGGAAGGAACATCCACTCACACGGACGTTACTTCCACTCTGAAAAACGCTCGCCTGACCCCTGGCCTTACCCACTCAAATATCTGGTCTATGGTAGAGTATGGAGACTTGAGTGTTTTGGTTTCTTTCGTTTTAAGGATAGTCAGGTTGATGTGAGCAGGATGTGTCATAAAAAATTCAGAAAATCTATAAATAGAAAGCAAATACAAGTAAAAATGCACGACTCCCCACCTATGTTTGCTCAGGTGTAAAAAATAAAAATATAAAGATGAAAATAAAAAAGTTTTTATTACATATATAAATACACCTTAAATAATTCTGTTTTATATACATGGCTGACAATAATTCAAATTATATATCATGAAATATGTATATGACATGTATTAAAATTCTTGTCATATGAGTATATAATCAGATTTATTGCCTTTTATATATTTTTCTAATATAGGTTTATATACACAGTACTTGATATTAGTTCTAGTTACTGGTTATGGTTAAAGTATTTTTAAAGGTGAATTGGCATGCGTCATTGAAATATAATAATGTTCCCAGGTGTTTAAGAATTGAAACAGTTTGTGTTGTAGAATAGAGCACACCTGCTGATTATGGATTTATGTGACATATTTCTGCTCAAACTGGTTACATAAAGAATTGTGAAATATGGGCTGTATGTCAGCTTTGTGCTAATGCTGAACTTTTTTCTGTTAAAAAAAAAAGCGTATAACAGGTGCTTGAGACTCCCAAGTGACCTAACTGTGTCCCATAATAATGTAAGTTTTGTTTCTTCCGGTGTAGTAAGCTTCATGGCATTGTTTATGTTTCTGCATATAATGCTAAACATAAAGGAAATAACATTTCTATAGATACTCAAGTGCAGCAGCAAGATTAACCCCTTCACTGCTGAGGCATTTCACCGCTGTGTGCTGAACTCATTTTTACCGCTTTCGCTCCTCATGTTTAAACGCGATTTGAAGCCACATTTTAATAAATGACCCAGACATATTATATATCGTTCTTTCCGGCAGACTCCGCAGATTCATAATATATCATTTTTATATGTATACGTCATGTCCTGTCTGTATATTATAACAAAAAATACAATAAAAATTGAATTTTTAATCATCTGCAGTGTGTAAAGTGTTTTTTTTTCACATTTTATCACATGAGCATTTGCGGTTATGTTTTCTATGGGGTGCGCTTGAACAAAAATTAGAAATGGGGACTTGTTACATTTTGTGGGGGGAATTACGTGATTTTTGGCAAACGCACCCCATAGAAAAAAATCATTAGTGCAGCATCATTGTTCACATTATAATTGAAATGTGAACAATATTGCTGTATTAATAAAAACAACACACAAAAAAACATTTATTTTTTTTTACATTTATAATTTTTTTATTTTTTTTACTTTGTACCTAGTCATGTTGGGTATCATTCGAAAGGCCATGATCAGGCCTTTCAAATGACACCCTCCATGACCCCCTAGCTGCCACGGTTTTGGAGATAGGGGTTCCTTGGGAAATCCCCTGGCAGCTAGGGGTACCCCGGCTATCTGACATCATCACGCTATGCATGATGACATCAGGCAGCGAGGGGAGACCCGGGGGTGGAGCTAGGCGCTGAAGTGCAACCCGGCGCTTGAGGGGTTAAAGCCAGGCACCACTTAAAAGGGGAGACTCTCCCCTTTTAAGCGGTGCCTGGCTTTTGGCGAGGCTCCTTTCCGATCGGGAGGGAGAGGGATCTGAACGGATCCCCCCCCTCCCTTCCAGGCTATCTCCCGGCATTGCCCGGGGGTCGCCTGGAAATGACGTCATCGCGCCAAGCGCGATGACGTCATTTACGCCGGGAGGAGCTTGACTTTAGCGTCTGAGGACGCTGAAGTCAGAACGCTGTGGGACCCCGGACAGAGAGGTGAGTATCTCCGCCGGGGGTCCCGCACAGCTGATGACGTGTGGGGCACGTCCTCCGCATGTAACGTGCATCAATGAGGACGTGTCCCACACGTCTTCAGCAGTGAAAAGGATAAACAACCCTGGTGTAGAATTGTTAAAAGGCCACTACCACAAAAAATGCAATGTCCTTATTGTGTTTATTTTATGTTGCTGATATCTTGCAAATGCTTTGTTTTTCTCTTGTATGTTTAGTTAGGAAAATATTTTACTCTGTGTGTCACTGGGTACATGTATTTAGTGATCTTTTGTGGTGTAACACACACACACACACACACTACCTTTACATCACTTGCTCCTCATTGTGTGGCACTATGAATAGAATGGAGTCTATGGATCAGTCACTGACTCAAATAATTGTATTGTATGGGATGTATTCAAAGGACCTCTCCAGGGGGTAGATTAGAGGTCTTTCATGGTCTTATCTCATTCAGCTGCCATCTCTTATCTCGGCAACACAATAGACCCCCTGCAGCCTTCTCTAAACATTGCCTCCTCCACCTCACTGACTGTTAAATATTATATAAACTAAGCCACAGCTGTAAAGTAAAGCTTTTTGCACCGTTTTTGGTAAATGTTGCATAATGGAAAAAATTCCACAAAATGGAAACAGTAAATAAAAATCCTACCTTTTTTATTTTTCCTTTTTACATGCAATTACTTCCGACAAAGAAAAACCATCAGCATGTGTTTTTATTTGTAATGCATAATTAATCTAGTTACAGCTTACGAAGTGGTAGTGTCTCTTTAAGGAAGCCTTTGTGACATTGTAGCAGTTTGCGTGGTAAAGCGTGAATGATCCTGGAGCAGAAAACAACTGTAGTGATTTTACATATAGCCATAGGTTATACGCAGGGGTCAAGTCCTAAAAATAGAAGTGTGGGAACTCACAAGGTTTCTGTCCCCCAATTCGCACTTAACACAAACGCACACTCAGACATGATATATTTATGCCTGTTTGCGAATTTTGGCAAAAATATATGATGAATCCTATTTTTCGTGTGACTTAACAGGGAAAGCTATGTTTGATCAGCTGAAAACAAGCTTTATAGTGTGTGAGGGAGGGACTGATGGGAAGTTAAGATTTAAGTTATGGTGGAGGGCAAAAAGTGAGATTAAAAGCTTCCACATAGCAAATAATTAAGTTCATAATTGTTGAAGACATTTACACATCTCTACAATTCAGAGAACTGCTTTACAGAGCTCATCTGCTACATTCCCCATATGCAGCAAGGAACTCTGGGATGGACATGAAAATGAAGTCCGCAATCTCCCACGTTTTTGAATCCTGGGTCTGTGTTAAGCAGTTCTTTGAATTGCTGGGATATGTAAATGTCTTCCACAATTCTAAACTTGATTTTTATATATATATATATATATATATCATCAATTTTAATACTATTCTTACTTTGCTCATTCTACTGTTGTTCATTATAAAATTTAAATAAAACCGTTTATTATATTATAAATATCTTTCATCATATGGTCTCTTAAATGAAGATCTATGCACGCCAGAGATGGCACCAATGGAAATTATTTAATGAAATCCCAGGCGAATATGACTATATATTTATATACTTAGGGCCCTAGTGCTAGGTTAAATGAGGTTACCGCATGCCGCCATTATAAAACCCATTAGCGCATTGGTGTTTGCGCGAGCTTACTGTACTTTGCGCTCCTTATGCTTAACATGGGGATCGCAAAGAGTAATTAGCGTTAGAATTACAAAGTTTGCGCTGCGGCTAACTGAAAAGTTAACCACAGAACGACAGCCCGATCCACCGCTTCTGACCGCCAGGAGCAGAGCGAGACTGGGGCCGAAAAGTCCTAAGTCTCTCTCCGCAAATCACTCTGCGGCCCTGCGAGACGAGAGCGAGATCCTGCAGGTCACGTGGTCCAGCAGCACAAGCCTCCATGGAGTCCTATGGACTTCAGGAGGTAATACTCACGGTGGCGCGTTAGCGTTATTATATCCATTTCTTTGGTGTTGATCTCAGGATGTCCAGGAGCAAAGAGGTCTGGCCCTCCCCTCTGACCTTAAAAACCATTAGGTACCATAAAGTTCTCCTTGCCCCAATGGTCACCCAGGTTTCATACCTGACTGTCCGGCCCATGCCATCAGTCATGTCCCCCTTCCCGATTGGTCCAGGGGGCCCTTTACGGTGCAGGCTACTGAATCCGCGTCTGCCCCATGATATGGTGCTAAAACGGGGACGCTAAGGGGAAACCTGTTTTAGCGAGAGGCAGGTGATTTCAGTAAACACATTGTATCTCAGATATGCACAGCAATGGTGGATTGATTTACATTGTACAACTGTGATACTGTCCAGAGGACAAAAGGCAGCAGCTCGGCTACAGGAGGAAATCTATGAGCTGAAGCGTGGGTGTAACACGAAGCAGAGAAGGAACGTTTGAGCCGCTTATTGCATATATAATTTGTATTTGAGGCCTTTGAGTGATGAATCAATAAAAATGGTATAATTAAAGCCACATGCTAAATGCGCTCTCGCAGCTTAATTTATTACTTGTTTGGCCATTGGGGACAAAAGTGTTGGTGAGATGAAAGTGCTCGGCAGGTTTTTTAAATCAACAGGCTGTCACATTGGACGTTATTACGAGCCTGCTTTCTTTCAGGGACAGTTAAGGGTGTATTGATGAAAGCTCAGACACTTGTCAGATGCCGGTGCAGGTTGTAAAAATTCCTCAATAGCCTTTAAAAGTCACAATCTCTATAAAGAATTACAATTTAAGTGCACTGAAAGAACCTCCCAATATTTTGGCAGCAATTGTTATTTATTAATGCGATTCGGCTGCGCTCTCATTCTGTCATGTTTTTATTCTTTATCTATCACACATTTATCCCTCCAGAAACCGCTGCAGGACACGTGAAATCTTCAGTTTCAATAACCCTTTATTCATCTCATTTTTCTTTTATGTTCATCCGCACAGCTGGTTTGAAAGCTCAGTGGTTAATACCCCCGGTGCATTTATTTATTTATTTTAATACCTGTTGAAACGACAGGCTTTTCTTTACTGTAGGATCTAGGTGATGATTTCTTGAGTTTCACAATTAATTAACCCCTTCACTACCAAGTGATTACTTTTTTAGGGGGGTATAATCGTTATTTGAACCATGGGTTGTAAAGTTAACAGTTAAATTATAGGGTAAAATAGAACATTTGCAAATAGATTGTTGTTCTGAGATCATTAAAATAATGTAAATTTGTTCACTTTTAATTTTTTATATTGCTTGAATGAAGAAAAGTTCTAGACGGTGCCCTTTTATCTTAGATTGTTTTACACGGGGTCTGCATTATTGGCGTACAGGCAGAAATAGCCTTCGCGGCTGATTACAGTATCTGGATACAGATGGATAATAAAATGGTCATATTTCCTGCTTATAGGGGTTTGTATTGATCATAATGAGATTATCAGCAATGCAGCTTCCAAAAAATACCAACAGAATATAAAAATATCTGTATGTGACATAATGCCTGTATATGGAAATTACAGTAACACCTTGTATCTGTACTGTACAGGGATTTCCAGCCATTATTATAACCCCCTGACTCTTATCCCTGTACAGCAGTGAGTGACTCCGGAGCTCCCCCTGTAGTCTGCCCTCTCACTGTGTGGGTGTGAGAGCTACTCCTTTTAGCTTGTTTACAGTAAGATGGGATGAAAAGGAGAGAGGTAAGACAGTGGATTTAATTTCTCCACAGAGGGCACGCTAAGAGATTTTTGCAAGTGGGATTTGATATGATAATGACTTCTTTAGAATCTTTTGCAAAATCGAGTTAACTAGATATTTGGGGTGAAGGGGTTAATAATTCACTGTTCATCGATGAAATACTTATTGATCAACAATATGGAGGTCATTCAGTAAGGTGCCCAGGATTGCCGTAGTTTCACTAGACTACAAATACATTGCAGCCATGACAAAATTCGGCATTTCACAAAAGCGGAATCTGACCAGCAGCAGGAGAAGGTTCAGTGATGAAGCTTCTCCTGCCACGGGAAGATCTTCTTTGTCCCAGTTGCAACAATGTTGATTTTCTCTTCTGTTCGCAAATGCGGCAAACGCTGCTGCTAAGGCTAGGGTCAGACTAACGCAGTATCAACGTGCGTTTAGCAGCACTAAATCACGGCCGTGCTAGCAGCAAATGACGTAAAATGCCGGGCAGCATACGAAGAACGGCCGCACAAAAGTGCGGCCGCGCAACGCAAGCGGCAAACAAACGCATTTTTTCGAGAACGTGAAACCGCTAGTACTGACGTACAGAGTGCGCTGCGTCCGCTAGCGGCGTGTGTGCGTGATTAGGAGACGTCAGACGCTGCTAATGTCCGGCCAACATAACGTCCAGACGCAAAAAGGGTTTTATTGACGATCCGTACAAAATCACGGACGAAAATGCGCATCGTATGACCGCTATCGCGTATTCCGTGAAAAAATACGTCCATTCGTTTGAACGCACTTTTTCACGGACAACGCGAAAAATGCGTTAGTCTGACCCTAGCCTTACTGAATAGCTCCTAAATGTGTTGTTTTATCTCCTGTTTTTACCATCCATGTCAGAACCATGGACAGGGGCTAGGATTTAACGTGCTCGTCTTGCTGACCAGACACCATTGTTACCGGCAGTGCTTTTATAGTCCGTGTGCTAGGTTTACAATACGTTGGGGTCTGATGAATGCGACGTGAATGTCGGCGTAGCCAAGATTTTATCAAGCTTGTTAATGCTAAAAACATTTTAATATCATTAGCACCAAGTCACGGATTTTATTGACGTGGACAAAACAATACAACACATATGTGATCATTCATGTCAAAGAGCAAAGTAGGATTTTTTTGTCATAGCTTGCCGAACCTGCTGATGTGATGTACAAATCTAGTAATTAACAGCTAATATGCAATGTGATATTGTTAAAACACGATTCATCTGTTATTCTGATGCAGGAGCTCTGTTATATCATGACTATGGTCCGTCATGACCTCCTGTACTGTACACCTGGTAATCCACAGGTGGCTTGTCAAATCTGTCCATTTCTTTCATAGTGTTTAAACAATCCATATGGTGTTTTCAGATGCATCAATGGAGTATCCCGGCCCTGTGTATCTTATATGTGAATTTCATGCTTTAGGGTCCCTGTTTCGTTGTTAAATCCTATTAATGGATTATAATTTGAAAGCAGTGACATGCATTTAAAATTCCTGGCAGAGGATGGTGGCAGTTATGGTTTATTTTCCCATGATAAACTGTGCACCTTAACCCTATATTCCTCTTAGGTTCTTAAGGACCTCCTTTTAAAGTCGTACTATGCAGAGACCAGGGCCGGATTAACATAGGGGCAGATGGAGCAGCGCTCCAGGCCCATGCCCCAGAATAGGCCCACAGAAAGGATAAATTTATCTGCATTGATGGGCATTTGGACCCCTGTATCTCCACCTCCAGAGCAGGACCTTTCCAATGATATCAAACATGACCAGGTTTTAAGTAACATTAAAAGTAATATAATAAATATTTCTTTATTTTTCTTTCTACCACAGCAATATGTTTCACTTTTCAATTATAAAGGGAACGATGATGCTGCAGTAACTCACCATCTCATTTTTCATGTCACTAACAAGCATGGAGGTGATGGTACAATCCATTATTGCGAATTGTTACATCCAAGAACCTAAACCGCCGCACTGCAGCGAAGTGTACTGGGGAGGGGGCTTTGGAACCCTGCGCCACTAATCTTTACACTTCGCAAGGTCAACTGAGGTGTCAGACAGGATAGAGTCTGGCCTTTGCATTGATATCAAACATGACAATGTAAAATCTAAAAAACAAAAATCTATTTTAATTTATATTTTGTTCCAAAGCGATGGTATTGTCCATTTGTCACGTATAAAATGAGCAATACCACTGCTATTACTCACCTTCTCCTTTCCCATGCTGGGAGCAAGGTCAGTGTTTTATACATAGTCATATTATTCATAAAATACCATTATCCAAAGCACATGGGAAATATCTAATTTTTTGGTTAAAATTGTATAATTTCTCAGAAAAATGCCGTAACAGGTTCCAATTTCATTTTTTTTAACAAGAATTCCATATAGAATATATAATCAGAGGTTTGGATGATAAAACCTGAAAAAATAATTTTACACGCTGTAATGACTGAAATCTGAATGGAAATTTACTCACACCGTATCTGCCTGGTTAGATATACCTATATATGCAATATATTAAATAGCCTAAAATATGTTGTCCTTTCAAAAAAAAATCCAAAAAAAGCCCACCAAAATATTCAGCTCCAGGCCCATAGAGATCTTAATCCGGCCCTGGCAGAGACATTAAAGCATAGCCCTGGAATACCAGATTCTGTTAAAATTGTCTTTTGCTGGCAACTGTGAAATAGCATTTACTAGTATTTTTACACCATTTCCATACATTTATAATTAAACACACTTATATATTTAATGGATGTGGTGGAGGGAAAAAAGTGAGATAAAAGGCCTCCACACTATAATAAGTGTGTTTATTATTGCAGAAACCAGTTGCACATCACAGCAATTCAATGAATTACATCCCAGAGCTCCTGTGCCACATTCCCCATATGCAGCAAGGAATTCTGGGTAGGATATGCAAATGACAGCTGTCTCACTTTTCTTTTATGCATCCTGGATCTATTATTACACAGAACCCTAAAATCAATGCTATGCCACACTGTGGCTTCGTAGCTGAGATAAGGTTTATGCAACTGGTCAAAGCCACTCCTAGGACAGCGCTGTTTTGGGTTTGTTGGACCCTTATCAGCAGGAGCTAGGCATGATGACCAGTTGCAGTGGATGCTTGGGACCCGTAGGGTAAATCAGTACTTACAAGGGTTGTGGTGGAGGACAAAAAGTGAGATAAAAAGCCTCCACACTATAAGAAGTTTGTTTATTATTGCAGAAGCCACTTGCACATCACAGCAATTCAAAGAATTGCATCCCAGAGCTCCTGTGCCACATTCCCCATATGCAGCAAGGAATTCTGGGTAGCTCCTAGCTGATGAGGGTCCAACAAACCCGAAACAGCGCTGTCCTAGGAGTGGCTTTGACCAGTTGCATAAACCTTATCTCTACAAAGCCACAGTGTGGCACAGCATTGATTTTAGGGCTCTGTGTAATAATAGATCCAGGATGCATAAAAGTGAGACAGATGTCATTTGCATATCCTACCCAGAATTCCTTGCTGCATATGGGGAATGTGGCACAGGAGCTCTGGGATACAGTTCATCGAATTGCTGTGATGTGCAAGTGGCTTCTGCAATAATAAACACTATATATATATATATTTATGCAATTCCATTGTATTTTACATGGGGCATTTGTATCGCCATCTCCGATCTGACCATAAAGCATATGCTAAAGGAACACTGCCACTTACATAAACTGTAACTAGATTACTGAAGCATTACAAGTAAAACCACATTATAACTCACATGCTGCTCTTTTTTTTTTCTTTGTCTAAAGTAATGGCATGTATAAAGTTAGGTATTTTATCTCTGGCTTCTATTTTGTGGATTTTTCCCATGATGCAACAATTACCAAAAGCTTTGTTTTGTGACTCTTGTGTTTTTAATCTACAATATTTTTACCAGTTAATGAGGTGGAGGAGTGAATGTTTAGATAAAGCGATTGTCTTCTCTAGGCTGAGATAAGAGATGGCAGCTGAATGAGAAAAGACAGGACAGAATTTAAGACTTCCAATCGACCTCCTTGTGATGTCCTTTGAATACATCCCACACAATACAATAATGTGAGCCCACTGCCTGACCCATAGACTCCATTGTGTGGCCAAAGCCACAA
This sequence comes from Leptobrachium leishanense, assembly GCA_009667805.1. Taxonomy (NCBI): domain Eukaryota; kingdom Metazoa; phylum Chordata; class Amphibia; order Anura; family Megophryidae; genus Leptobrachium; species Leptobrachium leishanense. The sequence goes on along the minus strand of CM019065.1, from coordinate 345,763,220 downwards.
AGTGCGGACCAAGTGATGTAAAGTGCCCCTCCACAGTATCTTTACATCACAAAAGATCACACAATGGATGCACCCAGTGACACATACAGAGTAAAATATTTTAATAACTAAACATACAAGAGAAAAACAAAGCACATGTAAGATATCAGCAACATAAAACAAACACAGTAAGGACAATTCATTTTTGGTGGTAGTGGCCCTTTTAAAATACAGTTTTTCTATATTGCCAGATCTTCCTTGGATGTGCGGTTACGTCTGCGTTTGTGGATTGAAGTACAAGGAATTAGCGCTGGAGGATGCAAAAGTGTTTTAAGATATTTGATGCTAGATTTTCTTGCTCGTTACTTTGTAAATATCAAAAAGGCTTCAATAAGCCAATTGTAACTAGACTTTAGAGAAGATTTTAATTTCTACAAACCCTTTTTCAAATTTTTATTGATGGGTCTTAATTCGATGCCGCTCATTTCATAAATGCAGTGGCCGGAAACATGTTCTGATTCATTTCATTACTTTATGTGATTACATTATAATTCAGTGTGAGTTAACATTTCTGCAAACCTGTTCAGATAAGGTCGGAAAACAAATCCAAACCGAATAACATTCCACTCGTGCATTCCATTCCTCCTTGTCTGGTTAGATAAAGCGATCGAGACACGTTGTAATTTAAAGCAGAATTACAGTTTCATTTATTGTAACAATGCAACGCGCATATTCTCATCATACTGAATATTCACAGAATATACCAATAATTTATGTAATACATAAACTATAGCATTTGCATTTAGGGGATTAGTGAAAGTAGGCCAGGTGACAAATGCCCTCGTTTCACAAAAGAAAAATCCAAACATAGGAGTTTTTCTTTTGTGAAATGTCATAATTTGTCACTGTTGCAACACCAGTGATTTTTTTCTTGTGACTGCGCCTTCAGGAAACACCGGCGCTCTTTAATAACCCCCTAATTCGGTTATTGGTCAATAAGCGTTTACGCTAAAGCGTTGTCAGAAAGTAGACGTTCAAAACGTTTCCAGATTTCGCTCCATTTATAAATTCTTACTCTCCTGTACTTAACACTAAGCGAGGGTGTACATTTCATAGCTGTAAAATTCCCCCCAGGCAAGTTATTTGAGGAATAAACAGGACTAAATAGGATACATGGTACCCATCTCCCAGGTGTGCCTTCTTCGCGTTGGAGTAACTCATCACTTTTGCGTGTTATTACCAGATGTCCCTCTAAATCAAATGGTAATTGTGCTGTCAGGAGTCACAAAATAATAAAAAAAAAAACAGTCTCCGTGGAAACGGCAAGTTGCACGAATTCTTCAACAGAGATGAAATCTGCTTCCATTCTTTCGTTTATACCTACTGGATTTTTGGTGAATTCGCTGGGAACGTAAAAATATGTTGACATCAAAAAATAAGGACTAGTCAAAGTCCATTTTTGGCTAATCTGAGATCTGAAAGCACAGTGAAGCTTGAGACATGCGGTTCATAAGCTCTCGAGGTCCCTTGAGTAGCCATTGATAATGGTCTGACCACTCTACAATGAGATGATAAATTTAATATTTTTTGGTTGTTTCGGACAGATGATTCAATCCGTGGGCATCGGTGTTCACAGAGAGATGTGCCTGCTCAGAGAAGTGCTCTGGCATTTGACCATTTAGGCCAACATCTACACTACTTGGGTTTTTATTTGATTCATGATAAAGAATAGGCTTGTGCACTGATTTTTTTTTCGGTTCGGTTCGGCTCGTTCGGATGTTTAAACTTTTCGATTCGGCTTGTTTCGACCGATTTCTGTTTCGATTCGGTTCGGTTCGACTCGTTTTTCGTGTACATTTTTTTTTTCGGAATATCGACCATTTTTCGTATTTTCGGGTCACTTAGCTCGTTTTTTGTATCGACTTTTCGAGATTTCGGAAATTTTCGTATTTTTCGGAACCTCTGTTCTCCTCGTTTCAAAGTTTGGTAGTCCCTGAACCAAAGAGGAGGAGCTGCTCGCGTGTAAATTCACATATATATAGCAGAGGCTGTCAGCAGGATCTGCCCAATTATTTAGAGGAAAAAAATGTGAACTGTTTTTCAATAAAGTATCCCTTTAACAACGTGGACCATCTCCACTTTTATGATATCATTTTAGCAGAAGCCTAGATTTCTAAGGGTCAAAACAAGGTATGTGAGATTGCTGACAGCGGGAACAATAGTGACCTGCCCTACAGTGACACCCTGTCCTGGTATTAGCTCGTTGGTGCCATTGCAGTGTAGGCTACACCATATGTAAATCAGACTGTGGTCATCCTGAAAGGGTGGCCGGCGCTGAAATGTTTCTGCTCTCAGATCCTTCAAAAAACAATATTTTATTTATAGCCTTAATAGTTGCAAGTGATGATTAAAAGAATCACCGTTGACAATATCGGATTCTGTAAGGATCGGAAATGGCCAATTCTGAATATCAGAAGCTTCTGATATTTCTGTATCAATGACTTGGAATATCAGAAACATGTGATCTGTTCGGCCATTTTTGATCTCCGAAACCTAAGGTTAGGTTACAGTTTCTGTTATATGGTTAGGGTAGGATCTTGGGTTCCTGCAGAGGTTTGGCCAGGACAGGTGTTAACCTCTTAATTAACCTCAACCAAGAGATGTCCTTTTGGTTTAAGTCTTGGACATAGAGTATTGAAGATCACTCCTGAATTTCCCAACAACTTTGAAGTGGACAGTCATCATCGAATTTCAGAATAAAACAGCTGGAACTGAAATCACGAATGGAACCGAAATCACGAATAGAGTGAAAATAAATTTCGATTTGACACATTTCAAGTCCATTCGAAAATTCCGAAAATATTTCGTTTCGGCTCGGAAAACTTTTCGGATCTGCCATTTTCGGATCTAAAAATTTTCGGAAAATCGGCCGCATCCGAAAACACGAATCGGGAAATTTCGTGAAAATTCCGAAACCCAAAACGCACATCCCTAATAAAGAACATGAACATTACCAGTTTGAGATGATACAGTTTGTAAGTAATACATGTAACCTGTGGACACCCTAAAATGAGGGCATCATCTTGAGTAACCAAAATCGATGCGCCATAAAGCTCGCCAGTATTCCAGACTTTAATGGAAATAGTAAATTTACCAGATTACTGGATAACAAGATATATATTTTTTTACAAATGGCTGCCCGCAAGCCTTACAATATGCACTCCTTAATTCATGACATGTATTGTTTTCAGAATTTCTCATCATGCTTTGCCTTTTGAATGCTTCACTTGTGTTTGTCAGGGGCGTCGCAAGGGGGGCAGTGGGTGTGGCCTGCACCGGGTGACACCACCCCTAGGGTGACACCCTAAAAAAAAATATATATATATTTCTTTTACAAAAAAATATTTTACCAGGAAGGATACATTGAGAATTCTCTCATTTTCAAGTATGTCCTGGGTAGGCAAGGCCTAGGCTGGCACTTTCCAGGGGGTGGGAAAAAAACACCACAAAGAGGATATTCACAGAGCACCGAAATGACGCAGACATTTCAGTGTTCTGTTGTTCCCCGCACTTTGGGGAATCAACTTTCCCCAGTGAATTAACCACAGTGTCACTGAAGTGCAGGGAATCAGCCAACGAATGCTGCCGCAAACCCTTCGCCTGCTGTTTTAAAAAGAACTACTGAACGAAAATGTCTGGAATTAACCTATAAATTCCTATGAATGATAATAAAAAGGTCTGTTACAGAAAAAAAAAAAGGATTTTGTTTTCAAAAAATGCCTGAAGGATACAAAAAAAATAAAATCAATAAATAAAGAGATTTTTTACTATGGATTAAAGGAATAAATGGTTTATTAGATATTGGATAAAAACAGGAATATTTTTAACATTGAAACCTATGGTGTTCGTTCGCCTAAATAAACCTGCCAAATGAAAACACCGGACATCAGGACATTTCTTTGGTGTTTGGTGTCTCTGAACAGATTAAACATTACTTCTCTAGGGGGACTTTCACTGCCTCCAAACAGGCACTGTACTTGCTGTCAGTTTGCCAAAATTTGTGTGTGAGCATATCACAGAGCTCCACAGCAATAAACCTCACAGTAATGTGCGCCGTGTATTATGAGTGTTATATGGGAGTACTGAGTTATGAGTAAAAGTAGTTAAAAAAAAAACCCCGTAAAACTCGGGGCGGGGTGACACCATAAGTTACCCGCATTGGGTGACACCAAGTGACGCCACTGTCTATTGTGAAGATCAAATTGTCATCATTTTCTATTCTTGTCAAATACGTCCATTGCGGAGTTTGACCTTTTTGAATGAGCTAGAAGTCTCTAAAATAAGCTGAGGGTATGAGTAAATTCAATTTTTAGATTTAGTCATTCACACACAATGTAAAGCTATTCAGGTAAAATGTATAATGAAAGTCTTTGGGGTAGATTGCGAGCCAGGTATAACTTACCAGAGCTCTAGAACACTTACCAAAACTTACCAACTCCGTAGACTTTATCAGGGCTCTGGTTAAGTTTACACCAAACCTTGTAATGTAGCCTCTAGTGTCCTAGAAATATTGGGTTAGATTCCGAGTAAGGTGTAAACTTAAACAGAGCTTTTGTAAAGTTATCAACTCTATAGACTTTAATGGCTCTATGAAGTTTACACAGCTTTGGGCAAGTCTACACCGGACTCCGAATCCAACCCATTATATTACACAATGGTGACATTTCCATTTTTATTGCATGACACAAGTGTATTTATTAACCCTGTGTGTGAAAGTCATGTTAACTTGACCTGTAGCGGTGTCTTACTTTTGCAGGTTATATATCGTGCTATGTCAAGTCCTTATTCTGCCGAGGATCCTTACAGCGAAGTAGCGCAGGATCAGCTGATGATCACCAACCTACGTGTGCATCTCCTGAAGCAGCAGACCTGCCACTGCCACAACAGGGATCCTGATGTCAAACCCCAGTATCTGGCGCACTACGCGGTCTACGATTTTATCGTTAAGGGCAGTTGTTTTTGCAATGGACATGCAGATCACTGTATCCCCATGGAAGGAGTTCGACATGCGAGAACAACCAGCAAGCTACAGGTGGTGAGTATCGAATAATGCCCTCATCATTGTCTAACGAAGCACTGCAGTTACCTTTTCAGCATAATATGCAATCTGGAGGTCATACGGTCAATATGTCATTTAAAAATCTTACAGTGGTGCATAAGCCTCGAACTCCAGTTTTTCATCTTCAAAACAAACCTGGTCTAATGGGTTTCTTGTCCTGGAATAATTAATTATGCTTAAAATAATAATAATGTTTTTATTTCACACGCCAGCTTTGTTTTGTTGCAAATGAATTTCCTTTGCATTTGGGCTGTAGAAGGTGCCCCCCTAAATGTTTAGCACCATGGCCATGACGCCCAAGGTACTAACGTCGTTAAAAACCAGCTGGAGAATGTTTATAATAGACCTTTCCCCAGCTGTTACTGTACAAAGCCCAGAACTGCAGTAACTACATTTGGTCAGAAGATGGCGACATCTGCCTGTCAAATATGTTATTAAAGAAATACATTAGAAGTAATCCAAAATATTTCTGATTGTATAATTAATTTAAAAAGGGATTTAAGAAAAACACTGGTCCATGCAACTTTTTTTCTGAGAATCACTTGGTAGATTTATTTTGGCAGAGTTCATGTTTTAAAAGAAGACAGTAATTCTTTTTTTTTTTTTTTTTTTTGGCCAAATATTTAGTTAAGCATCTACAAAAAATTGCCAATATTTTCTTTTGTTTGCTCCAGGGTTTTTTTTATGTTTTGTTTTTTTTACTCTCCACTGCTAGTAAAAGGACACTCAACACCCAAGCTGACAAACTTCGGTCCCTCCGATGTTTGTGAACTAAAACTTCCATGATTCCCTGGCTTTCTGTTGCATCGAAAGAATTCTGGGAATTGTGGGCATCAACATCTGGGGGTTGTGAGTTTGACAGCCCTGCTCTACAGTGTGAGCGTTTTATCCTATCGGAGTGGTCAAACTGTAGTGAGCTCCCTGCTCAATCTTCCTCCTCTGAGGGGTGCTCAGGGGGCTGATACAGCCATCCAAATGCAGGGGCTTGGTTCTTCCCAGAACCTCAGCTCGTGGAGCCCTCAACTCAGGTTTCAGGGCGTGGACACCTTTGGGAACCAGCCTTATCCAATGGCATCAAATCCTTCCTGCATTGAGAGCCACTGGATTGGCCGGAGGACTCGGCCCCCTTGCAGCCACATGACATGCTGGCCATGAAGTTTGCTATATCCTGCAGGGATCAGAGGGTGACCAGCGCTGATTAGATGAGTTTTTAAAGGAATCCTAAAGGGTTAAAACAGGAGGGGAACATAGGGTTAGGAAGGGTTAATGTTTAACCCTTCTTTTTCCTACCTGCTACTGTTTTAACCCTGTTGCATCCCTTTAAGTAAATTTTAATTCAGTGTAATACTAGTAATAATCTGTCAAAAAAAAAAGCGATGTACGTTTGCGGTATTTGAAAAACGGTCTTAATCTTTATTAATCATGCTGAGTGTAAAGCTATATTACAATCTTCTAGAGTGGAAATTCCCAAGGGAATATGGCCTTCGTTTCCTCTTGTACTGGTTTGTCAAAATGTTGTTCAATGTATTGTAACCATGTCTATACTGTGCACATTGTACAGCGCTGCGGAATATGTTGGCGCTATATAAAGAATAATAATAAATAATAATTTACAGTCAATATGTTTGGGCCTGAGATAAAAATGAATCAAGAAATGGAGGTAAATTTCATAACGCACACATTACAAGCCCTTCATTAGCAATGTTTCACTCTGGGGTTATTTTCCTGGATATTGCAGGTAATTCAAGAAGTGAAGGTATAACCTGCTGTTAATTTAGTGAGAAGCTCTTGCGTGACAGTCAGGAAACAATGTGAAGCCAGCGGCATAGCTGGGGGAGATGGAGGAGTCATTCATTGTGTGTATCTAGAAGTGGCTTATTGCCTATTGACATTTATTTGTCAGCTCCAATGATGTCACACAGACGTGTCACACAGCATTCTGTAAAACTGCAGAACCCAGGGTCTCAGAAGCTAGCAAGACAAGTCGTATCGTGTTACCAGCAGACGTTCGCTTTCAGTATGCGTGCGCTTATATATAATTGATGGTTTGGAGGGTTGTGCATTCTCACGCAGTAGTATTTTTCAACCTTTCAGAATTTTAAATATTTAAATATTATTCTAAATCACCGATTTTGCCATTTTAATAGATTTAAAGTCATCGTAATGTTGCTTTTAGATACGTGTTTGTAACAACATCATGGCAAATAATATTCTGACACCTGCAGGACGTATGTACCATGGACAGGGCATCTGCTATCCCAAATAATAAAAATGATGAACTGCCAGTGGGCGGAATTATTAAGGATAAGACCATTGCTTTTTGTGTTGTTGACACTTACCGACTGAAGACCATTTTCTCATTAGTGACGATATACCAAAATATACCTAGGGTTGCCAGATCGACCATGTTTTCCTGTACACGTATCACAATGTCATGCAGAGGGGAGCACAGGGAAAAGTGCTGCCCAGCAACATTTATAACTCATGTGCTGCAGGAATTAAATCAAGGACAGTCATCTGGGATTCCAGGGATTTCTTACATGGAGTTTATGGATTCTACATGCTGGGGGGTTTCACTTTTCATGCACTGCCCCTAAGCATAAATATCTGTTTCCAGGAAAACATGGCCGATCTGGCAAACTTAAATATACCATTTATCCCTTTATACAGCGCTACTGAACTTGTTGGCGCTAAATAAATGTACCTGTAACTATTCAGTCCATCCAGGTCACTTTACTAAAGTCAGCTAGGAGACTACAGGAAATGTATAACAGTATCTGAAGAGTATTATTTATGTAGCACATTCTTGCGTCATTAATCAGCAATGTGCACAATGATATGCAAACCGCGCTGCGTTTCAGGCTCGCAAATAATGTATTCAGACCTCACTACACACAAAAACCCTAAGCTTTCACACTGTATACATATAAGGGTTTTTCCAAAGTTGCAAACACCAGCGAAAATCACAATTTGTCAGAGCAGTGACAAACGCCAGCGATTCACAAAAAAGGAAATCTAAACAGCAGCAGGAGAAGCTTCACCTTGAAAATTCCCTGTGGGCCGATGGCTCAGTGGGCCATGTGCCGGCCGAGCTCTGGGATAGCCTGGGCCTGGTAGCCGGCCTAACCTAGGGTGCCTTTTTTTTTTAAATTTTGCAAAACAATTTGCATTTTGTAATTTTTTTTTGAAAAAGATCCTTTTGTTTTTTGAATTTTATTAGACATTTTTGGTTTTTAAAAGACTTTTTCATTTTGGATTATTTTTTAATGGACTTTTTTATTATTTAGACAAATTCTTATTGATTTAAGCTCCTATTAGATTTTTTTTTTTTAGTTCAGAGGAATTTTCTGATGCCAATTCGGCGTGATCCAGCGGGTATTGGCGCAATTCGGTGGTTTTCAGTGACAGTTTCAGTGACTCCATTTTCAGAAAAACACTGAACATTCACAAAATACTGAATTCACTGTATTTTCGGTGAAATGCAAAAGTGTCATTGAAATTAATCTGGATACAACCCAGTTGCACCTAACTATTATTATTAATAATCTTTATTTATAAAGCGCTAGCATATTCCACAGCGCTGTACAATGGGCACAGTATAGACAGTGCTACAATACATTGAACAACATTTTGACAAACCAGTACAGGAGGAAACGAGGGCCCTATTCCTGTGGGAATTTACAATCTAGAAGGGTTGGTGGAGGAAACGAAGAGAGGACTGCAAGGTGAGAGTGGAGGACTGCAAGGTGAGAGTGGAGGACTGCAAGGTGAGAGTGGAGGACTGCAAGGCGAGCGTGATGGACTGCAAGGTGAGCGTGATGGACTGATTGCGTCAGGGAGTCGGGTGGTAGGCTTCCCTAAATAGGAATGTCTTAAGGAAGCATTTGAAGCAAGGGAAACTAGGGGAAAGTCTGACCGTACGAGGGAGAGCGTTCCAATAACTGTTTCGGTGACTCCATTTTCAGAAAAACACGGACATTCACAAAATACTGAATTCACTGTATTTTCGGCAAAATGGAATCACTAAAGTGTGGCGAAAAACACAAAGCACCGAAATTGCACGCAATTTAACCCCTTAACGCCGCAGGACGTACCGTTACGTCCTGCATTAGGCGGGCTTTAACGCCGCAGTATGTCGCAATGGTACGTCCACGGCGTTTGCAGTCCCCCTCCGGCCATACTCACCTCCTCCAGAGGCTCCCTTGCTGCTCTGACTCCCGAGGAGTCAGATCGGAGTGTTTCACTCCACCCGGCGCATTGACGTCATCGCGCCGGGGGCAGCCGCCCCGCCGGAGCGGGGAAGCGCCTGACGGGGAGGGGGGAACCTTTGGATCCCTCTATCTCCCCATCGCCGGGGACTAGGAGGCTGTGGCCAGCATCGCTGGAAAGGTCACAGCCTGACCTTTTCAGCGATGTAGGGGTTAACCCCTTAGTTGCCTGGTTGCGGCCTGGCACCAATCAATGCAAAACCGTGGCCTTTTTCCGGTGGGGGCCGCCATCTTGGATGGCAGCCCCACCTCTAGATCCCCCCGCGTGAACTGACATCATCGAGAATGCCGCGATGAGTGCATCGATTGGTGCCAGGCCGCAACCTGGCAACTAAGGGGTTAACCACCTACATCGCTGAAAAGGTCAGGCTGTGTCCTTTCCAGCGATGCTGGCCACCGCCTCCTAGTCCCCGGCGATGGGGAGATAGAGGGATCCAAAGGATCCCCCCTCCCCTTCAGGCGCTTCCCCTGCTCCGGTGGGGCACCTGAAACCGACGTCATCGTGCCCCCGGCGCGATGACGTCAGTGCGCCGGGAGGAGTGAAATATGCCGATCTGACTCTGCGGGAGACAGAGCAGCGAGGGAGCCGCCGGAGGAGGGGAGTATGGCCGGAGGGGGGCTGCAAACGCCGTGGACATACCATTACAACATACTGCGGTGTTAAAGCCCGCCTAATGCAGGATGTAATGGTATGTCCTGCGGCGTTAAGGGGTTACCCCCTAGCTGCAAAGGGGAACCCCCTAGCTGCAAAGGGGTTTCCTAAGGAAATTCCATAGAGGTGATAGGGGGTTCTTTGCCACCGATCTGGAGATAAGTGGGTTCAGCTAGGGGGTCATGTCTGATATTGTTGGAAAGACCAGAGCAAGGCCTTTCCAATGATATCAAACATGACCATGTTATAAGTAAAATAAAAGTGTAAATAAATAAATAATTTAAAAAATAATTAATTAATAAAAAATCCGTTTGTTTTTTTTAATGCAGCACGATTGTTCATATTTCAATTATAATGTGAACAATGATGCTGCAATAATGATTTTTTTTGGGGGGTTTAGCTAAAATCACACAATTTCTCCCCAAAAAAAATGGGTTCCCCGTTCTAATTTTTTTAACAAGTCTACCCCATAGCATATGACCGCAAAGGCTCGGATAATAAAATTAAAAAAACAAAACACTTTACACACTGTGGATGATTGAAATTTTATTGAATTCACATTTTTTTTTAAAAAAAAATTCATTTTTTGTTGTAGCGTTTTGGCAGGGCATGACCTATACATATAATAATGATCTTCCGAGTCTGCCGGAAAGAACGATATATAATTTGTCTGGGTGGTATAATAATACGTGACTTAAAACCGCGTTTAAAAACAGTCAAAATGAGCTCAGCAAACTTCTACTTCGAAACAGCGCCGAAGTTGTAAAATTACTCCCGTCCTTAAGGGTTAAAATAACATAAAATATGTTTTCTTTTCATTAAATGCACAAAGAATCCAAACAATATGTTTAGCTCCAGCCCATAGAGATCTTAATGCGTCCTGCGCGTTTGCATATCGGAGTGGGCCGGTCTGGATGAAGTCCAGGGCCGCTTTTTTGTCCCAGTCCAGCCCTGGTTCTTGTCATTGAAATCTGCGCTTAGAACGTCCGTCCCTTTGACAGCAGCGTGAGTTTGAGAAGACTGCGCTCTTAGTTTATCTCGCTCTGTACAACGTGAGAAACTTGAGGTAGGACATCCTGAGGAATAAGCACCGCACAGCGCTGTCTCTGCTCACCCTCGTGAGTCGCTTTCCGATGAACTGGATTTATGCTTGAAGAAACGGATGCCAGTCTCCGAGTCAAGAGGCTCGTCCAGTCGGGTGAGCGGCACGGCATTTCCCCTTAAACTCTGTGGAATGTCATGTGAACTGGAGATTTATCCGGTGCCAAGCTCTACACCAACTTCCACTTTTGCAGAGTTCACTGAATGAGCGAGTTCACACAGGGTTCAGCACATATCAAGCTCTCCCACGCCAGGCCTGTAAAGTAGGTGTTCAATAGGTCATGCCAACTTGTACCAACATCAGGGCATCTGTAAACACTGGCACCAGGGGTGTATTTGGGCTTGGTTATCCGCCCCCTGACATCAAGTATAAATGGACATAAACATCTTAAGACGTTAATAATAAGGTAAGATGAAAATAAAATAAATATTCATGACATGTTATGGACAGTTTTGTAGATAAAAAATGTAATTTAGAACAAAAGCAAAATATCTTATTTACACCAAGTGATTTCTAACGCGTTTTATAGATTAGAGACACGCTGTTCGGTTTATTGAAGGAAAATAAAGGCTATAGGCGAAATGCAATTATTTTTTTTTTTTTTAAAAAAAAGGTTAAAGAGTGGTGGTTTGGAGGGTGATGGAGGAGGTTATTGTTCAACCCCAAACCCTGGGGTATCACTTTAAGCCAAGGTTGCCAAACTTCACCCCCCCCCCCATGTTTCTGAACTACAGTTCCCATGATTCTCTGGCCATTTAATACATTCAAAGAATTCTGGGAATAGAAGGCAATGAACATCTGGGAGCCTGGAGTTTGACACCCCTGCTTTAGGCCCTGTTCACACTGTGTGATTTATCGCGCGGATTTTGCCGCAACGTCGCACTGTGTAGTTTCTCCAATGCATTTCAATGGAGCTGTTCACATCTTGCTGCGCGATGTCGCAGAAGCATGTCGCAGGTACATGACCCTTTTTTTGCGATTTGCTATCTGCGATTTTGCGATTTGTATTGGTGGTGCTTTGCAAAAATCGCACAAAACAGTGATGCCGCGCGACATTATCGCACCATGCCGCGCGTCATTATCGCACCATGCCGCGCGTCATTATCGCACCATGCCGCGCGTCATTATCGCACCATGCGCGCGACATTATCGCACCATGCGCGCGACATTATCGCACCATGCCGCGCGACATTATCGCACCATGCCGCGCGACATTATCGCACCATGCCGCGCGACATTATCGCACCATGCCGCGCGACATTATCGCACCATGCCGCGCGACATTATCGCACCATGCCGCGCGACATTATCGCACCATGCCGCGCGACATTATCGCACCATGCCGCGCGACATTATCGCACCATGCCGCGCGACATTATCGCACCATGCCGCGCGACATTATCGCACCATGCCGCGCATATGAAAATCGCGCTACTTTCAAATCGCACAGTGTGAACAGGGCCTTAAGCAATGGGCGTTTCTAGATACGGCAGGGCTGTCGCACGCTCTGACCCTCCAGATGTTTCCATACTACAATTCCCATGATTCTCTGGCCATTTAATGCATTGAAAGGATTCTGGGAATTGTAGTAATGAACATCTGGGGGGCTGTACGTTCGACAACCCCGAGATCAGGAGTAATACATATTCCTGTACAAGATACTTTATTATTTTTCCTTTTTTTTGTTTTTTTGTGCGTGTCACAAATGTAGCTCTGGCTGCGCACTCATCCTGTAGGGAAGGTTTTGGGTTTCCTGTATGTTATGTAAATAAAGATATGTTGTTATCATAATTTCCTTTCATGCTGAAAGCATTATGTAAGCAGAGATGAGCGGCACTAGGCACCAGTGCTATTAAATCTAGCAGTAATTGGTGTATTCGCAGATGAATTCATGCACAGACCAGCCAGACATAGGCCTCGGTTAGCAGAGTGAAGGGAGGCAGAATTTCCTTCCTTTTATTTTTGCACATGCCCTGCTGCAGGTGTATGTCAGAGCTGCACAGCAATAAAATGTTTGCGTTATATCACACGGTAAATTGCTTTTTATGTAAATAATTCTAGGCTCTTAAAACTATGTACGCAGAAAACTGATAAACTTTGACATTCTGTTAATTTTTAAACTTTACCTAATTTGACTCGATATGATAAAACCAGCGTTTTCCCTATTCACCTCCATTACTGATTTCCTAACATTTGCTAGTTTTTCTTATTTAAAAGGAAAGTCAGCGCATGTCTTTGTAATTGTCCTAAACACAAGGGGCCCTATTACATTCCTTGCGCAAAAAAGCACGCGCAGCCGTTAATTTGTGCGCGAGCGTTAAACGTTAACGCGCCTAAATTAACGCCGGTATTACAATCCGCGCACATTTTTTCATCCGTCAAAAAATAACACGCTTTAAAAAGACGTGCAAAAACGTGCGCGCAGAAATCGGTGTGTGGACTGTTTTTTCACGCGATTCAGCCAATCAGAATTAACCTCCCTGGCGGTCTAATTTTTTCAAAATTTCGTGTCTAAAAGCGTTTCAATTTTTTTTTAAAAGGAAACGTGTTTTTGTACATAGTTAGCCTGTAATAATTAGGAATCACGCACTGAAATCCGTGCAATCAAGAGTCCTTACTGGTAAAATCCTTTATAAATAAATAAATAGTAAATACACTGAGTCCGATAAAGTTTGAAACACGACATAATAATTTATTATGCCAAAAATAATTATCCAAAATAATGCAAATAAATGATATTCAATAAAATACAACAAAAAAAGACTGAAATCTGTCTGCAAACAAGGGTAAGAGGATGTATGGTCTATTTCTTATCCTGTACTGCCACCTAGTGGCTGTTCATAAACATTACACTGTATAATCCAAATGTAAACTGTAAAAAAGATTTATTTTATGATGGCCCCGCCCCCCTGCATTGTGTGACTCGCAGGGAGCCTTCCAGGAAGCAGCTCGCCGCGATCACACTGCGGGGGACAGCGAGGGAGCCAGGAGGAGGTGAATAAACATTCAGCCTGAGTGTGGCTCGGGGTTACCGTTCGCGGTAGTGAAATTTAAGCCCGAGTCACACTCAGGAATACCGCGAGGGAGGTTAAGAACCACAATTGTCTCCCAATCTGAGCATATATGCTGCAGCAATAATAAAAACACGCACAACTTCTCAATTTCGTTTGCGTATGTGTAGAATGTGTAACTATACTGTGCTGTATTTCTTTTTTCCAGGCTGGTGTATTTGGTTTCGGCCAGGACGTTCAGATTTGCCGTTACCACCAGCTTTTCAAAGACGTTAAAATTATGCGTGCAAACGTTGTCCATTAAATTTTGCGCATTGATTGTGCGCTGGTACGCGGATGGTATTACAAACGCATTTGCGCTCACAATGTTAAGTATAGGACGCGCGCAGTACATTCTGTTTGCAAAGGGTTTGCGCAGGTTCATCCGCGGTAGACTTTAACGCGCATTTTTTGCACGGACATTGTAATACGACGTTCAGCGCAAAGGGTTTTGCCCCTCGCGTTAATGCGTTTTTGTGCACACGTTAACGTTTGCGCGAAGAAGTTAATAGAGCCCAAACTCTTTATTTACCAGTCCCCACGTAGCACCTCAGATGATATAAAAATCAAGCCTTAAACATTTCGGAAATAATATGCGTTGCATAGCCGTGCTCAGCAGAAGCAGGGACTTGCATTGTAGGTGTTCAGGTGAGGAGGGTGACGTCCACAGATTCTTCTTTTACATATGGAATAAAGGTGGGGAATAAATGATGGATGGAAATTAATAAAATGCTTGTTTCAACCTGCTGAACCGATTCGGTTAACGTTCAAAAACCACTACAATCCGATTCCTCTTTATTTTACTTCTACTGAGAAAAAGTTGCGGTTAATTAATGCCTTCCGTCTTAGGTAGGGTTGCTGCGGGCAAATGGCCAACTCATGCACCGATTGCCTATGAGAGAGTGTAATTCTACAAGTCTGCGGGTTATTCGAGTTAAAAGCGACGCTCCCTATTGGAAAAGGCAATTTGTTTTGCCTTGGAATACCAATTTAAAGTGACACTGTCATGGACAAAATGGCTTTTGCGCATTTGACAGGGTACCTCTCCCTTTATATAGATCAGCGTTTTTCTGCTGACCCATATAGTGGAAAAGTATTGAGCTATTCCATATTTAGATATCCTCCCACCCCCATGTGACCGCGGCATGCCGCAGTGAGGAGGACGGCTGTGACCAGAGAGCCAGCCTACTGGACCACCCCCTGCTCACTGTGGGCCATATTACATTCTCTGCGCAAGTGGTTTTGCGCGAGGGGGAAAAAACATTTGTGCGCAACATCATATTCCTATCTATGCGCAACGAACGCGCGTTATCGTCTACCGCGGGTGAACCTGCGAGAACAAAAAATTTGTGCGCACATCCTATACTTAACATTGTCAGCGCAAATGCGTTTGTGCGCTGGTACGCGGATGGTATTTCAATCTGCGCGCAACGAAGGTTTGCGCCAATTTTCGTAATGTCTTTGAAAAGCAGGTGGTAACTGTAAATTTGATCGCCCTGGCCAAAACGAAATACACCAGCACAAAATAAAAAATACAGCACAGTACAGTTACACATTCTACACATACCCAAACAATAAAATTAATAAATTGCTTCATTTTATTTATTCCTGCAGCATATACAGTATACTCAGATTGACTTTGACAGGCGCAACAACCAAACGTTGGAAAATGGTGGTTCTTAATTCTGATTGGCTGAATCCCGTGAAATGAACAGTCCGAACACAGATTTCTGCACGCAACATACTTTGCGCACATTTCTGCGCGTCGTTTTTACGCACAAAATGTTTGACGGATGAAAAAATGCACTCGGATCGGAATGACACGTAAATTTTTGCGCGATCGCGGTTTTTTTCGTGCGCAAAAAAATTGCGCTGCGCGAGCGCAATTGCGCAGAGTGTATAATAGGGCCCTCTGTGTTGTGCTGTTTGCCTGTCACAATCTGTGTAAACAGAAGATGCTGCGTGCTCCAATCCCATTACTCTAAGGATGGGCAACACCACAATAGCCGTCAGCCCCAATTCTTACCAAAGAGGGAAAAAACTTTTTTTGTCATACATGCTCAAAATCTTTAAGCCTACAAATGAAATAATATACATATTTTTTAGTGTGTTAGTGTAGAACCCACCAAGGAGATTTGCCTTATCGCTGGCTGCTGGGCTAATGCTTCTAATGGCCATTAAAAGTACCCAAAAATCTAATTTGTAGGCTTAACAAAGGATTTGGAGCACATATGACAAAATGTTGTTTCTCTCAAGCCCAGCCTACTGATCATGCATAGGGCCATCCTGGAGGACGGCTCGCAGCAGCCCCTCCCCTCGACAACATGGCGCCGGCTCCAGGGAACGGGAGAAAGCTTAAAACAGAAATACCTGGTCTTCACATTACATAGGTCAGCGAAAAAACGCTGCCGTATATAAAGGGAGAGGTGCCCTTTAAAATTTTTTTTTTTTTTATGAGGGCTCCAAAATAAGCAATAATTATGTTGAAGAGCCAAGCGGTGAAATGTTTACTCTTATTACTTGGGATCAATAGGGCATATGGAGAAAGCACCATCAGCTATCTTTATGGAGCAATAACAACAATAAGGTGGTAATAACAGAGACTTTGATCTACTGTTAAGACACATTTCTATCCAGGAAACAGATGTTTGCATATAATAACCCAGTTGTAATGGTTAACCTGTATTTAGAGCTCAAGTGTCAGAGACTAAAACAATTAAATATTAATCTGGATACAACCCAGTTGCACCTAAGCTATTATTGTTATTAATCTTTATTTCTAAAGCGCCAGCATATTCCACAGCGCTGTACAATGGGCACAATATAGACAGGGCTACAATACATTGAACGACATTTTGACAAACCAGTACAGGAGGAAACGAGGGCTCTATTCCTGTGGGAATTTACAATCTAGAAGGGTTTGTGGAGTAAACAGGAGGAGAGGACTGCAAGGTGAGAGCGATGGACTGCAAGGTGAGAGCGATGGACTGCAAGGTGAGAGCGATGGACTGCAAGGTGAGAGCGATGGACTGCAAGGTGAGAGTGATTGACTGGTGGGAGTGATGGACTGGTTGCGTCAGTGAGTTGAGTGGTAGACTTCCCTAAATAGGAATGTCTTAAGGGAGTGTTTGAAGGAAGGAAAACTAGGGGAAAGACAGACAGTACGAGGGAGAGCGTTCCAGAGGATGTGGGCTGCACGTGAGAAGTCCTGCAGTCTATCATGTGAAGAGGTGATGCGGGGAGAAGCTAGGCGTAGGTCACTGTTTGACTTTAGAGAGCAGGCTGGGGTGTATTTGGTGATTAGTGAGGACAGGTAGTGGGGAGCTGAGTTAGTGAGCGCTTTGTAGGTCAGGGTCTATTGGACCTCCCCCAGTCTGGTTGCAGTAGGCCCACAACAGAGACCACTAAGGGAGTGACCCTGCATGGTTTTACTCCAGACTGAAGTGGCCAAAGAACCAGGATAGTCTGTGACATTTCCAATCTGCCCATCTGAAAACATTCACTGTACTATCAATGAAATTTCAATAAAATATTAAAAAGGGTTAATCATTACATCTATTTTGATCTTTGCTTCTTTTTCTCACATGACCTAGAACAATAAGAGGGACAGATATGTGCTGACTGTTTGGATACAGTGTTTACACACCGTATTCATTTCCGGAATTCTGTCAATAGTAAAGGGACAGGACAAGGCTAGAGTTGATCCCTATTTCTGACACCTTTTATAGCTAATGATTAAAATTGGATTTGCTAGTAAGCTATTCATTAGTTTCTACATGTTCTGTGACATATCAGGATTTATATCCACTCCATCAAAGCAAACTAACCCAGTTATCTATCAATTGAGTTGAAATTGTCTCAGAAGTCCATTATCAGTAGGGGTTTGTAGTGGTACAATTAATGTCCAAAGCTGCAACATAGGTTTCAACAAATGAGTGTTAATCATGAAGCACTGTTGTGGCGCCAAGGTTCACCATAATTGCTACAATACGAAATCCCCATTTATGCAACTATGGTTACATTGGCTATTCAGAGAAATAGGGGTCAAGCAGGTAAACTTGCTTAAACCAATAGAAAACAACAGTATCACCATTATTCTTCTGTAGTATGAGTAAAGTGCAGCTATTCTACATTTACTGAATCGATGGATGACCCACCGTGGGAAGGGTTAATTAGAATAGGATAGTGATTAAACACCAGAAAATTTATTGAATCAAATCCCCCAAGGGGGAATAAACCTATAACTTGGAAATTGGTGTGGTGACAGCAGAGAAACGCGCGTTGAGCGTTAGTAGGTTAATCTAGCCTTGATGAATGTGGTATAGGTTAATATAACCACAAAACTGAATGTTCTCATTAATAATTCTAAATCAAACCAATTGTTAAGAATTGTGTGTATCAAGTGCCAGTGTTTAGCCCGTGCTATGAGTATATTCAAGGCGTCCCTAATACAAATATACAAATTTAGCAATTGTCTCTATTGTTAATCCAGCGAGCATTCTTAAGTGTGAGCCTGTTGGCTGTTGTTTTCAATCGTGCCTATATTGAGGAGAATCATTTGCTGGCTATAATTGGCCTTCACTGTGCCTGTGATTTAAAATCTTGTAAATCTATGTCAATGCTCATCATTACAATTGCTGAACTACACAAGTTATGATTTATTATGCCTGGTTAAACCATCTAATTGATAATTGAGTATTAACAACCATTCAAGTGTTCCTGTACACAGACACTCAGTCTGCGGGCGATATAATTGTGGCACTTGCACACCAACCAGCTCTTGTACACAGACACTCAGTCTGTCAATTAATTATGCCTGAATAGGTATTCAATTGTTTAATGTGTCTATCTACCTTAATTGGTCTGAATTTATTTTTGTTACCCCATTTTCGTGAGCTCATTCTTGTTGGATTTTCCAAATATCCTATTGCTTTGGGGTTATACAATCGCTACCCCTTGAGCCCAATTGGTTTACTGGGTGTTTATTGGTCAATTCATCGCTTTTGAGCCTTCAGTGTATTAGTCAGAAGTTAGACAGTGAGCGTATTTATATATAATTTTTTGCTCAACTATACAATCTGTGATATGTATGTTTATATACCAATCAATTAATGTGTGCTTTTGTAATTGGTGGACGCACCTCTTACCTTTAACTGGTTATATATTCATATTTTCCAATTTCACTTCACTGATAATTCATGTGGGTCAACATTCAATTGACAACTATTATATTAATCATCAATTTTAATTGTGTTTGTTAAATAAAAGTTTCAATCAAGTTATAGGTTTATTCCCCCTTGGGGGATTTGATTCAATTCTACATTTACCATTGTTCTACGTTTGTATGTAACCGTAACGCTGAAGAACAGTACCACTGTCTTTCGTCTTTAAAATGAGCAAGCTGCTGTTATGCTCCATTCAGCCGTGTTCTATTGTTGTTCGCAACATCGCTGACTAGACTTTGCATCTCCATAGATCTCGATAGAAACAATGCTGATAACAACACTAGACGACTTCATCTGGCACTACCGTGGAAACTACAGGGATCATCTCCCTTTTGCTGGAAAAAAGGGGAATATGGCCCTGTGTCAACAAAAACTACATTGGGAAGAACAGTGAAAAGTACCTTGTACTATGGTGTCAGTTTCTTTAACCCCTTAACGCTGCAGGGCTTGATATGCTGGTCCAGATGTGGGTGGGCCTGAACGCCAATGGGTTGGATAGCACGCCCGGTAGCTCTCTGGCAACTCCTCCAGCCCCACTCTTTTTCCCTGCGGCCAATCGCAGTCATTAGCTGTAGGAAGACTGCCTGAGGTATGGCAGTCCCGCTGCAGCCAACGACGTTTATCAGCCACAGGAAAAAAAGGTGGGCCAAAAATTCCCACCATTAAGGGGTTAATAGAGTATTCACTGTATTTGATTCAGTGGGTTTGTGGTGGCTTATCGGATTGGATCTGATAATTTCTGCAGTTTTGCGGCATTTTTTTTATGTTTTTTTTTTTTTTTTTTTTAAATTGTCGGTTTTGCGTCGGCTTTTCCCTGCACTTCGGGGATCCGATGGTGAATGCTGAATTCACCACAGGGACAGGGAATTTGATTCCCCGCAGGGCGGGGGAACGAGAGAGCGGTGACATTTCGGTGCCTCTGAATAACACCTTAAATCTAACGCATTTTTCGCATCGTCCGTAAAAAAGTGCGTCCGAACGCATGGACGTACTTCTTCACGGAGTTCCCTGATATTTGCAAAAGTAGAATGATAGTTTTATCAATGAACGTACAGTGATTAGTGAATAACCCTTTCAAGTACAAGAAAGTGTGTGCCATATTTGTTTGGAAAGTGGTCCCAGAAATGTAAGTAATTGAAGCTTATCAATAAATGACATGGGCAATCATTGTGTGTTATCATTCGAATGATACCATTCTTTTAATTATTTGCTCGGAGTGCGATCTGTGTCTGTTGTCATCTGTTCTTCAAAGGCTGAAACATGTCTTCCTACTGGAAAATGCTAATGTAACAATTTCAAGGTTCTGTTCACTCTTTTTGATATTTGGTTTGAAAGTGAAACATTTGACAGATACAGTATCAAAAGTAATAAATGACTGTCACTTGATATGCTTCATGTGTATATCGCACAGTACGTTCTGTTTATCTTTACAAAGAATTAAAAGGAAATCTCAGAAGCCCATCCAGTCAGCTTCATATTAACAAAGCTCTCGGGTTTATGTGTGTTTTTGAATGATAGATCCCCCCTCCCCATCTCGGACAGTTCCTGTGCCAACAAATATTGTATTCTTCATCGAGAAAAGCGCATTGGGTCCACACAATGTCACATATCTAAGAACCGTGAAGGATATTCCTGTTACAATATAAAGTGGTGTTTACTGAGAAATATGTAACTTGTTAAAACGAAATAAGAGCCAGAACAATATGGGTGTTTCGTGACATCTAATACTTTTATCACGTCTCACATTCGTTTGTATGAAAACAAGTCATGGCACATTATTTTGATATTGGTTCAAAGTGTTGGCTCACCAGTGAGGATGAGTCGTTTGAAACCTGATACTATTAATAATTTAATCTGGTTATGTAACTATTTTCTGTTGAATATAAAGGCTTGATTAATTCTTTTTATGTTTATGTGTTTTTTTTTCTTTTAAAGGTTCATGGAAAGTGCATTTGCAAGCACAATACTGCGGGTCCTAACTGTGAACGTTGTGCTGCCCTGTATAATGACCAGCCATGGCAAGCAGCAAATGGAAAAACGGGGGTACCAAATATGTGCAGAAGTAAGGAACCCTTATACACTGAGGATAAATGCTAAAGAAAACATTGTGTCTAAAATATTTTAAAAACTATTGAGTCCAAACAAAAGAGATAAAACATTAATTCTCTATTGATTGGGGGTTTAGAACGCTGGAAAATGCTCGTACTCTGAATGGAACAAACTATTGAGATACTCTGAAGTCAATGTGAAAATAAAACTTGAAGGAATACTCTATTAAAAATCGAGTTCCCTTTTCTTGTGCCCTTAAATAATTTGGTAGATGCTGCTGACAGCCTTTGCACAATTTTTTTTTTATTTCACATAACTTTATTTAACCTTTCTCCCTCAGTGCACCTAGCTCCTCCTCTTCGGCTCAGGGACTCCCGGACCTGGAAATCTCCTGAAGCTTTTCTGTACAGTTTTCGCTCCTACACAATTTGCCTAGAGTAGGAACCACCAATGACATATTCTGTAGCGCCTGCACAGAACGATGTATCCGAGCTGCCCGCATCGAGTGCTTCTCTGACAACGCTCACTATTGTGGATGGTCTCAGAGAGGGTGACGTCGGCATGCTGACCTCACTAGTGACCTGTTGTCCTGCATCTGGGAAATTCAGATCCCGGCTGTTTGTGATGCTGGGAGGGTGGAGGAAACTTCACCTGGCGATTTCTCCAGATCGAAGCAGCAGGGATGGGGAAGAGAGGAGGAGGAAGACTCTACTCATCCTGACCTCTTTAAAAAGCTAAAGTGGTCAGGATGAGTAGAGTGTTCCTTTTTAAAGGAACAAGCTACAAAAAAAGCCCCGCCTCCTTTTTCCCCCCCGTAAATAATTGGGCAGAGGCTCCTCCTCTTCAGCTCAGGGTTTCCGGACTGAGGAAGTCCCTGCAGCTTATTAAGCAACTTGTGTAGCATACGTAAATTGCACAGCTTACATCTTCTAGAATGCTTGCAGCAGACAGGATGATAACGCAGAGTGTGCCGACATCATTGGTCCCAAAGTTGCTCCCCGGGAGGCAGGATAATAAAAATCCTGTCTGCCGAATGAGAGCTGTGTGGGCAGAGGAAATTCCTCCACTTCACAAAGCACCATCAGCCAAACGGAACTGGAGGGGGCAAAGAGGGAGAGCACTTCACGCAGCCTGACCTCTTTAATTAGCTGAAGCGGTCAGGGTGCATAAAGTGTCCCTTTATCCTCTTTATAGAGAAACGAGAGAGAAAACAATTAAAACCTTGTAACATAATGTTTCGGAATAAATCCTCTACTGACAGTGAAGATAATCTAGGAAACTGGGTTTTTCCAGATTGTTCTCCCCAACGAGCTTGAAAACCACAAATAATTCAGCCTTGCCCGTGTCTCCCTTACATAAAGGATGCTCCATACAATATGAAATCCATTCCTCTGGTTTATGAACCAACCTGAGCCTTATGCATTTTTTTTTCTGTGAAAGCTTTATTAACATTTGATGCAAGAATGTCTCTTGGGTCAAAAATGATGAACACTTAGCAAGGTCTGGTTTTTTCCCTTCAACATATTTCACTGTGTTGTTGACGATGATCGGGAACACTGCAAACTTTAGCTTGTTTATTTCTGTTATGCTGCTGAAGTGGCTCCCCCCCCCCCATGGGACATTCAGAGATAAGAGTATTTATGGAATGCAATGTTGTTACCATGTAACCTTGACAAATCTTAAAAATATGTCGCCAGAAACATAGTCCATAAATAGTTATAATTTACTGTCTCGTACGATGAATAAAATCGACGTAAATAAGCAGAAAATATTTTTGCTGTTGCAAAACTATTTTTATTAGAAATTTGAATTAAAGATGACACTTTGTACAACTACGCACCTTCATATAGCATCTTACAGCATAAAACCACAGCTTTTCCTTCGGTAGATCACTAATATGTGTCGTTTTTAGAATAAAAATTAACTAACATTTCGGTTTGCTGCTTTTATCCATCTATCCCCCTACATCTGTCAAGTCCTAATAAAAGAAGTGTGGGAACTTACCAAGATTTCTGTCCACCAATTAACAATTACCCTCTCACACAAACCCTCAAATATGATATATTTATGTATATATATGTATTTTAGCAAAATCTGTAATT
Source organism: Leptobrachium leishanense (assembly GCA_009667805.1). Taxonomy (NCBI): domain Eukaryota; kingdom Metazoa; phylum Chordata; class Amphibia; order Anura; family Megophryidae; genus Leptobrachium; species Leptobrachium leishanense. The sequence continues at coordinate 345,739,674 of CM019065.1, read as the reverse complement.
CTATATTTACTGTTACTTAATAAGGAAAGATATGATTGAACATCTGACTGCAAGCTTTATAGTGTGTGGGACCAATGTGAACTCTGTTCCCTCTGCAAAAATAGTGCAGTAAACTGCATTCCCCCTAGACTTGATCCATGTATCGATCTAACAGGGATATTCAGAGACAGACGATCTGGCACCGAACAGTGAGTTTCCCCATATGGTGCAATTTTGTGGCCATTTGGCTATTCACAAAGCCGACAGTTCACCAAATTTTGGCAAATTGCCAGCGAAATACGGTGGTGTTTGACAGCAGTAAACTACCCCATAGAGAAGCAATGGTTAATCTATTCAGAGACACCGAACAGCAGAGAAATGTTAATGAAATGCCCTGCTGTTCGGAGCTTTCATTCGGCAGGTTTAATCAGGCAAATCCCATAGGCTTCAATGTTAAAAATATTCCTGTTTTTATCCAATATCTACTAAACCATTTATTCTTTTAATCTGCAGGAAAAATTCTCTATTTCTTTAGGCATTTTTTGGGGGATTTTTTCTGCAATTTTTTTTTAAATAGACGTTTTTCTTTTTTCTGTAACAGACCTTTTTTATTATTATTCATAGGATCTTATATGTTAATTCCAGACATTTTCGTCCAGTATTTTTTGCAAATAGCTTTTAAATTTTGAAAGTATCAATCGTTGTTTTTTTTAAAAAAATTTTTACCCCGTTCGTCGACTTTATCCGGTGGCTGGGCGGCACGGTGTTCGGCAGATTTTTGTTTTTTTCCGGAGGCGTTCAGTGGGTTTGCAGTGGCTTATCGGATTGGATCTGATAATTTTTGCAGTTTTGCGTAATTTTTTAATGTATTTTTTTAAATCGGCGGTTTTGCGCAGGCTTTTCCCTGCATTTTGAGGACCCTATGGTGAATGCTGAATTCACCACAGGGACGGGGAATTTGATTCCCGTAGTGCGGGGAACGAGGGAGCACCGAAATGTCGGTGACATTTTGGTGCTCTCTGAATAACCCCTTAAGTCTTCTTCATCTTATAGTTTTATTTTGAAGCAGACGATTAAGTCGCAACCTTCTTGTGAATAAGGGGCTTTTCAGAAAGCCAACACGGTGCTTTGATTTTTGCCATACTTCAGCCATTCCATTTCACTGACAATACTGTGAATTCACGATTTAGCTAATGGTCATCGTATTTTGCCAAAATTAGAGTCACTGAAGCAGTTATCGGACGTTGGTAAAAACCGCCGAACTGTGCTGAATTGGCAACAGTGAATTCCGCTGAACTGAGAGAAAAAAAAAACGTAACTCTCCTATTCTCCTAACAGCTGTTTAAACCAATAAAATGTATTAAAATACATTGTGTCTAAAATGATTAAAAAGGTCCATTAAAAAATAATAAAAATGTCTGTTGCAGAATAAAAAAAACAGCTTTTTTAAAAAAACGGTGGAACAAAAATGTCGTCTAAAAAATGCAAACAGATCTTCTAAAAATAAAAAGGCTTTTTGCTGAAAATGAAAATAATGGGTCTTTAAAAAACTAGATTAAAAAAAAGATGTTACTTTTACATTGAAACCTATGGGATTCGCCGGTTAAACCTGTCGATTTGAAACCAGGAAAAACAAGGCATTTCACTGTCATTTCGGTGCTGTTTGGCATTCTGTGAATAGAAGACACAATAGTCTTCTATGGGGCAATTTTGGTGCTGCCAAATTGCACCGTAGTTTGCTGTCATTTTGCTAGTATTTGACAGCTTGGTGAATAGACAATAACCCCTATAGTTTTGTGGAGGCAGGTAAATTATGATGATCTAAAAGTTCCCTAGATTGTAGACTCCCTCGTGTAGAGCGATGCTCTCGATCTGCCTTATATGTTTGTTTGTAATTTTGTTAAACTAATTCCCCATAATTTATTGCAAAGCGCCGCAGTAACTATTGGTGCAATATAAATGTTTATCAATAAAAAATATTAATGTGAAGTGAAAAACAATAATTCTTTCTAAAATAAAACCTGTACGATTCTGCAAAATCTCAGCTAAACTACTAATAATCCACTCCTGGAAATAACTACACAATGAACAGAGGATATGAGGAGAGCGTGGAATTGCAGAGGAAATGTTTTATGAAAGTGTATTATCTTCTACATTTGGATAAATCCATTTTCAGAACGAAGAAGATGTTTCATGTGTTTCTAAAATACATAATGGAAATGACATATCAGGATTCATACATAGACCATTGATAACAGGCCTCTATTGTTATACAATGTTGCCAAACACATTTTTCATTATATTGGTGTCAGCAGTGGGAGCCACAGAACGTCACGGACTAATGACTAACATCAACCATCGCAAAGCTGTAATTGGATGCTTTATTCATAATTCTTTTTCTCCTTTCAGAGTGTAAATGTAATGATCACGCTGATAGTTGTCACTTCAGCCTGGATGTGTGGATTGCTTCAGGCAACAGAAGTGGTGGAGTGTGTGACAATTGTCAACATAACACAGAGGGGATTCACTGCCAGAAATGCAAGCTGGGTTTTTACCGTGATTTGAAGATCCCTTTCTCTGCGCCAGATGCTTGTAAAGGTATAGTAATTGAATCTGGTTAATATTTCTTGATTGTCTTTAAGAAAAAAAAAGAACCAAAAAATAATAATTAAAGAAGAGACACTATGGGCCCTATTACAATCTTAACGCCTAAACGCGTGTTTTTTTTTGCGAAAGCGTTAAACGTTAACGCACAAAAATCACCGCTGGAATTACATTCTTCCTGCATTTTTTCATCCGTCGGGAAGTTGCGCTCGTAAAACCGCAGAAATCAGTGAGCGTAATATAATTTTTAACGCGAATCCGTCAGACGAACGCATTTTGTGCGGACTGCGCACAACAGACATACGTTCTGACGGAAGACAAGGTAGTGACTGTCATTTTTGACGGATCTAGTAAAAAAACCGTGCGCATCGACGTTCTCCGTTGTGAATCCACAGTTCGGTACGGTCAGGTTGTTACAATTTGCCGTTACCACCAGCTTTTCAAAGACGTTAAAATTATACGCGCAAACGTTGTCCGTTAAATTTTGCGCTAAGATTGTAATACCATGCGCGCACCAGCGCACAAACGCATTTGCGCTCACAATGTTAAGTATAGCATGTGCACACTAAATTGCGCTCGCAAAGGGTTCGCGCAGGGTCACTCGCGTTAGACGTTAACGCGCAATTTGTGCACGAACGTCGTAATACGACGTTCAGCGCAAAGGGTTTTGCCCCTCGCGTTAATGCGTTTTTGCATGCGCGCACAATTGTGCGCGAAGAATGTAATAGGGCCCTATATTGGTACTGACCAGGTCTCCGTATTACTGCTACACTCACGCCTGCCCTTTGGGTGGGACGAGCAGGGTGCATGCCCTGGGCCCCACAGTTCGCGGAGGACCACACCTCTGCCGACACCTGCTGTGTAAATGCCAAGAGCCAATGCCCAGCATGGAAGTCCACCTGCTTCCAGAACTGTCTGACTGTGAGCGCCCCCCACCCCTCATCCCAAATCCAAGTAAGCAGTGACATGGGAAAGCTAGTGTGTCTGTCGAGTTCAAGAGGGGTCAGGGTTGTCTATTTGTGAAGATCTTTGGGGGGGGGATGTCCATGTGTGTATTTGTTTGTGAAGAAAGGTGGTGTATATAGAGGTGTGGGTGAAAGCATGGCCAGGGCCCTCAGAAAAGTTTCTCGCCTATGGCCCTGTAACTGCTAGTGGTGGCTATGGCTACACCGGTACCCCACCCCACCCTGTCACCGGCCCCTGTGCTATGTCACCATGGTGCATACTTTTTCCTATGAACAATGTTACTTGGAAGGAAATACCATTATTACAAAGAGAGACAAAGTTTAACGTCCCTCTCCATAGTCACTGGTGTTTGTGTCTCTGTGTCGTCACCGTGTTTTGCGTAGTTTCTGGAGAGCATTTGCTTTAGTAGAAGAAGAAATCCCAGAGAAATGTCAGATATGTCTTCCTGTGATTCTGTTGCGTCTTGCTCTATCGCCTTTCCCTTGCATAGCACTCCTGTGCATTGAATTATATGATTACACTGCACGGCTTTATCCCGCCAAGAATGTGCTTGCCAAAGAACTGTACAGTATACATGTCATCCGTTACATTGATGAGTGAGGTGTGCAACAAATAATAAGAATAAAATAAACTTTATTAATCTCTCCGTAACAAACAAAACACAAAATAGAAATATGCATACATGTAATCAAAAAGTAGTAACTCACCACAAATAAATAAACCCTTCAAGGGAAAAATACTAAAGATAATGAACCTTAAGCATAAATTACCCGGCACTTGGGAATATGTAAGCAGGAGAGCGGAGTCATGGATCCCAACGTTTCGACGATAAATGTCTTTGTCATCCCTTATTTTAACAAATAATGAGAGCCATGCCATAAAAGCATTAGAAGGACGCATATTACATATCGTCCAACCAAAGAGCATGCAAGGTATGCTGGGAATAGTCATTTATCGATACACTCTGGCTGCATTCATACATCACTTCTTCACTTTCCATTATTTGGTCTATTATCATCTGTTAATGAAATTTCATTTCGAAACAACTGGTCAACAAAACAGTCCCGTTACATCCCAGTTATTCATAAAAACAGTCCCGTTACAGCCCAGTAATTCATAAAAACACATATTATAAAGGGCCGGCGAACCAGCGAATTAAAATTTTATTACTTTATAGCAATGCTTTTTATTATTATAGGTATAATATATATTATTATATAAAATACATGGCCTGCCCAGAATAAAAGTCACCAGCTGGATTTAACTAAGCAGATAGGTGGGAGCCTTCAACTGCATTATTACTGCAGCCATTAATGGTTTAGCAAAAAATGAGATCATGTGACTCCCTGAATATACAGAATGAACAGGTTTTTCCATCAGTGGTTTTTTTTTCTTCCCTGATGGCACAGCGGGCATATTCCAAGATGGCAATGCCAGGATTCATTGGGCTCAAATTGTGCGAGAGTGGTTCAGGCAGCATGAGACATCATTTTCACACATGGATTGGCCACCACACAGTCCAGACCTTAACCCCATTGAGAATCTTTGGGATAATGGGCTGGAGAAGACTTTACGCAGCGCCACGACTCTCCCATCATCAATACGAGATCTTGGCCACAAATTAATGCGACTCTGGAGGGAAATAAATGTTGTGACATTGAGCGAGTTTATAGAAACGATGTCTCACTGAATGCGTGCCGCGATCACCGCAAACGACGGGCCATCAAAATGTTAGTGTGTGACTTTTTTATTTATTTTTTTCGCCAGGCAGTGCATGTGGTTGAACAAGCTGAGTGGAAGGAGAGGGGGTTGCCATTTTTTACCTAAAATTTGTTATTCTTTTGTCACTTTTCTCTTTACCTTAACTGGCTATAAACAAAGGGGTAGGGTCCTGTTACACTTCTACCCACTCCATTTGCTCTCCCTGTATAAAGTGTAGTAAGTGTAAATGTACGGCGGTATGCTGACGGTCAAGTCAAGTCGCATCTTCTGGTTTAGCAGCCGAACTGGTAACATTTTATTGGCTCCCCCAGAATCGAGCTGCTAGTATTTTATTTTGTATCAAACAATAAGGTGGTATCCGGACTGTAACTGATACATTTGGGGGCCAGTGCAGGTAAGAACAGATAACCGGTGATGTTTAGGTGCTTTTTGCTTTGACCCATTATCACAGACCATGAAGAGATGGAGTGAGGTTTAATTCTTTTCTTTATGGAATGAAACCTCGTGTGCAGTAAGAGAGACGCGGATACAAAGGCTTTACCCTGTATAAAGGAGATACACATGTCTTCAAATGGAGGGACTGAAAGGTTAATCCATGCACAGAAGGTGGCATTGTGTTCATGTATTTCTTCACACAGGGTGCAGGTGTCTGGCTCCTCTGTAAATAGGTGGGGAATTTGGAAGCAAACGTTCTTAACATGAAAAAAGCCATGTCTTCTAGCCAAAGCAAACAGAGTCATACTATAGAGGGATACATACAGGAGAATGCACGGCCTTGTAACAACAAGTGCTTTAAACCAGTCTTGAAATGCATAAAACCGCACAATGCACGTGTCAAAGGGATATTCACTTATCTTGGGCAATCAGTATGAAAATATAAAATTGACTGAGAAACATTTGGGTCAGATATTGTCACCTTATTCATTTATGTTATTGCATGCCAACTTTTTCGATTTTAATAGGGAAATAAATATTTTTTGTAACAATGTGTTATGTGTTCTTATCATTAAAATACTGTCTGTATTAAAGTATGACATGGCTCCACATTCTGGACAATTTGTTTGCACAGCTTCTTTTTGGTTGACATTGCAAGGGCCTATTGAGCAATAACTACTGAGGTTTACGCTAAAATAATATCTCTATCGACCCCTGCATCAGGGATCAACAACCTTGGCCCGCCAGGTGTTTTGGAGATTGAGCGTTTTTATAAAAAAAAATTATTAAGGAGTAGAGAAAACTATTATTCACTCAAATGATAATGTCTTTGTGTTTGCTATACTACTATGTTGGTCTATACGACATGTTAAACCCTTTATCGATGGTTAACGTTATCCAGAAAATGAATTCATTTGTTGGTTTTTCACCATAAAAGCTGGAGGTTATGGGAAAACATAGGTCAGTAATCAGAGAGAATGTTTCTGGTGTTGTGTACTTGTGCCTATGGAAACGTGACATTTTGATAAATGACACCCTCGTTGTTGTTCAGGACATTAGACATAAAGACACATGCCCTAAGGAGAAAAATGTCATGTAAGGGTAATGTGCTCATGTTCTAAAAGAAGAAACTTTATTGGAACTTGGGGGTTTACTAACTAAACAGTTAGTGGTGATGGATTGATAACAACAGAAATTATAGATTTACAAATCCTATGCTAAAATAAAAAAAAAAGACTAAACTCTTCATCCTCTTTTTTTTTTTTTCTTCTGCCCATCATGCGTGTATTTCCGATTCTATGTATGATCCTGTTTTGTTTTTATTAAATAAATGACAAATTCCTCTTTCATTTCATTTTAAGGCTGGTGTTAGACGAGCACACTATGTGCGCCTGTACTGACGTGCCTCCCTGCGTCCGGCGCAGCGTTGTGACGCTGCGACGAGGCCGGCCATATGCTGTTGCGCGTGCGACAGCGGCCGTGCCGCAAGCCTCCCTTTCGAAGTGCTAGGACGCGCGTTCAACGGGGCTGAAAAGCGCGATGGTCACCAGGAGACCTAGCTTTTCAAAGGTCTTACTGCGCTCCATGCGGCTCATGCACTACACATGCTGAGCTCAGTAAAGCTTGTAGCAAGCAAAAGTGCGCTCCGGTATTAAAGCCTCCCAAAATCCCTGTTGTGTCTGTGCTGTGAGATGAGGGTAGCAGTGTGTCATGGAACTGACGTAGCGCTCCCCACGTCAAACCCCAAGACTTTTATTTCCATGGCGAAAACCCCAAAAGACATAGACCGTTGCTTTGGGGAAGACCTTATGTTCATTTATATTGTGTGGTTTTAAATATGTTTTACATCGTTTGGTTTTAGTTTAATTTAGTTTAGTGAAAAATGACATAGCTTTGGTTTTAAAATACTATATTCCTGTAGGTAAATGTGTCTTTGTATAAAACAGTAAACAAGCTTTGCTGTTGTGTAAATTATGCGTCAGGGATTTTCCCCATTATCTAAGTACATGTTTAATTTAAGGGATCTCTGATAGAGTGTGTGTTTAATCTGATGTGCTGGAACAATAGATGTACAAATGTTATGTGGACTGAAGGCTAAGAGAATGTGAAGAATGTTGATTGTAAATAACTGCCATACCTCATTGTATGGATAGGCTCCTAATTAGTATGGGTATGCAAATTATGACTGTTGTACTTCAGCATAAATAGTGGCGTTGTTCATTAAAAGAGTCAGATCATCTGAGTGTTTGAAACATACAGCTCTGCCTGGTGTTGTCATTTCACGTCGGCTATATCTCACCACTACCCAGGAACGGGTCATTTTAACTCCGCAGCAGAACCTCGATTCGCCGCGCCGTTGCGCCACCTTGAATTGGTACCTCGGGATACCGCAACCACCCCGAATTGGGACCTCGACTCAGCGCCGTGCCTGCATCTTCAAGGAGACTCTACCGAACCGCGATTCGCCACGCAGACCGTCTCCAGCCTTTCAATGGTCAGTAGATCCGCTGCCCGAGACGCCGAGTGCCGTGCCACTCGGTAGTCGGGCGGATTTCCACCGTGGGTGCCCCATCTACTCTCCAGATCTCCACCGCCACGTGGTCTTCTACCCAAGCCGCTCGAGACGCCGGGTGCCGTGCCACTCGGTAGTCGGGCTTGGCAACACCAAAGAAGGGGGTCAGATAGAGCAGGACCGCAGGCGGATACCCATTCCGTCACATTGGTGGCAAGCGGTGGGATAGCTCTCTGCACCCCCCAAGAAGACCCTCGCCATGGTGGTGTACAGTCACTACACCAGGGACACCCTACGTGGCATGTTGGAGACTCGGGGAGGAAATCCCGGCAACAAAAATAAGAAAACCCTGGTGAAGGAGCTTCACAGGATGGACCAGCAACTGATAAGCGTCCCCAACCCCGTAGAACCCTGGTTCGAGGTTACAGCACGCCTGGAGCTTCATCCAAGGAATCTACACCCCTCAGCGATACCTCTTTTGTGATTTACAGCGCGCCTGGAGTTGTAATTGAGGACACCGCACATCCCAGCGACCCTTGGATGGAGGCTTACAGCTCGCCTGGAGCTGCATCCGAGGACGCCACACCCCCAGCGATACCTCTTTTGTGATTTACAGCGCGCCTGGAGTTGTAATTGAGGACACAGGACCCCCGTCCATAAGAGACCGGTTCCAGCGAAGAGTAAGGAGGGCGATGGCCCAGGCCCAGGCGGATGCACCTGGTACCTGGCAGGACGAGCACTGGTGGAAAGATTTTGTCCGCCAGGAGATGTGGAACGAAGCCATTCAACAGGAGGAGGACTGCCCTGAAGAAGCCCTTCCCACTTATACGGAGAGGTTCGAGCACCAGTGGTACTTACGGGTGCCCTTTTTGGGAGCACAGCCCCGAGAGGAATGGCTGACGGAGCTAGGTGAACTGGTCCAGAGCGAAATTATACTGGACACCAGCTACAGAGCCCTCCAGTGGTTTACGTCCCAACTAATGCCCAGCACAGCAGACAGCGGCCCAACAAAAGGCTTCGACTACGGCGGCACAGGGCTGCTGTATACAAGGATGGGCAAAGACCCCGGTTTTGGGGACGACACAGAGTGGCGGCGGGAACAACTCCTGGACCTCCGGTATGAGGAACTGGAAGACCTTGACGATGACCGTGAGGCAGAGGAACTGGAGTTTCTGGTTGAGCAGGAATGGGAGCTCGAAAAGGCCTACAAAAGGCTGTTCGACGACGCTCCACAGCTAGGCCTGAGCCCCATTACCTGGGACTGTCTAGCGGAAGAAGCAGACAGCCCAAGTGACACTGAAGTATTGGAGCCCGAGATGCTCCCATGGGTCCCCGTCGGGACCACAGTAGATGAGCCGGCCAGCTCAGAAGAAGCACGGCAGGTGCCAAGCGACCAGAATGGGCCGCGTAAAGGGTCCGAGTGGCCCAGTGAGGAAGTTATCCTCCACCCCCAAGAAGACACTGTGGCAGTGTCCGTTTACCCAGCAGAAGAGCTGGCAACGGGGCAGAGTGCCGCTGGCCTCTGCCCACCCTCCCTCATCTGCCCCGAGGAGCAGAAGGAGGATTTCCCCGAGCTGCTTATCACGCAGCCGCTTACCCCATCCAACCCCCTGGACTTTGTTCCTGTACCCACCTCCCCAGCAGAAGAGCTGGCAACGGGGCAGAGTGCCGCTGGCCTCTGCCCACCCTCCCTCGTCTGCCCCGAGGAGCAGAAGGAGGATTTACCTGAGCTGCTTATCCCGCAGCCGTTGACCCCATCTGACCCCTGGACTTTGTTCCTGTACACCTCCCCAGCAGAAGAGCTGGCAATGCGGCAGAGTGCCGCTGGCCTCTGCCCACCCTCCATCGTCTGCCCTGAGGAGCCGAAGGAGGATTTACCCGAGCTGCTTATCCCGCAGCCGTTGACCCCATCCAACCGCCTGGACGTCATTCCTGCACCCGCTTCCCCAGCAGAAGAGCTGGCAACCGGACAGAGTGCCGCTGGCCTCTGCCCATCCTCCACCATCTGCCCTGAGGAGCAGAAGGGGGATACCCTCGAGCTGCTTATCCCGCAGCCGCTTACCCCATCCAACCCCCTGGACTTTGTTCCTGTACCCACCTCCCCAGCAGAAGATCTGGCAATGCGGCAGAGTGCCGCTGGCCTCTGCCCACCCTCCATCGTCTGCCCTGAGGAGCCGAAGGAGGATTTACCCGGGCTGCTTATCCCGCAGCCGTTGACCCCATCCGACCCCCTGGACTTTGTTCCACACCCGCTTACCCAGCAGAAGAGCTGGCAACGGGGCAGAGTGCCGCTGGCCTCTGCCCACCCTCTCTCGTCTGTCCCGAGGAGCAGAAAGAGGATACACCCGGGCTGCTTATCCCGCAGCCACTGACCCCACCGGAGATGGAGGACGCCATTCTCCTGCCCGGGGACCCTTCCTCGGCCTTGAACCTCCCAGCCGACGCGCTGGCAATGGGGCAGAGCCTGTTTCAACTCTGCCCATCTCCACACCCCTTTGGCCCGGAGGCCCCATGCAGCCACTGTTTTTTCCAACGGCTGACCAGGGCACTCAGGGCGCGTGCATTTAGCACCCGTTTTTTCCCGGTGCGCGATACCTCTGGAGGTGGTACAGGCGGTACCCCTCCCCGACCACAGGACCCTTATTCCGGAGGGGGTACCCCCAAGATTTGTACCCCCAACACGCCAGGCACTGCCGCAAGGACAAATGGAGAAGCCTGGTGGCTCGCCTCCTCCCAACAGACTATGGACCCAGGTATGGACTATTGCTCCAACGACCCCGCGTCGACCCGTTGGGGTCCAACTGTGGCCGTCGGACTCCTTTGGGGAGGGGAGATATGTCATGGAACTGACGTAGCGCTCCCCACGTCAAACCCCAAGACTTTTATTTCCATGGCGAAAACCCCAAAAGACATAGACCGTTGCTTTGGGGAAGACCTTATGTTCATTTATATTGTGTGGTTTTAAATATGTTTTACATCGTTTGGTTTTAGTTTAATTTAGTTTAGTGAAAAATGACATAGCTTTGGTTTTAAAATACTATATTCCTGTAGGTAAATGTGTCTTTGTATAAAACAGTAAACAAGCTTTGCTGTTGTGTAAATTATGCGTCAGGGATTTTCCCCATTATCTAAGTACATGTTTAATTTAAGGGATCTCTGATAGAGTGTGTGTTTAATCTGATGTGCTGGAACAATAGATGTACAAATGTTATGTGGACTGAAGGCTAAGAGAATGTGAAGAATGTTGATTGTAAATAACTGCCATACCTCATTGTATGGATAGGCTCCTAATTAGTATGGGTATGCAAATTATGACTGTATACTTCAGCATAAATAGTGGCGTTGTTCATTAAAAGAGTCAGATCATCTGAGTGTTTGAAACATACAGCTCTGCCTGGTGGTGTCATTTCACGTCGGCTATATCTCACCACTACCCAGGAACGGGTCATTTTAACTCCGCAGCAGAACCTCGATTCGCCGCGCCGTTGCGCCACCTTGAATTGGTACCTCGGGATACCGCAACCACCTCGAATTGGGACCTCGACTCAGCGCCGTGCCTGCATCTTCAAGGAGACTCTACCGAACCGCGGTTCACCACGCAGACCGTCTCCAGCCTTTCAATGGTCAGTAGATCCGCTGCTCGGGACGCCGAGTGCCGTGCCACTCGGTAGTCGGGCGGATTTCCACCGTGGGTGCCCCATCTACTCTCCAGATCTCCACCGCCACGTGGTCTTCTACCCAAGCCGCTCGAGACGCCGGGTGCCGTGCCACTCGGTAGTCGGGCTTGGCAACACCAAAGAAGGGGGTCAGATAGAGCAGGACCGCAGGCGGATACCCCATTCCGTCACACAGTGTTCCTGCTGTCTTTAGCTTACAATTATATACCATGCCACAGGGCTCAAAATTTCAAGTCCCGGGCTACTAGCCAGGCCTTAAGTGTTACTCGCTAGTTGCCCCACCTAACCCCTACCCTGCTCTTTACCCCGCCCCCAAACATACCATCTTAAATTATCTTATGAAATAACGTTGTTAAATGTATATCCAGAATAAAGATACAAACAGAAATAACATTAATACCCAGACATCAGACCCCAGATACATGTATACACAGACACAGACCCCAGATACAGGCATACCCAGAAATCAGACCTCAGCCATCTTGGATTCCCCGGCCGGCGGCCAGGCCTTAAATAAACACCTCCACCTCCAGAATATGCAGCGCAGGCAGTTTAATTTGTGCTGCCTGCCTCTGCATTCCCACTCGCCCTCACTTAATTTCCACTCGCCAAATACGAACAGGCGAGTGGGAATTTTGAGGCCTGCCTTGCCATCTAGACACACAAATCCATACAGTTTGACCTCCTACAGCAGCAATGGCAAACCTTGGCACCAGATGGTGAACCACCATGCAGATGTTTCAGAAACTACATGTCCCATGGTGCTGAGTCACACATAAGACAGACTGAGCATCATGGGATAGGTAGTTCATAAACATCAGAGGTGCAAAGATTCTTCATCCGTGTCCTAAGTGAAAGGAGCAGTCGAAAATATGTGGAGTGCGTTTTCTGAGGGATATATGTGTTTACAAGTTACCTCTTCGTGTTGCTTTAGTCATTATTTGGCTCTAAATACTTATTTAAATGAAATTGCTCTTGAAATGACATTAAAAATGACTGAATTTTTCTCAATTTCTGACAGACAGGTAGACCGCATGGGCTCCCATGTGAGCAGTGCTGGCAAATTTCAGCCTGAGCCCTAGAGTCACATATGGGCTTGATGGGTGGTGGTTTTATCTTGGCATTGTGTATTTTTATTAGCTGCTGAAAGTGCTCTTGCCTCATTATTCTTCGCTGTTGCCAAAACTGCCGTGCACCGAGCCAAAGAAATAAATATATTGTGGTTTGACATGGGATGCTTCAAAATGATCCAAAAAAAATCCATAAACCCATGAATCATAGTCCACATTTACCAAAGGCTGATGGGTAGATTTTACTGCTAGTTTTTGTAAAATATATTTTCCATCTGTCGCATTAAAACCCCCGTTAATAAGACGTTTGATCACATTCATTCTTTGAACATTTTAGGCAGAGCCTTATCAATTGTCATAAAGAATTGTAGCAAAAATGTATTAATGACACACTTACAAGAAAAGCACCATATAAAATCAACATATCCAGGGCCGGGTTTACAATTAGGCAAAGTAGGCATGTGCCAACAGGCGCACACAACAACAACAGGAGGGTGCCGTGCTCTGTAAAACTAAAAAAAATGCTTGTCCGGCCCTGAAGATAACCATGTAGAACTAAATAGGGTTGTATTACAAGCTGTAATGGGGAGCTGCACAGACTAAGGCTGGGTTCACACCTCAGCGTTTTTCAAACGTGCGCAATACGCGTGTTTTTTTACGCTCGTATAGCGCATACGAAAAAACACGCATTGCAGCGCGTTCGTAGCTATGTCTATGGCCGCGAACGCGCTGCTGTACGCCCAAAGAAGCTCCCGTACTTCTTTGGGCGTCGGACGTTTTACAGCGCTCTCCTGCGAGCTGTAAAACGTCCAGGTGTGAACCAGCCCCATAGGAAATCATGGGATTTCCGGGGGTTGAGCATTTTACAGCGCGCAGGAAAGCGCTGTAAAACGCTGAGGTGTGAACGGGGCCTAAGGCAGGCGGCACACGAGCAAACATTTTGCATCCGCCTGACCGCACTGTTTGCCGTCCGTCGTAGCTTTATAAAAGCATCAATAAAATACACCACACGTAGCACCTGCGCAATTGTTCACGGACGGGCAACGCATATAGCAAGGGACGCAAAAATAACATCGACCTGAAAAAGCTAAACGGACACAGAAACAACGCCGCCATGTATTTTCCTAGGGCGTGGAAACATCAGACGTTAAGGACGCACTTTACGCAGTACTCACAATATCTCCTGTCAAAAAGTGCGTCCGTAACAGAGGCAGTACAGTATGCTTGTGTGCCGTCAGTCTATAGCGCGTGTTTCTAATACCAGCTCAGTTATGAGTCTTCAGCTTTAATCGCTTCCAGACCCTGAGCCACAGCGGTAAACCAGCAGTGCTTCTTCTGACATTCTCTCCTAGAGCACGGATCTCAAATGCTGGGCCCCAAATGTTTCTGAACTACAACTCCCATGATTCTCTGGCCATCTATTGCATTTAAAGAATTGTAAGCCATAAACATCTGAGGGGGCCAGAGTTTAAGATCCCTGGTCTATGGCATGTGTGCCATCTCATGGTATCGCACTACAGGTCGCACACAGGATCTTGAGCATTTCAGATTTTGGATTCCTCCAGATTTCAGAATCCGGGAGAATCCGATGTCTGAGAGGACGGAGATTGTGGTAGGAAAGCCTTGATCCTCTTTGTGTTGCAGCACCACCGTGTACACACACTGGGAGCGCCATGCAGGGATTTGTTGCTCGGAGTCAGTGTGACTGCGGGCAGAATGGCACGTGTTGTGGCAGCCCAGAGGCACTGCTGCAGTACTTGGGAGCTGGGTTCCTGAGCTGCAGGGCTCATCCGGAACGCCCCTAATCTGAGAATTAATAAAATCTGGAAAGCTCTGGAAATTAGGGATTTTAGAATTCTAGACAAGAGGTGCTGATCCTGTATTGGTTGAAAGTACACCAGAAAACCACTTGTTCTCCATATTCCTTGATTTATGGCAAGAGTAGACCGTAGAAAACATCCTTCTCTTCACTCTGGGACCAGGGGTAATCTTAAGATTTTTTTTTTTGTTGGATTATTATTATATTTCTTTTTATGGTATTTAAGTAAATTTGCGTTTTACAGCTTGGAATAGCTGAGGAGACACAGACATTTTTTTTTTTTCTTCATGTCCTCCTTAAAAAAAGAATAACACACCTGAAACAAGAGGTCCCATCAGGATGACCAAAAAAAGGGATATATTTTGTCCAGATAAATTGTTACCTTTTGAAAGCCTATCTGATTGGACGTGAATGTTCAGAGTGTCTTTATTTTCCCACGTCCATCAGAAGCATCCTTATGCCGTGGGACTCTGGGCATAAACAAAATCTATAAAAAGCAGGAAATTGCATTGATTTGCAGGTATATTATAATGCAGATAAACATCAAGCTTCTTATGGGACTCTTCATTAAGTCACATTTGTGTTTACCCGCATTTTCCGCAATGCGATGTATATCTGTCACAAAGGAATGCTCCGTCTAGTTTCGTCTTATTTTGTACACTTTGCAGAACACATTTTACAAGCTTTCTATGGGACTAAACCAGCATAACTAAAACAAACATATATGTCCTCGGTCCGCAAAGCCCTCAAGTGAACTTAAATGTAGTGTATATCACGGCTGGCCTCTTATGTGACACTGGAATGGAATGTGTAAATCACTTTGTGATGTAACGAGCCCAGTATAGCGCATTATCGCTTCTACTGGAAACTTATGCCATATGTTGCCTAGTCTCTTTCTAAACAGCTATTATTACTTCCCATAAATTAGACCCTTTCTATATTTAGAAAGAAGCCTACTGCACAAGTATATATAATGTAATATGAGGCATAATGCCTGCATGGAGGAATTCAATTAATGTCTTTGTTAGGGAAAGGGCAAGTGTACCAGACGCTAGAAAACATGCAATTATGTAATTAGTCTGTATAATGTAAATAATTACCACTAAATATAGCGCGTAAACATACAATAGATTGAGTATTATCATCGCATGCTATTCCTAGTAATTTGCTCGAGCTTCTGTCGTGTAAGAGGCATCTGTTGGGCTGGCGGTGGGATCTTCTGGGGCGTGTTGCGAGCAAGTCCTATACGCAGGACTAGGAAGCCCTTAACCCAGGTACTATACCAGTCCTTGAGATGGCCGGGTTTGGCAATATTAGAAAGTAGACCTATAAAGGCAGAGATAGCAGAAAGGGAAGAAACGCCAGTCCTTAACTTGGCCGGTAAAGCGACAGAAAGTAAGGGAAAGTGGAACGGGAGAGTCTAGGAGGGAGCCTGGCAGCAAGTCTAAAGAGTCTAGAACAGTGTTTCCCAAACCTGTCCTCGGGACCCTCAACCAGGCCAGACTTTGCAGATCACCTTGGGGAAATGCAGACTGAATCCTGCAATCACTGAGCAGCAAATCATATCACCTGTGCTGTGCTTCAGATATCCTGCAAACCTGGCGAGGCCGAGGTTTGGGAAACACTGGTCTAGAACAATTAGAATGGTCAAAAAATCAAGCCGTGTCAAGGGAGCACAGAAATCCACAATACGATAGCCAAATCCAAGTCAAACACTAGGAAGAATATCACAAGGGGCATTTAAGGGTCAGTAATGCTGGAACCACGAAAGAGCACTGAATCCAAGGCTGAGCAAGCGTAAATCCAGCGCCCTTGATTGTGATTGGTCCGCTGAGTCACGTGGTACCAGGAACAGCTGCCGTGGGGGTGATGATGTCACTCGCACGATGGGGACAAAAGATGCTGGGTTGGTGGCTTGCGCGCATAGGACTCAGGGGAAGACTGGAGACGTGCAGCCGCGAGGGGGCCAATGAGGAGCAGCGCCAGGACCTGCAGGGGCCAGGACTGACAGCGTCTTACAGCACTTTGACTCATGCAAAGTGTAACAAGATGTGTATAAGAGGAGTTCTATTTAGACGTAGGGCACTGATGATGAACCATGGCACCCCAGATGTTTCAGGACTACATTTCCCATGATGCTTACTCACACATAAGGCTTGGTTGAACATTGTGAGACATGCAGTTTAGAAACACCTGGGGTGCCTAGGTTCACCATAACTGAAGAAGAACCTTCCTGTTACATAGGTTCAGAAAGATGCGTTGTGGAATATTGCAACATTCCTGGAGATAGCCTATCAGGGAATGAATATCTCATTGACGATAAAAATCACTGTGCTATCTCTTCCCTTGAGATAGTAGTTACTGGTCCCATTCCAGAGTGTCACCATTGTCCTGCTTCGTGGGTGGCACACAGTGAGGATGTGTGGAATGAGCAGGGGACACGGTACAAGTTACAAACACTTTTGGTTATGGGTGGTCTACATCAGGGCTCACAATTCCCAGTCCCAAGCTACTAACCAGGCCATAAGAGTTACTCGCCACCAGTTGCTCCACCTAACCCATACCCAGCCCTTAACTCTGCCCCTAAACACACCCCCTTAAATTATCTTATGAAATTACACTGCTAAAGGTTTTATTTAGAATAAAGTTACAAAAATAACATTAATACCCAGACATCAGACCCCATATACATGTATACCCAGACATCAGACCCCAGATACATGTATACCCAGTCATCAAAGCCCAGTGTGAGCAGAGCGAGGAGGCAGGGAAGCTCCTCTCCACCCCCAGCCAGTGACAGAGACGAGATTGGTGAGGTTAGGCAGCTGTTTCCTGCCACCGTGCAGCCTGGGGAAGGGGGGCTGCACGGTGGCACCGCTGGAATATGCAGCGCAAAATAATTTATTGTGCTGCCTGCGTGTGCATTTCCACTCGCCCTCACTTAATTTCCACTCGCCAAATGCTAGTAGGCGAGTGGAAATTTTGAACCCTGGTCTACATTAAAGCATCAATCTTTTTGTAAAGTAAATATTAAGGCCAGCCAGGTAAAAAGAATTTTAGCATTCAGTTTCCCTATTCTCTAATCTCTACCCAAAAGCTTATCCTATGAAAATGACGCCAGAAAAAGACACTATAAAAATGTTATAGAGAAAAAAAAAGACTATTTTGGATGCTCTAATTTCGAAAACAACTGAAAATTGTGCATGGTGTCGTTTTTGGAAGCAGCAGAAAAAAAAATCCACACTACTTGAACATTTTTGATAGCTCCCTAGCTGGACTGTTTTTCGAAGCTATCAATTGCTGGGGTTAGGGCTAGAAATAAGGGTGAGGTTACACTTTGTGCATGTTTTACAGTTGGTTTTAATTTTAGGGTTAGGGCTACTTCCATCATTCTGCTCCTCCTATTGATGTGAGTGCAGCAAGCAGCGCTGTTTTTCTCCATGTACAAATTAGAGTGTTTTTGTTTGTTTATTTATTTATAAAATATTTTACCAGGAAGGATACATTGAGATTTCTCTCGTTTTCAAGTATGTCCTGGGTTCAAAAACATTGAGATGTTACAGTCGTTACAGAAATACAAAGTAATAAAATGCAAGATATTAAAACCAAAGTACAAATATACAGATTAGCACAGAAAATAAATTCCGCATAAGCCGGCATTATTTCCATTATAGTAAACCACCTAAAAAGGAGTTAATCTTATATAGTTACAGTTACAAGTTTTTATAATGCACTAGCAAGTTCCGTAGTGCTGTACAATGGGAGGCAGAACAACAAATATACATACAGGCTCAACACACAGTACAGTAGGAGAGAGGACCCTGCTCAAGAGCTTACAATCTAAAAGGATAGGGGTGACACACTAGGTGAGGGTTAATAGAGAATGTGAAATAGCATGTGGGAAAATGCAGTAAGAAATTAACAGAGGGGGATTAGGGAGTGAGATGATAGGCTTCTCTAAAGCAATGTGTTTTCAGAGACGTCTTGAAGGACTGGAGAGGCGGGGAGAGTCCGATGTTGCGGGGGAGGGAATTCCAAAGAAAGTGGGCAGCTCGGGAGTAGTCTTATACCTTCTTCAGCAACCTTCAGGTGCCTGCTAACTCAGCTCTGTGCATGGTTTTCAAGGATAAAGATCACTTGACAGCGAGATAAGACACACAGCAAGCATCAGATGCAGGGTCAAGTCGAGCAGGAACTCTTGGGAATGCTACACTATTTTTTCAGAAAGAACAAAGTTCCCTTTTGCCCCATACACTGAAAAGCTTTTATTAGTTTCCAATCATAGGTTTCCTTAATTAGTCACTATATATATATATATATATATATATATATATCACGAGTATAGCAGTCTGTAGTGATACCTTTTTTATTGGACTAACGTTACATTTAAAGTACAAGCTTTCGAGAGTGATCCTCTCTTTGTCAGCTATATTGAAGCTCCCAGCACCAAACTGGACCACATCCAATTATACTCAGACTTGGAGGAGTTCTTTAGAAGACTGAGACTTAAGGAGTTCTTCTTTGACAAAAATGATAATATTTCTACCATGAACAACAAAGGGAGTAAGGTTCAATATACCTGACAAAGAGAGTTACACTCTCGAAAGCTTGTACTTTAAATGTAACGTTAGTCCAATAAAAAAAGGTATCTCTACAGACTGCTATACTCGTGATTTTGACATCTGGTCTAACACGGCCTACCTAATCTACTATATATATATATATATATAATTATAATTTACTATTATCTTAATGGTTCCCAAAAACCCATCTTATCATTATATTTCAGCATTAATATCAAATTTGAGTGTGGGGTGACGGGTAGAGTCCAACATGTTAACGGTTAATTGGGGAGCAGAAATCTTTGAGAGTTCCCACACTTTTTTTTTTTTTTTAGGGCTAGACCCCTGATCAGCTGGGCTGCTATTCAACTAAAGGGGTGGACCAAAATCATTATTTGGCAAGTTTCTTAATTAATGAGAGTATCATGGTGCTGTTTGTAGTAGATAGCACACTACTAAAATATTCCTTCATCAGGCGTCCAATCCAATAAGCCAGTGACATCCAGAGACACTATTAAGCATCGCTTTCTATTTAATGATCTTGATGAGCTGGCAGACACAACTTTGAGAATTTGAGTCATCTTTCTAAAAACTGCATCTTAATTCTGTTTTCAGAGTGTTCGTGTCACCCGGTTGGATCTGCAGTGCTTCCCTCTGGCACGTACACGTACTGTGACCCCAGCAATGGGGACTGTCCATGTAAACCAGGCGTAGCTGGGCCACACTGTGATCGCTGTATGGTTGGATACTGGGGCTTTGGAGAATACGGCTGTAGGCCATGCGACTGTGCTGGAAGCTGTGATTCGCTTACTGGAGACTGTATCACCAAGTAAGTGCTGTGCCTGAAACAGTCAATGTTGGCTAGCTTATCCCTTTTTTATTAATTTTATTTTATTCCTGACTTCGAAGCACTTTTGCAGCAGTGTGTTGCAATGCGTTTAATCCTTCTGCTATGAAGTACCTATCATTTAACTCCCCCCCCCCCCCCATATTTTTTCTCTTCTGGGTGTGTTCCAGTACTGGGACACTGGGCAAAAATGGGTTAAAACTAGGGATGCACCGATATTTCAGCAACTGAAAATCATCGGCTGAAAATCAAAATTCAGTCGAAAAAATAAATAAATAAATAAATCGGCTGAGAATTTCCCTTTCAAAATAGGGCCTGGAAGCTCGGCCGGCATCCAGGCTCAGGCGAGCCCCTGGCTCGGCCCGGCCGCCAGGCCCAGGTTCTCATGTCTGATTTTCGGTTTTCTGCCAAACCGATCCCGAATTTTCGGTATCGGCCAGAAATTTCCGTTTCGGTGCATCCCTAGTTTAAAACCCTCCAATGTATTTTATCACTACTACATGACAATTTTCTTTCAATCAGGTCTGTTCACTAAAAGGTGAAATTCTGGAGAATTGGCAGGAGAAGACAACAAATAGCCGATTTGAAAAGTGAGATAAATGGGAGAATTTGACCTACTTTGACCTAGAATTTTCACTTCTCCGGCCATTCTCCTGAGTTTCACCTTTATTGAATAGACTTGAATGTTCTTTTTCGCTACCATAATCACTGTGCATAGGGACCATTGTCCCAAGTAATTTCTTTTTTTGATTATTGTTAATATCACTATTATTCTGTTGCAGTACGGAAATCAACTGGTATCCCGATATTCTTTCCATTTATAATGAGAGTGATCAGACCTGGGACTGGGAAGATGAGCAAGGCTTTTCAGCTCTACGTCACTCAGGTGAGGGTCCAGCTTTTACTGCAAGTCGCTTTTTGGTGTAATGAGTAAATGTGCAGAAAACACACTTCAATTTGTGGCTGAGCTGGTTGGTTTTATTATTAACCTTCAATGTGTTTCTGTCCCTATGGTAACGCTGAGAACTAATAATAAGTACATGTATATTACCTTACATAATAGGAGAGTGTTAAACCAGAAAATCTGATCTATAAACGAAAATAACAATATAAGAAATAACCATTAACAAATACTTTGGTTTATCCACTAGTCCACTACAATATATAAAACGAATGTGAAAATTATACACATTGCTGATATTACTTATATTTTAATAGTGAAGTACATTTAAATATATTCAATGTCACTAGGGCTGCAACTAACGATTATATTCATTATCAATTAGTTGGCCAATTGATTTTTTTCAATCGGATAAAAACAAATATTTAATTTTTTTGTTTACTTAACCCTTTCGCTGCTGAGCCTTTTCACACCTCTGTGCTGAGCTCATTGTTACCGGTTTCGCTCATTATGTTTAAATGCGATTTGAAGTCACATTTTATTATACAACCCAGACATATTATATATCGTTCTTTCCGGGAGACTCGGCAGATTCGTAATATATCATTATTATATGTATACATTATGTCCTGTCTGTATATTATAACAAAAAATGCAATAAAATTCGAATTTTCAATAATTTACGTGTAAAGTGGTTTTTTTCACATTTTAACATGCGAGCGTTTGCGGTTATATTTTCTATGGGTTGCGCTTGTTAAAAAAATTAGAAACGGGGAATCGTTACTTTTTTGGGGAAAATTACGTGTTTTTTAGCAAACACGCCCCCCCCATAGAAAAAATCGTTAGCGCAGCATCATTGTTCACATTATAATTGAAATGGGAACAATATTGCTGCATTAATAATACATTATACATGGTCATGTTTGGTATCATTGGAAAGGCCACATTAACCCCTAGCTGTCACGGATCGGGAGATAGGGGGTTCATTGGAACCCCCTATCTCCACGATAGGTGGCAGCTAAGGGGTTAATATCGAAACTGGCACCATCGCGCTATGCGTGATGACGCCAGTCATTAGGGGGATATCCCGGAAGTTTGGCCGACATCCAAGATGTCAGCCAGCTCCGGGAGGGGAATGCGATACGGCGCATGTTAGCGCCATATCGAGATCCAGCCCCCTAGGGATTAAAGACGGCCGCTGCTTGGAAGGGCAAGCTGTGCCCTTGCAAGCGGTACCTGTCTTTACCCGATGGCCCGCACAGACGGGGAGGGGGAGAGGTCCGAAGGACCTCCCCCCTCCCCTTAAGGCACCTTCCCCGCAATGGCGGGGGGTGCCTGAAATAGACGTCATCGTGCAGGCGCGATGACGTCTATCGTGCCCGCACCGGGGGGGCCGCCGCGATCAGCCGGAATCCCGGCCAATCACCGCTGCAAAGGGAGGACGCGCTCAGCGTGTCCTCCGCAGCGAAGTGGCCATGCGGCAGGACGCGCTGAGCACGTCCTCTGCATGGAAAGGGTTAAAAGGAACAATGTAAAACTAAACCCCTCTCTCCTTTCCCCCTTTTTTCTTATGCAATTTGTATAGAGCGCGTGACTTTCGTTTGTATATACAAAAATTGTATCTCTCGTTACTTGCGTACTTTTCACACACAAGGTACACGAGCACCCCCATTTTACCCCCATTTTGCCATTAAATAATTGGGCAAATGCTGCTAAAAACATCTGCCCATTTTGTTAATTTATTTTAGCTATAAATGCTCACCATTTCTCCCTCGATGCACTCTGCTCGTCCCCGTCAGCTCAGGGTTTCTGAACTCTGGAAATCACTGCAGCTTTTTTACGCAATTTGCGTACCTTGCATTGCTTGGAACGTACGTACTTTCTATACGCAAGTTCCGTAGCACTTACAGGGAACGATGGAGCTGAGCTGTGCGCATGTGCATGTGCAAAACAGATCCATCAGCTGTTTGTCTCAGGATGCTTGTTACTATGGGCGGTCTGAGAGATGGTGATGTCAGCACACTAAGCATGTTGACCTCATCAGTGACCAATCGAGGAAATTAAAAACCCGGTTGCCTGGTGGCGCACATGTGGGCGGAGGTAACGCCTCTGCTTCGCATTGCGTTTCCTGCCAAACCAGGCAGGAGGGAGGGGGGTCACTCCACAGAACCTGGCCACTTTAAAAAGCTGAAGTGATCAGAATGTGTTGCTTCAAATTGACCTGGATCTGTTAAAGCACATGACCTATGAGGGATGGAGAGGTCCGCATGTGTTAAGGCCATATCACTGGCGTGTTTGCTGATTGGCTGTGTTCCTATCAGGGTTTGGATTGAAGCGTATTTTTGACTCCTTTGGGGAGTCGTCAAGTGATATGGGATTATATGACTGTCCCTTTTTAATATTGATATTGAAAATATTTTTTGTATATAATATTCTTCCAACAATACTTACAAGGGTTGTGGTGGAGGACAAAAAGTGAGATAAAAAGCCTCCACACTATAATAAGTGTGTTTATTATTGCAGAAGCCACTTGCACATCACAGCAATTCGATGAATTGAATCCCAGAGCTCCTGTGCCACTTTCCCCATATGCAGCAAGGAATTCTGGGTAGGATATGCAAATGAGACAGATGTCATTTGCATATCTTACCCAGAATTCCTTGCTGCATATGGAGAATGTGGCACAGGAGCTCTGGGATGCAATTCATCGAATTGCTGTGATGTGCAAGTGGCTTCTGCAATAATAAACATCCCTCTATCAATTTATAGTAAAAAATAAATAACAGAAAATTGCCCTGGAAAGGTTTATACATTAAATAGCTTCTAGATGCTCAAAACAGTAAGAGCAAATTAATGTCAGGAACGTCTCTCCCCCCCCCCCCCCCCGCTTAATACAGGCTCATATTAGATAGTAATCTTGTAGCAGCTTCTGTGTGGATGTCTATTAACTTCTCTCATAGCATTAGCTGAAGCCGAGGATGCTAAAGCAAACACGGAGTAATGGAGTGGAATAAATTGCCCATACTATCACACTACAGAGTAACTAGGATCATTTCCCAACAAGGCATGAAATCCGTCTGTGACCAAACAGAATTTGTGGTTTTCCTAATCCTCTTTTTAATTCACTTTTATATTAAAAATTAATTTGTGTCATTGAGAAATGCATTTTATGTGGTTTGTTATTATTGGAATACTCCCGCATTGCGATTTTCTAATTATTGGATTGAAGGAAGCTTCTCAAAGGTTTACGACTTAACCAAGCGTGGAATGTCAACAAAGGGAGGCAGAGACACCTGGGCTTCTGTTTAAAGCCTCATCCTAAAAGTATGAGTGCTTGTGATAAAATGCTATCATGTCTATTCACAAAGGAGAACTGGCAGGAGAAGAGGACAATCGAGACCAAATAGACGATTTGGAAAGTGAGATAAATGAGCGAATTTTTCTGGTTTGGCTATTTCGATCTAAGTGATTTCACTTCTGGCAATTCTCCGGAGTTTCACCTTCAATGAATAGACCTGTATGTGTTGTGATCAGGGATCTAGTCCTAAAAGAACTCTCCAAGATTTCTGCTCCCCAATTAACCATTGACATGCCACACTTACCCTGTCACCCCTCAATTAAATTTGATATCAATGTATAAATACAATAGGCCGGGATTGAAGAGATTCCTGCCAGGTGGACGCCTGCAGTGGACCCCGGTGATGGCGGGCCCCCATCTCCCGTCTCCTGCGGCTGACAGCGCAGCGGGTGGAGTGTCTGTGGCTTGGCAGCAGGACGTTCCCCCTCCCCCCACCGCAATGAAAATGGCTGTGCTAACAGGCCTAGATGCCTGTATAGAGATGCTGGGGGAGGCGGATTGGAGCCCAGTCACGAGGGGAACTTTGCGCCAACTGATGGCGATACTGCGGGGTTGTGGAGGAGTGACAACTATCCATGAGAGCAGACCGGAGGAGGCATTACCCATCGGCGGTGTAGAAAGATGTTCAGGGATGCTGGAGGTCGAGGTGCATGGGGATGTGCCTGGAAGCTTGGATGCCGAGCGGTCACTGGTTTCCCTATCTTCAGGATCGGCTCCTGGTCCATGCAATGAGGTCTTGCTGGTCGAGAGGAAGGGGGATTGCGAAATGGTGGCAAAGGAGAAGCATGGTCTTGAGGATTCACCAGAACTGGATGAGTGGGGGCGGCTGACCGATCGTGGATGGCCTGCTCGGGGGGCATCCACGGGAGCCGCCGCAGCCTGCACTGGATCACCTGAGTGTCCCGCTGAGGAAGGCGCAGTGATGGAGCTGCCTGGACTGCGCCTCCTATCCCCGGTGCCATACATGACAGCTACTGAACCCCGAAAAGTAGCGGGGTTCTGGGATGTTTTTGCCCTGAGTGTCACTGGTGTCACCCACATGCCCATTCAGACGACGCACTCTAGGTTGCACTGCGGAGTGCGGCCTGTAGTGGTCCCTTTTCCATTTGTAGATACAGGCTGACTTATCTCCCACCCCCCCCCCCACATGCATGTTTATCTGGATGTATCGCTGTTTTTTTTCTTTTCTTTGTTTTTTTTTTTTTTTTTTTTCTCTCCCCTCCCCTTGTGCTTTTTGAGACCCCCCCCCCATCCGGAGATGTTTTTGGTTACCCCCCTTGAGTTTTTCTGAGTGAACATACAAACCTATGCGGACATTTGGGCTATTATGAGGACTTTTGTTTTTGCTATATTTGTCTTTAGCGGCTGCCATTGTGGACATTTTTCAATACCCCCCCCCACTTTATTTCGATGTCTATCGGTGTTTCCCTGTGAGAACCCCCCCACCCTTTCTCTTTCCCCCCCCCTGATGACTTTTGTTAATCTGTTCAGAAACGCTGCGGACTCTGTTTTGTAGCTGATTTTTTATTTTCCTGCAATGTGATTGCGGACTTTCGCTGCCCCCCCCCGCTGAGATATATTATTAGCAGACTATACCCCAATTCACACCCTTTTCTCCTCCCTTTCCCGTGTTTTTTATTTTTCAACACGCCACCTCGTGCTGTAGACCCTCTCTCCCCCTTTTTTTTTTTTTTTTTTGGCGTTGGGGCAACTTGGGGCGTGCCACTGTGGCGGCCACCATGGCTTTGTCTGCCGCACTTGGTCCTCATGTACCCCAGCCTTTGTGACCTGCACACGTCCATGGCCTCCTACGGTACCTCGGACCTTCGGGAGTGTGCCAGGACAGTCACACATTTGGCCTTTGCCACCTTTTCCATCCCCCCCCTTTTTTTTCTTTTTTGGGTCCTGGAGCACTTTTTGGTGTGTTTGTTCACCTCCCCCCCAACCTTACTCTTCAGAGATGTTTATTGTTTGACCCTGCAAGACCGTTTATTTGTTGCTTATCTATAGATGAGACCCCCCCATCTGGGGATGTTTTTTTTTTGCTGTCATATTGCTATTTTTCAATGACTTTATAGTTGTCTATATACTGTTTTTCTTTATTTTCTTTATGCTGAGTTATTGCAGACGACTATGTGCGGCCCTGCGAGGCCCTAACTCTATGTTTCTCTGTATGATGACATATTTCAAAATAAAAATTTTGAATACAAAAAAAAAAAAAATACAATAGGCCGGGTTTAGGGAATCAATTGGGTTAATTGTAATAGATATATTTCTGGTGACTTAACCTCCCTGGCGGTCTAATTTTTTCAAAATTTCGTGTCTAAAAGTGTCTCAATTTTTTTTTAAAGGAAACGTGTTTTGTACATAGTTAGCCTGTAATAATTCGGAATCACACACTGAAATCCGTGCAAGCAAGAGTCCTTACTGGTAAAATCCTTTATAAATAAATAGTAAATACACGGAGTCCGATAAAGTTTGAAACACGACATAATCATTTATTATCCCAAAAATAATTATCCAAAATAATGCAAATAAATGATATTCAATAAAATACAACAAAAAACACTGAAATCTGTCTGAAAACAAGGGTGAGATGATGTATGGTCTGTTTCTTATCCTGTAGTGCCACCTAGTGGCCGTTCATAAACATTGCACATTGGATTATACAGTGTATTATATTTTTTTCTAAATTTGCTGCTGGTCCCGCCCCCCTGCATCATGTGACTTGCAGGGAGCGTTACCAGGAAGCAACTCGCTGCGATCACAATGCGGGGGACAGCCAGGGAGCCAGGAGGAGGTGAGTATGCATCCAGCCAGAGTGTGACTCGGGGTTACCGTTCGCGGTAGTGAAATTTAACCCCCGAGACACTCTCGTGAATACAACCAGGGAGGTTAATAAAGAAACGTATGATTGAAACCAAATACAAGCTTTTCAGTGTGTGTGCAGCCACGTCAAGTGAACGCAGAGGGAGACTGGGAACTACTTGTTACCAGTGTCACGCTGTTCCCTGCGACAAGAAGCAGTGGATCGGGCTGCCATTCTTGCCGCAGGATGAGAGGCAAATGCAGAATCGTGTAGTGCCAGCTTTTAAGGTGCTAACGCTTGGCTCTCCACATCTCGACGGTAATTAGCGCTAACACCTTGTAACACCTTATTGAAATGCTAATTACTGATTGCGCTCCCCATGTTAGGTATAGGATGCGCAAAAGTACAGTAAGATCGCGAAAGCTAGCGTGAAAAAAGATGTGCTAAGTGATTACTAATGGGAGTAGGGTCAGGAATGTAATATGAGGTCATTCGTTAAACTTGTACGAACGATAACACTTGCACATCGAGGCACTAATGTTGGGACACCTTGGGCTCTATTCACTAGTTGGCGCTATGATGACATTTAGTGTGGAAGAACCAGCTTCTTGCATAATAGCGCTGTACTTTTTGACAGAAAGGTTTAATGGTTCTTACCTGACCATAACCAATTGTATTTTAATAATCTTTGTGGTGTTGTTGTTTCAGGTAAATGTGAATGCAAAGAGCAGGTGTTAGGAAATCCTAAAATATTCTGCGGCATGAAGTATTCCTATGGTGAGTAAAAAGATTTTTTTTTGAGAAAGTATTTTATCAGGAAGGATACATTGAGATTTCTCTCGTTTTCAAGTATGTCCTGGGTGGCGAGTACGTACCGTCAGGGGTCTTGCCCAAGGACACTTACTGGAGAGGTGCTCTTGCTGGGATCGAACCCATGACTCCACAGGCTCTCTCCATGCAGAGCAGTGATGTTACCTCTACTCCACCCAGCCGGCACATTTGTATTGGAAACATGCGCGGCTAAAAGCCAGAGGACTATAAAAGTAGCTGGACGTTTCCGGTGTTTCTTTTTAAGTCGTACAACTCCAGTACATTGAGGCTCGAGTCAGACGAACGTAGTCTGAGCACACTCTGCGTGCGTGCATAACGGACAGACATACTGACGGAAGATACGGATATCACGGACCACACGGTCCGTTTTTTTTGACGGACGTAGAAAAAAAAAGGGAACTGGGAAATAAAAATAATATGAAAAATGATAAAAAATTAGAAAAGGATATGAAAAGCCATTGTGTACGTCAAGGTGCTGGACGTCGCAAATGCGCTGCGTCTGACATCTCACAAAGAACGCTACGCGGATGTGGCGCACTCTGCGCGTCCGTGGTAGCGGTTTTACGTTCTTGCCTAACCGTTTGCCACGTGCGTTGTGCGTGCGCAGTTCGGTGTGTGGGTCTCATGATTCTATGCTACGACGGATGTTAAACTGTGCGGCAACACGCACGTGATCACTGCGTTCGTCTGACACCGGCCTTAATCTGTTATATGCTGGAATTAAAGTAAATAAAGGGATTCTGTTGTGTAAATGTAGGAATGTGGCGCAAATGACAAATCCACATAATAGATCAGAGTATTAACCAAGTGTATGTAATAATGCTTCCATGCTCTCCATCATTTACCAGATAAAGAACATCCAAAACGTCAAGCTATGGGTGTGAATGGGAAGCACCAATATTAGGGTTTGTTTGGGAACATCTGACTCGCCTACTATGGACTTCTATGAAATTTGTAATGTCAACCGTTACTTCTATGTGTGTAGTAGTTTTCATAGTACAGTGCTACATCTTAAAGTGCACCTGTCATGTGGATCATAAATTGGGCTCATTTGATAGGAAATTACACCCTATATACAGTATGTCTTGGCATTATTTGGTAACACGCATATAGGGAAAACTTTGAGTATGTCCCTAGCAAAATGTAGTTGTCACTTGAGGCACGACGGTGAGTGACAGATGTGAGCAAGAAAAGTAGTTTTACAGGATGGCCATAATCTCACCTGATTGCAGGCCAGCCTGCACTTACCAAGGTCACCACTGAGGGCCAATCACACAGTGTTGTGAAACGACCTTCTTCCAGCTCACCCGATGGCATAAAAACATGGCGGCTCACAGTGCTGTAGGCAGTAAGCCTGGCTGCAATATCTCATCAAGGAATGCGATATCACATTGATATTTAAGACCAATGCAATAATTATCTCCTGATAGGTTATTGCAAAACAAAAACTGTACCTGCCAAGTTCACTTTTCTTTAATCTGACATTTTATAAATACCAATAATGTGAGTTTTTTTATTTATTTGATCTTTTCTAAAATCCTGTAGACATGAGGTCCTATGTAGTGGAAATATGTGGACATACAACACACATTTGGCTGCAGTGTACAGGACATTACGTATAAAGTGATATATATTTATATATAAGTAGGGCTTAAAATAACATGCGCTCTGGTATTGATCAATTACTTTTTGTTTGTTTTTTTAATTACGGGACTTATACTTGACTTCACGCCAATGTGATCAATCTTATGATATGTCCAGTGGTGTTGCCATTTGCTACAGTTACAAGTATTTCTAAAGTGCTAACAACTTCCATAGCGCTGTACAATGGGAGAGACAGAATAACAAATATACTGTAGCGCTCACTCCCGGAGGAGCCGCTGAAATTGAACCTCGGGTCAGTCTCCCCGCACTAGGGAATAAATATACTCCAGCACCGTCGTGGATTTTATAAATTATATAGTTTATTGGATAAACTGGCATATAATGAGTAACACGGTATACATATATATATTTACAGTACTTCGTAATGCGAGAAACGCGCAGCGGAAAAAAAATACAATACTTCGTAATGCGAGAAACACGCAGCAGAAAAGGAAAAAAGTATTTTGAACCCCCTTAGTGGTTGGAGTGTGAGTCCCGTACAGGTTATGTCCCAAGGAATGTATGTGTATGTGTGTATTGGTACCCGGGTACAATATTCAACTGGCCAGTGAATTATTTATGAGGTATCTTCGACTAGTCACGTTGGGGCCCTGTGGGTTTTGAAGAAACTGCAGCGTGCTTTAGTATTTTACAACGGCCTGGAAGGCCTCTCACCCATCCGCCAGATACTCTGTGCTCCGCTCGACCCAGGATGTCTCTCCGCTCGATTTTGACTGGGGTTCTCTGTGTCACCGGATCCGCTGTTTTGCTTGTCTGTATCTGCCACAAGATGTCCAGCTCACCGCCTGCACTCCCTGTTAGATCGATCTGCGGTTCTCCTAACTCGGGGTCCAGCCAGAACCAGCTTCTTGTCCTCAGACCTCACAGCTTGGTATAGACAGATCTCTGCAGGGTCACTGTCCCGATCCCCCAGCACTAGCGAGGTAGCCCCTACGTTCTGGCCTGGTCACGATCCTTAACAGCTCTGCCTGCTTCCTTCTCCTTTCAGCTCCCAGCTCACTCTGAGCATGCTTTCCACTAGGCTGCTGATGCCTTGCCTTTCCTACACACCCACTTCCTGTCCTCACGCAAAGCATTATGGAAAATGTAGTTCAGTGCCTTCTGTGTTTGTCCAGCATAATCTTACCATGGTCTCTGTCTCCCTCTGGTGGCCATTGCAAGTAAATGCAGCAGAACAGTCTTTTTAAACACAGCGCTACAATACTAACAAGTTAAACACAGAACAGTAGGAGAGAGGACCTTGCTCGAGAGCTTACAATCTAAGAGGAGAGGGGACCCTGCTCCAGAGTTTACAATCTAAGAGGAGAGGGGACCCTGCTCCAGAGTTTACAATCTAAGAGGAGAGAGGACCCTGCTCCAGAGCTTACAATCTAAGAGGAGAGAGGTGACACACTAGGTGAAGGTAAATCTCCTACATACCTGAGCTGTACAGTTCATCCATTCTGTGCTGAAGACAAGTCATATTTGTTATTGCTGTCTGCACCTATTTCCTTTCTGGGAGAGGATAAGAAGATAAGATTTACCCAACAAAGACAGGGCAATCTGCAAAGGAACGTTCAAGGGGGCTGTGTCAGTGAAAAATGATGATTTGGTGGTGCTCTGGCTTCCTGAGAATGATGTGGATGATATTTAATCTTCCTGAAAGATAAGAAGTGGAAGCAAATAGCAAATTCATAAATCTTCCTAAGGTGCAGGCCTTACCCACCCTTCCATCTGTTTCATTGTTACCAGGGCAGGTTCGGAGCTAAAACACGTAGAAACCTTTTAGTTTTGTGATACAAAACATATGTTTTCAGGGTAAAGCATGATTGGTATGTGAATTGAAACATTCATTACTTTGTTCAAGTGCTTCCAGCTGAGCGATAACATCCTGGGATATTCACAGCAAAATTTACTTAGAGGGGTAGATTCACTAAGAGGTGAACTGTCAGAGTTTTATTATATAATACAGGTGTCCCAGGGAAACGCAGCATGATGTCTTCAGCCCCTGCTACTTTTAGCCTGGATGCTAATATAAACACCACCTGGATTTAGCCAAGAAGATAGATGTGAGCCTTCCATTGGATAACAACTACAGTGATTAATGTTTCAGCAAAAAAAAAATGAGGTCATGTGACTCCCTGAATATACTGAATGAGCAGGTTTTTCCATCACTGGGTTTTTTCTCCCCTGATGGCACAGCGGGCATATTCCAAGATGGCAATGCCAGGATTCATTGGGCTCAAATTGTGCAAGAGTGGTTCAGGGAGCATGAAACATAATTTTCACACATGGGGCCCTATTAGATTCTTCACGCACACGTTAACGCGTGCGCAAAAATGCATTAACGCAAGGGGCAAAACCCTTTGCGCTGAACGTCGTATTACAATGTCAGCGCAACAAACGCGCATATACGTCTACCGCGGGTGAACCTGCGCTAGCGTACTTTACTGCGCGAGTCCTATACTTAACATTGTGAGCGCAAATGCGTTTGTGCGCTGGTATGCGGATGGTATTACAATCTAGGCGCAGTTTGTAACGCACAGCCTTTGCGTGCATAATTTTAGCAACTCCTAAAAGCTGGTGTTAATGGCAAATTCTATCAACGTGGCCGAACCCAAATACACCAGCCCAAAAAAAAAATACGCAGCAAAGTATAGTTACACATTCTACACATACCAAACCAATAAAATTGAGAAGTAGTGAGTGCAATTTTTATTGATGCAGCATATATGCGCAGATTGACTTTGACAGGCGCAAAAACTGAATGTGAGACAATTGTAGTTCTTAATTCTGATTGGCTGAATCGCGTGAAAAAAAAACAGTACTCACACTGATTTCTGCGCGCAACTGTGGACTAAAAAAATTGCAAAAGGCATCAGTCAAGCGGCCCCTTTCACCGCTCTTCCTCTGATAAAACGCAGCCTCAGAAGCACCTGTGTCATCACTTGGTAACCTACCAGTGCCTGGAAAGTTGTTACACAAGTGTCACTTTAGAGCGTCCTCAAGTTGTTTCATCCTGATAGCTGGCAGTGCCAAGACACCGATTCAAATTCCCAGAACTCTGGTATAACTCAGTGATACACCCTGATAGCTGGCAGTGCCAAGACACAGATTCAAATTCCCAGAACTCTGGTATAACTCAGTGATACGCCCTGATGTGCAACAATCTCCTCTCCTCTCTGATTCACTCCTGCAACACACACGCTGATGCTGCAGGGAAGCCTTATATAGTGTGCTGCGGGACTTAGCTCTGTGAGGCCATGATTGGGCAAAATTTGACTAATCAGGACTCTGAGCCCTGATTGGCATAGTCTTGCACCTGTCTTGCACCTAACTTGTGGTCAGGTGCAAGGCTGTAGCCAATTGCAAGCTTCAGGCCAGTGGAAAAGTGCAATGTGGTGCATTGTGGGCGAACACGCGTCGAACACGCGGAAATGTTCGCTTTTCGAACGGGCGAACGGCTAATGTTTGATGCGAACTCATGTTCGAATCGAACCGCCAGCCCATCCTTATATATAATATCACTGTGTTTGTTTATACAGGAGAGCCAATAAAAAAAGGTATATTGTAATTAGGGATGAGCTGTTCAGGTTCGGACGGTTCGGAGTTCGACCCGAACTTTGGCAGTTCGAAAGTTTGCGAATTTCGAACTTTTGGGTGTGTTTGGTTCGAGTTCGAAAAAAAAAAGAAATTTTGAAAAAAGTATAGAAAATGCTTAAAAAAATACTAAAAAATCTAGAAATAAAGAGACTCTTTACTGCAGAATATTATAAGCAACGGTTTATTAGATATTGAATTAAAAACTAATGTGTACGTGGAAAGATTATCAACTCTAAATGACCTCTGTTCACAAACGGGCATAACACCAGGTGTTTTTAGTCTGGTAATCAATTTGATACATTGTACACCATACTGAGGGTGGGGTGGTGTCTGCTTCTGATTGAGATTTGAATCAATCAATTTGAATTAATTTCCCTAAAACATCCTAATATGCTGCATTTAACCCTTTCGCTGCTGAGGCTTTTCACACCTCTGTGCTGAGGTCATTTTTACCACTGTCGCTCATCATATTTAACCGCGTTTTGTAGCCATATTTTGATATATGACCCAGACATATTATATATCGTTCTTTCCGGCAGACTCATAATATGTCATTATTATATGTATATGTTATGTCATGTCTGTATATTATAACAAAAAATGCAATAAAATTAGAATTTTCAATAATTTATTATGTGTAAAGTGGTTTTTTTTCACATTTTAAAATGCGATCATTTGCGGTTATATTTTGTATGGGGTGCGCTTGTTAAAAAAATTAGAAATGGGGTCTCGTTACATTTTTTTTGGGGGAAAATTTTGCTTTTTTTAACAAACGCACCGCATACAAAAATCGTTAGTGCAGCATTATTGTTCACATTATAATTGAAATGGGAACAATATTGCTGCATTAGCAAAACAAAAACAAAAAAACTTGTTCATTTTATTTTTTAGAATTATTTTATTTAAATATTTTTATTTTTTAAAAAAAACATTTTTCATGCTCATGTTTGGTATCCTTGGAAAGGCCATGCTCTGGCCGATCCAACGATATCAAACATTAACCTCTAGCTGCCACAGATCGGGAGATAGGGGGTTCATTGGAACCCCGTATCTCCACCATTGGTGGCAGCTAGGGGTTAACTCCAGGACTGGCGTCATCGTGCTATGCACGATGACGCCAGTCCTCAGGGGCAGTTCCTGGAGGCTTGGCCGACATCCAAGATGTCGGCCAGCTCCAGGAGAGGATCACGATCCGGCGCTTTTCAGCGCCGATTTGTGATCCAGCTCCCCAGGGGTTAATCACAGCCACCGTTTGGAAGGGAAGGCTGTGCCCTTCCAAATGGTGCCTGGATTAACCCTCTGCCCCCCGGGCGATCGGGAGGGAGAGAGGTCCGAAGGACCTCCCCCCCCTCCCTTTCAGGCGCTTCCTCCGCACATGCGGGGGGGGGGCGCCTGAATTAGATGTCATCGCACCGCCGCGATGACCTCTAATTGCTCCGCCGGGGTCCCGGAGTGCTGGGCTGACATCCAAGATGTCAGCCCGCACCGGGGGGCGCAGCAATCTGCCGGAATCCGGCGGATTGCTGCCTCCTGTGCATGGACGCGCTCAGCGCGTCCATAGCAAAGGAGAACCACTTGGCTGGACGCGCTGAGCGCGTCCATAGCAGCCAAGTGGTTAACTGGTGTTTGAAAAAAATTCAAAATAACTTCTAAGGCTAGGGTCAGATGAGCGCATTTTGTACGGACTGTGCGTCTGTGCAGTACGGACGTACTTACTGACTGACAACAAGGTAGTGGCCAAACAGTCCGTTTTTTTCACTGACGTATTTTTTGACTGATGTAGCAGGGAAAATAAATTAAAATGAAAAAAAATTCTGTCCGTCAAAAATGCTGGACGTATAAATGCAGTCCATCTGACCTCGTTTCATCACTAACATACAAAGCTACATGGATGTTGCGGACGTCCGTTCTAGCAGTATTACGTTCTTGCCTAACCTGCGTCCGTTTGCTGCGTCCGCCATGCATCCGCACTTCCGTGCGGACGTACTTCGTGTGTGGGGCTCCATTGGTCAGAATGCTATGCTGCCACGGACGTACAAATGTGCGGCAACACGGACGTGATAACTGCGCTCGTCTGACCCCAGCCTTAAGCAATGTTATTTTTCACCTCTGGATTAAACATTCACAGGGTTATTCGGAGAGTGGTGAAAAGCAGGAGAATAACTGGAGAAGTGAAAATTCTAGGTCAAAATAGCCAAACCAGAAAAATTCTCCCATTTAACTCCCTTTCCAAATTGGCTATTGGGTCTAGATTGTTCTCTTCTCCTGCCAGTTCTCCTGGCTTTCACCTCTCTCTCAGGGTTGTTCAGAGAAAGGTGAAATCCAGGAGAATGGCAGGAAAAGAGAACAATCTGGACCAAATAGCCGATTTGGAAAGTGAGATAAGGCTAGGGTCAGACTAACGCATTTTTCACAGCGACCGTAAGTGCGTCCGAACACATTGCCGTATTTTTTCACGGAATGCGCGAAAATGGTCATACGATGTGCATTTTTGTGCGTGATTTTTTACGGATCCAAACCAGGAAACTTTGGGTGTCTGGACGTTATGTTGGCCGGACATGAGCAGGGTCTGACGTCTCCAAATCACGCACACACGCCGCTAGTGGACGCAGCGCACTCTGTACGTCCGTACTAGCGGTTCTGCGTTCTCGAAAAAATGCGTTCATTTTCCACTTGCGTTGCGCAGCCGGACTTTCGTGCGACCGTACTTCGTATATTGGCTGTCATTGCCCGGCATCTGCTGCTAGTGCGGCCGTGATTAAGTGCGCCTAAACGCACGTTAAAAATTCGCTAGTCTGACCCTAGCCTAAATGGGAGAATTTTTCTGGTTTGGCTATTTTGACCTAGAATTTTCCATTCTCCAGTCATTCTCCTGCTCTTCACCGCTCTCTGAATAACCCTGACAGGGTTATTCAGAGAAAGGTGAAACTCAGGAGAATGACTGAAGAGAAAATTCTAGGTCAAAATAGCCAAACCAGAAAAATTCTCCCATTTTTCTCACTTTCCAAATCGGCTTTTTGGTCTAGAATTTTCCATTCTCCAGTCATTCTCCTGCTTTTCACCGCCAAAAAAATCAGTAAACTTTTTCTGCGTGTCCGAAAATGCCTCCTCTTTTCATACAGACTGCCGCCCCAAGCAGTTGTTTATGGATAGATTAAAGGAAAAGCATTTACCGTCATTTGAAATGTCATTTTTTGGTTTTTACATATTTCTATACATCCTAGAAATCCGCCACTTCATGGCAGGTTATGGGGACCTCCTAGGCACGATATTTGAAGGAATTTTTGGTTTTTATTTTTAACCCTTATTTCATGGAAAACTCCCTGTCCCTTTTAAAAACGTTTTTTTTTTTACTTTTTGACCTTGTTTCCTGTCCCCCAGGGCACTACCCAGACCCCCATACACTTTTTATGGCAAATATCCAGCATATATGCCCTATTGGAGGGCACTCTAAAAAACCGAATTTTCAGCCCCATTGACTTGTATTGTGTTTGAGTTCGGGTTCGGGTTCGCATCCGAACATTTGGAAAGTTCGGGTTCGGCTTCGAACCGAACTCGGGGAGTGTTCGGCTCATCCCTAATTGTAATATGTGTACTTGTTACTCGCGCTGTCACCTATCTTTGAATAATCCGACACTTACATAGAATACAATCAATACATCAATAAAGATGGTAGCTGAGCAGCTGCGGAAATGTACAGTTACATTTGTAATTGCTTTATTGATCCGTATTAGCAAACATAGAAAATAAATGAGACAGTGGACAATCTGCAAGAGCACTCAGTCTGTTATAGGTACAGCAGATGTCATCTTGTTGCTTCTTTCATTTCTCATAGGTAATCGTTCATCTCTGACGTTAAGCTAGGATGAGTGTTGTGGTTTTTGTTGAGTTTATTTGGCAAACAATTGGTTGTACAGCTAGGAGGGGGAATTCATATCTTCCTTCCAGGTACCATACGGGGGGGGGGGTGAGGGGGCTTTAATCAATAGCCATGATTTGCAAGAATAGTTATAATGGTTGGAGTTAAGAGAATCATAGGTGTGAACTTACTCCAATATATCATAAACGCATAGTAAAGGGTGTTATGGTGCTTAGGGTGTCCATTTAATTATATATCTGTAAACACCGACACCTGAAGGCTATTTTAAGATTAATCTTCCTTGTTTCTTTTTAGTGCTGAAAATTAAGATTTTGTCCGCTCATGACAGAGGATCTCACGCCGAGGTCAATGTAAAGATAAAGAAGGTGCTAAAAATGACAAAGCTCAAGATTCTGCGCGGAAAGAGAACCCTCTATCCAGAATCCTGGACTAACAGGGGTTGCACGTGCCCTATCCTAAATCCTGGTATGTTTGTTTGTTGTTTTTTTAAATGATTTTGATACATTTTGATTTTTGTAATGATGTATTGGTATGTAAAGAAACAACTGAATGAAATCCCAATAAATATTCCTGAAACGCGTAACATTTTGTAGCTTATGTATTTATATTTGTGCTTATTAGAAAGCATTTATTGCTTTGGCATCAGTTCTGCATTATACAATTGATAGTTAGTAGTGATTAGGAGTTGAAAAAACTAAAATACAGGAACTAAGGGCGAGATTTAGGTCATTAATTGATGAATAATTAGAGAGTGTTACTACTGAGAATAGGGGGTTACCCTAATGCTATAGAAAATGAACAATAAGGGCGATACAGGGCTCTATTGCATAGTTGGTGATAATGAAGCGTCCGACTCTCGATCTGTAAGCATTAGCAAGTTTAACGTCTGGCATCGATATTCCAATCTTGACGCTAAACTGGGGTGAAAATGTTTTGCGCCTCGCAGCTTGGGCGAGCTTACTTTGCGTCTCCTATATTTAACATGGGGAGCGCAAAGTGAGGTATTACAAAGTGCTGGCGCAATTTATCATTGGGACGTGAAATTAAAAATTTAACTCCTAAAAGCTGGTGTTAAATGACTGCAAATGCAAAATCATTTAACACGCTCTAGAACCCCCTTAAAAATCCCATACTCGCCTCTCATCCCGCAGCGAAAAGGGCGGCCCAATCCACGCGCTTGTTCTCCCCGGGAGCAGAGAGAGATTGGGAAGAAATAGGTCCTGTGTGATCTCGTGGCCTGGAAGCGCAAGCCTCCATGGAGTCCTTTGGACACCAGGAGCTGATACTCGTGGTGTTGTGGAAATGCTACTGCAGGTATCAGGGAGGTTAGCTCAGCGTTTCGGGGCGAGGTGCTGAGAAAACACCTTCCCTTGAATACAACGTTAACATGGAGACGATAAGGGAAAATCTGCAAGCGCACATTATCCTGCTTACCGTGTCTCCATGTTAGCATCAACTACTCAATATAGCCCACGGACTGTTTCTAATATACAGATAATTATATCCTTTAGGTAAAAATCTATATTGTATTGTTTTGTAACCTGACAAAAAGATTGATTTAAAATTCTGTACAGTTCAAGACATTTAATTAGTCTCATTGGTGTCTATTTATCAGTGCTGCAAATTCCAACTCTCGCAATGCTTTTTCTTGGTTTCTGTGAGCTCCGTGTTTTCCCTACCGACCCGTGATTTAAGGTTAAAATTAAGAAAAACATGCTTTCTCTCATTTGTTTCCTCATGGGTCACCAGATGACATGTCCCACAATGTAACCAGTGTAGACAGACAGATGTCCCTATATCCCACGTTGTGCTACATGTAATGCTTAAGGGAAAGACTTGAATATACAGCAAATCCATGAGAGTCTTTGATTTTTCCTAATGCTTTTAAGAAAATGTGGACTGATGTTTCCTTGTACGTCATGTTTTGTTTGCAGGGTTGGAATACCTTGTTGCCGGCTACGAAGACACAAGAAATGGTCATCTTATCGTCAACATGAAAAGCTTCGTTCAGCCCTGGAAACAAGCTTTAGGTCGAAAGGTTGCAGAGATTTTGAAAAGGGACTGCGAGTGAACGGCGAGCAGAAAGCCTATTGCATTGAATAATGAACTACACGGGAGCGAATCATAAGGGAGACCTCTGTTGTAACATTCAAAGTCTACTTTGGAGAAAGACGAGCATGTAACAGACCCTGGAGGAAGACCTACTGCAATGTTCTGCTGTTTCCTTTCAAAGTATTTTTTATACCATGCAACCAATATTCATGAGTCTTTTTATGCAGATGCTAAGACAATATCGAGCATAGTTCGATAGTTGTGGTTGGACCTTGATACCATCTGTATATTACCAAGGAGAGTCATGCTGGTGGACTTTGATGCCATCTACATACCGCCAAGAAGACATGTTGGTGGGCCATAATATTATGTGTGCCATCCATGAGATTAATGTTGGTGAGCCATAGTAATATGTGTGTGCCATCCATGGAGATTAATGCTGTTGGACTATGATTTTATCCATATGCCACTTATGGAACTGAATGCTGATGGGCCGTGATACATATTATCTATATGCCACCACCTAGGTTAATGCTGGTGGGTCACAATATTATTTGTGTGCCACCCATGCATATTAATGCCATAGTATTATCTACATGCCACCTAATGAGATTAATATTGTCGGACTATGATATCCTCACTATGCCACCCATGCAGGTTAATGATGTTGGACCATAATATGGAACCTAATGAGATTAATGCTGGTGAGCCATGATATTATCAATTTGCATCCTTGGAGATGAATGATTTTGGGCAGTGACATTATCCTTATGCCACCTAATGGAGATTAATGCCGTGGGACCACCATTTCACCAATATAGCCACTACGGAGATTAACGTTGTATGTCAGCATAACAAGACAGGTGTCCTGCTACCTGTACTATACAATAACAGGTATTTTCTCTATTTTATTTGAAGGTACAGAACACAATACTTTTATTCAGGAAGTATTCTAACTGTCCCTCTTGAAATGTAAATCTTACAATTGTAAGAAGCACTTTACTACACGTTAACTCATATTGTGAACATTTCCTTTTTTATTTTTAATGAGAAAGTGAGAAAATTCGTTATTTGGGGGCAAAAAAAATCTTTTTAAAAATGAAAGCACTCCAAGGACACCTTAAAGCAAGTTGCAAGTGTATCCTATTTGTTTTTATGTGTTATTATTAAAGCTTTATTTATAAGGAGAAACATAACTTTGGGACACGCAAGTTATTAAAAATAAGACATGAACTTTCCTGTTTTTACAGGCTTTTATTTTTGGGAATATTGCTGAATTGACAATTGTACAGCTCTATAGAAGGCTTGAAGGTTGTATTCATGATACTGATGATGATTATAATGTTACTTCTTTCTTTTATGAAAAATGTGAGGGCCTAGAACGGGCAACATCACAAGGTTTGTGATGGTCCTGAGTACTGGTGCGCGTAGCTCATTACATTAGAGTGTGCATCCATGCAACATTTATTAATGGAAAACTTATGTTTAGAAGATTTTACACAAAACGCACATTTTTCATTACAAATAACAAGCCTGCAATCAGAGATACAGACAGTTTTTATGTTATCTGTCGTGAACCAGATAAGGGACTTCTAAAATATCAATGCAAGAGTATAAAGAGGACCTCTTCACCCAACATTAGTGGGTGCCTGGGCACACCAGGCACACCCCCTGCACATACCTATAGTCCTGAGAAAGGGCAACAGCATAACTGGCTTTGCCCTATGGTGGTTCCCCGCTCAGGTCTTAGAAGGCTTTAGCTAGGAGGTGCCATTACAAAGGGGTCTGAACTAGAGATGTGCATTTGTTTCGGAAAAATTTGGAATTTCTAACGAAATTTGATAATTCGTAGTTCGGAAGTACTTCCGAATAACGAATCGATACGATACGAATTCGAAACGAAATGGTATATAGCGAATTTATTTCGTTTTACACTGTGTCATCGTCCTAAAAGAAAAATTTGAATAACTGATATCAA
Organism: Leptobrachium leishanense; assembly: GCA_009667805.1. Taxonomy (NCBI): domain Eukaryota; kingdom Metazoa; phylum Chordata; class Amphibia; order Anura; family Megophryidae; genus Leptobrachium; species Leptobrachium leishanense. The sequence goes on along the minus strand of CM019065.1, from coordinate 345,698,425 downwards.
CTATGGAATTTGAAATGAACTATTAAATTGATAGCGACTATCGAATTGATCTTAACTTACAATACGAGTAATAGTCAGCTGGACTTTCGGAAACAAATTACTTTTATTTCACTGTTTAATTTGACTCAAATACTAAATCTGTGAAACGGCTTAAAATTTAACCCTAGCTTTTCTTTTAACAGCAAAATTTGATTAATTGGGGTTTTATCTAGTGATCTAAAATTTGAATTGATATCAACTATCGAATTAATATATGAAAATCGAATTGCTTCTAAATTTCAAACCGAAACGAAATTAGTTACGAAATTCCGAAAACAAAATTATTTAAAAAAGTAACGAAACGAAAGTAAACCAAATTTTTCAGCCATGCGCATCCCTAGTCGGAACCATTTGCAAATCAGACACGATCGCCAAAAAGGGTGGCCAGAGCTGAGATGCCAAAGCATTGCTTTTTTTTTCTAGCAGCAACTACATCTCACATGTGCTTGCCATGGATATTATTCTTGTATTCTCAGTAGGCTGTGTGTGAAAAATAACATTTGTCGTGTAAAGCGAATGTCAAGAGTGTGTCCCTTCTCATAACGGAAGGAGGGTCTTGGATCTTAATTTCCTGCAGCTCGTTCAGTGTAATTGAAGAATGTGGGTGTCAAATGATGGCGGGCTGCGTCGTGACCAAATGAAGACCTGGACTTCCTGTACTGAAAGGCATGTATATGTTGAGGCCCATAAAGCAGAAAACCCCATTGTACAGCGCTAAGGAATCTGTTGGCGCTTTATAAATGCTTGTAACTGTAACCCGCACCCTAATGCAAATTATTACAGTAATATTTTAAATTCCATGAATTTGTAACCTCTGAACTATACATCAATACACTCTTTTACCAAATTCCGCTTTTACTTCTATTAGAGTTAGCTTAAATTTAGACGAAAGACATCAATTCACAAAAAAATCCAAGGAAATAACTGTGACCCCCCCCAGGAGGAGACGTCTGAGCCTACAAGTCTAATGGAAAAAGCATTTTCACGATTCTAGTTAATTTCGCTGTCATTTCTTTTTGATGTATTGTGCTGTCTCTTTACTTTTTGGCTTCATTGTTTCATCGATGAGATGTGATCTCGGAGTATTGCTCCAGAGTAGCCAGATAAATGCATCACTGAGTCTTGGGCTGTGGCTACTATGACAACCACACGCTATGGCCCCAAACAGCCCTTTACAATTGTATCAAACACTGCGTGGTGTTTGTCTTTCCTTTTTGTTACATTGTTTCCACAAATAGCTGCAATCCACTGGGATTTGTTACTCTGAACAGTAGGATACAAGGTGACAAGTTCCATTCATTGGTTACTGGGATTGTTTGATACTAGTAGGGTGATTCTGAGAGCGTAGAATTGGCTCCGAAATCGCACCAAACAGTGAATTTCCCTGTACGGTGCAATTTCGGAGCCATTCGGCTATTCAAACAGCAGGCAGTAAGCCAAATTTTGTCGCATTGCCAGCGATATACGATGCTGTTCGACGTCAGTGAACTCCACATAGGGAAGTAATCTATTCAGAGAACACCGAACAGCAGTAAAATGTCAGTGAAATGCCCTAATGTTCGTTGGTTTAATTCGGAAGGTTTAATCAGGCGAATCCCATAGGTTTTAATGTAAAAAAAAAAATCCCGTTTTTTTATTAAACCATTTATTCTTTTAATTGGCAGCAAAAACTCTTTAATTTTAGGCATTTTTCTGGATTTTTTTTTTTTTTTTTTACTGTAACAGACCTTTTTATTATTCATAGGAACTTCTATATTAATTCCAGGCATTTTCGTGCAGTATTTTTTTTGTTGTTGTTGCAAACAGCTTATAAAAGTTGCATTTTGTTTTTTGTTTTTTGTTTTTCACTGCGTTCTTCGGCTTGTCAGCTTTTTCCGGTGGCTGGTCGGCACTCTGTTCGGCGGATCATCAGCTTTTTTCGGATGCGTTCGGCGGTTTTGCGGCGGATCGTTTTTGGCAGTTTTTCGGATGCGTTCGGTGGATTTTACCTGCACTTCAGGGACTCTGCAGTGAATGTTGAATTAACCACAGGGTAGGGAATTTGACTCCCCGAAGTGCGGGGAACAAAAGATCACAGAAATTTCGGTGCTCTTTGAATAACCCTATAGGTCTTTCACTAACTCTTGATATCTAGGAACTGTTTACTGGATTCCTGTGGCAACCGGGAGCCTCTGAGAAAGTCAAACACCCTCCGTAAGGAGCTTTCTATGTCAGGTTGCCGTAGCAGCAAGACACCAAGTGCACCTCCCATTACTGTGTTCCAAACTTCACTTTCCCGTACCCGTTCTTTTTAATCGTGCTTATTTTCAGGTTTATTTCAGTGTCTCCGGAGAAAAGTCCCAGTGAGGACTGAAATGTTGATCTGATGTACCTCAATAAAAGGAATGTTATGCACTGAACTAGGGCCGGACTGGGAATAAAAAGCAGCCCTGAAAAATAATTGTGGACCAGCTCTATACTGCATCAGAAGGAAACAACAAAAGATAATAACTTTAAGATATAAAATCACAATTCATGGCGTCGACATCCTGGAAGAAAACCCATAGGCAAAAAAGGATTTTGCCTTTATTGCGAGGGAGAGGAAGGTCACTTAAACTTGCCTGTCCTCTCTCGCTGGAAAATCCCTACACATAGACACCCATACTGGCCCCTATGAGGTTCTATTATCCTTATCAAAATCAATGCCTTCGTTCTCTCACTCTAGAGACTGGTTCATCCATTATTCCAGTGGAAGCCATCATTGATTCTGGGGCGACTCCTAATTTCCTCGATCAGGAAGTTGCTCAAGCCCTTGGGGTTCCCCTTGTTTACAAGACAATGCCGTTGACTGTTTGGGCCATTGATGGTAGACCCTTGTCCATTTGTAACCAAGGAAACCCGTCCCATTTCTGTCTTTGGAGTTTCTATGCAAGGAGGTCATCATTTTTCCGATGCTTACCTCACCTACCTGTCGTGTGGTTCTGGGCAATCCATGGTTCTGATTTTGCAATCATGTTATTGATTTGAAGAACCATCTCTGTATTGTCTTGGTCTTTATTTTTTGATTCTTGCATTACTACTGTCAGACACAACCTCTTCTTAATGACCTACCTACTGGTGCTCTTTGTCCGTCTCAGTCACCCCATGATTAAGGGAGGTGAGCGTGGTAGACCCTATGATTGCGTCTTTTACTTGGCACTTGACTTGTCCTCCTAAAGGAAGGGTTTATCCCCTATCCCAACATAAAAGATTCATTATGGAATAATATATATATATATTTTTTTTAGAAAGGATTTTACCAGGAAGGATACATTGAGATTTTACTCATTTTCAAGTATGTCCTGGGTGGCGAGTATGTACCGTTAGGTGTCTTGCCCAAGGACACTTAATGGAGAGGTGATCTGGCCGGGATTCAAAACATTTATGGGGTATCCCTTATGAATAACTTTATACATATGATTTTTTTTCCCAAAATTACATCAAGATTTATAAATATATATGTTAATACGCATTAAAATATATATACAATTATAACTTTATAAAGGCATAAAAATGTTTAAGGCTAAGAAATACATCATACATAAAACGTATGTCCAATAAATTATATATGTTAGTCATGCTTTCACTAGCGTGCCTCAAAATAGCACTTTCTGAACAAGCCTCTTAATAATATGAAAGTGGTGAGGTTACAATTTTGTCTACACGCACAGCAGTCGGACATAAGATTTATGACAACTTCGCATAGCGTGCTTGTGCCAGACAAGCGTTGTAAAATAGATTCAACCTGTGTAGCTGTCAACAGCCCTCGACAACTAATGTCAGACTTGTCAAGACAACGCAAAGTGGGAACAATAATCTTCAGTTTTGGAGGGATAGTAATTACCAATAGAAAATTCCATTCTATGAAGTCCTGAGGGTAGTTACAGTCCACTCCAGGCACCTCAAACACCTAATCTGATGACACAAATAATATCAATATACACTTCTTATATTTCACATACCCCCAATCCCTAGGCCCTGTTTGTCCCCATTCACAGCTTTATTTTTTACAAGAGACATTGTTAATAACATATATCACTTGAAAATTTATTGAATTATTCATCATTCACAAAATGACAATACTTTATTAATGGCCATAAAGAAAGGTGCCCCTTAGGTCAACTGGATGCAGGACTGCACGGACGAGCCAGTACAGATCTTCCATCTTGTTCATCAACAGCAATTTTAAATTGTGAACTTTGTAACAATTTTCATTGTGATGTCAGCAGTTTTTTGTTGGGTTTTTTTAAATCCCAAAAAAGCATTTAAAGAATTCTGCAAACTACTCTATACTATATGGCAATTAGTGAAGGCAGGTGACAAGCCATACCAACATACCTTTTTAGATATTTTGCAAAGTAAGAGACGATATGATAAAAATAAAATGCATCTACTATTGGGCCTCAAATATTTCAAAGCAAAACTGGAATTGTGGATTAAAAAGGCAAGATCTGGAGATTTGTTTGTGTTACAAAAGAGAAGTTACATTTTCTTGAAGAAATTAACAACATTCGAAGTTAATGTGTCACAATATAACCGTGACCCAGCACGTAGACCACAAACAAAGCACGGCAAAGGTGCAGGTCCTTAGATTTTCTGGGTATAGACAGAAAAAACACTGAGAGTGACAAAGTAAAAAGACCAGACTATGAGACAGAAGCCCTAAACAGAGCCGGTCCTTAGTATGGTCAGGTGAAAATTAGTCTGTTACTCGTCAATGTCTGTTCTTTCGTTTTTTGCCTCAATAAAAATGCTTTGTATACAAAAAAATAAAATATATTAGAGTACAGTAGTCAAATACAAGTGGAGATCTGGAAATTGATAAACTAAAGCCGGGATCTAGAGCAAGAGAATAATGGGTAGTCAGGAAAAGCCAAGGGTTGGTACATAGCAGGCACGGACATTTTAAGTTGAGCAGCCCACGTTCATCTACCGTGATACAGAAACACACACACACATATATTTATACACTCCTATACCCAAACCGCTGTATATAGGCCTACCCACCCATATTATACGCCTATATAGCAATAAAACTCACAGTAATGTGCAGTGTGTATGAGCATATCACAGAGCTCCACGGCAATAAAACTCACTGTAATGTGCGGTGTGTAAGTGTATCACAGAGCTCCACGGCAATAAAACTCACACTAAATGTGCAGTGTGTATGAGCGTATCACAGAGCTCCACAGCAATAAAACTTACAGTAATGTGCAGTGTGTATGAGCGTATCACAGAGCTCCACAGCAATAAAACTCAGTAATGTGTAGTGTGTATGAGTGGATCACAGAGCTCCACAGCAATAAAACTCACTGTAATGTGCGGTGTGTAAGAGTGTATCACAGAGCTCCAGGGCAATAAAACTTACAGTAATGTGCAGTGTGTATGACCGTATCACAGAGCTCCACAGCAATAAAACTCACAGTAATGTGCAGTGTGTATGAGCGTATCACAGAGCTCCATGGCAATTAAACTCCCAATAATACACACCACATATTACTGTGAGTTTTATTGAGAGCATGTGATACAAACAGCCAAAAGAAAAACTGGTATGACTCCCGGCATTATTCTACCACATTCTAAATCCTGCTGTGTGAGTCCAGATTCAGTAACTGTTTGCATGATGCTGTATACCAGTGTTTCCCTACTGTGGTCCTCGGGTCCTCCTAACAGGCCAGGTTTTCCAGATATGTGAAGCACAGCACAGGTGATATGATTTGCTGCTCAGTGATTGCAGGATTCAGTCTGCATTTCCCCAAGGTGATCCTTAAAACCTGGCCTGTTAGGGGGACTTGAGGACCAGGGTTGGGAAACACTGTTGTATGTGGTTTACTGGCATGTATGAACAATAGATCTAATAAACTGTGGAATTTTTAATATTTTGCATTTTTCTTAACCAAGACTTTTCATAAATTTTAAAAATTTTGCCTACAAAAAAAAACTCTCCAGACAGAAGAGTCTCTGACTTAGTTTATCAATTGTTGTCATCGGAGAGATCGGCCCGACTTTAAATTATCTTTAATTGCTTGAAGGGGTATTTGAGAAAGATTCCACTCTGTCAAAGCAATATGAAGGACGAGCTGGATAGAAATCTATATTTAATAAGAGCTAATTATACTGATAAGAAGGACGAGACACAGAAATGAGCAACTAAGGAGAGGATTAGAGAGGGGGAAAGTTTACTAAAGAATGGACATTTGGTTGATAAAACCAACGAGGCCTTCGTCTTGTTCAGGCAAGAGGTTTGATTCCTACACTTTTTTTTTTGTAGAGTTTCAAAATAGATGATGTTTGCTGGATTTAATACAATCTGAAATATTGATAAGGAAAAAGTTGTCTTTTTAATCTATAACTGTCTAGAAATAGTAAATTGGCAAATAAATATATAGATAATTAATCCTCACGCACATACAGCTTATGTGTTACATAATAAGAAAACATGAATATGGTTATCTGTCGTATTCTGATTTTAGGAAACTGACACATGAATCCAGTATAAACCTGTATGCAGCTGCTCCAGATGGGGCCAGTGTATTTCTGACCTATATGATGTCAGCTGCACATTACCCACAGGCAGCTTGCCATCTAGCCATACATAAATGGACTTTATAAATGGACATGTCACCAGTGATGGACAATATGTCATTGGTATAGTCCCAAATCAGCATCCTATATCTCCATTCTACTTGCAAAAACTGGCAAATAATGTTTTTTTCTTGACCTGTATGTGCTCAAATATTTTGGTTCAGAATTAGAAATTTCCTGTTCAGACTGATCCAAAAATATCAGACTAATCCAATTTCAGATTGGAAATATCAGAGGTGCACATATTTTTCCCTTATATCCCTAACCCTCTCCACAAGCCTTTCTTTACTTTCTCTATACTACCCTCTACACCCCTTTTATACCTTCATACCAGTTTAGCTAGGGTTAGTATTATGATTACTGTTAGGGTTAGGATTACTATTAGGGTTAGAATTATGATTAATATTAGGGTTACATTTAGGGTTAAGATTAGGATTACTAATAGGGTTACATTTAGGGTTAGGACTAGGATACTATTAGGGTTACATTTACAGTTAAGATTAGGATTACTATTAGGCTAAAGTCAGACGAAAGCAGTTTTAACGTGCGTTTAGCCGCACGAAATCACGGCCGTGCTAGCAGCAAATGATGTCCAATGCCGGGGAACATACGACGAACGGCCGCACGAAAGTTCGTCCGCGCAACGCAAGTGGCAAACGAACGCATTTTTTCGAGAACGTCAAACCGCTACTGCTGACGTACAGAGTGCGCTGCGTCCGCATAGCGGCGTGTGTGCGTGATTAGGAGACGTCAGACGCTGCTAACGTCCGGCCAACATAACGTCCAGATGCAAAAAGTGTTTTATTGATGATCCATACAAAATCACGGACGAAAATGCGCATCGTATGACCGCTATCGCGTATTCCGTGAAAAAATACGTCCATTCGTTCGAACGCACTTTTTCACGGACAACGTGAAAAATGCGTTCGTCTGACCCTAGCCTTAGGGTTACGATTAGGATACTATTAGGGCTACATTTAGGGTTAGGATTACTATAAGGGTTAAAATTACTATTAGGATTACTATAAGGGTTAGGATTACTGTTAGGGTTACATTTAGGGTTAGAATTAGGGTTACTATTAGGGTTACATTTAGGGTTAGGATTACTATTAGAATTACTTTTAGGTTTAGGATTACTATTAGGATTACATTTAGGGTTAGGATTAGGAATACAATTAGGGTTATATTTAGGGTTAGGATTAGGATTACTATTAGAATTACTTTTAGGATTAGGATTACTATTAGGATTACATTTAGGGTTAGGATTAGGATTACAATTAGGGTTATATTTAGGGTAAGGATTACTGTTAGGATTACTTTTAGGGTTAGGATTAGGATTATTATTAGGGTTACTTCTAAGGATTCTATTCCTGTCTGTATTACAATTAGGGTTAAGGATTTTGTATTGGCCAGTGAGGGTAATTTTTTTTTCAGTCCTCCGAATCGATCGACTGTGTTTTGATCTATTTGATAAATTTATTTCGGACACATTTTGGATGCTTCCAAATCGCTGTTATTTGTATGAATTGATACTTGGTCCAAACCAAATCGCACAAGTCTAATTTATTTCCCCCTCCCTCTGTCACCCCCTAGACCTGGTAACACAGAAGACATCTATCTGACATGTCTTATCCTGGTAGCTTTTGCAATGTTCTGCATGTGAAAGAAATATTGAGACTTCGAACAAAGTTGCAGCAATTGCACACACACAAACACTCCAATAATAACAATGCGATTCTATTGTTTTCTCATAGAAGAGTCATTTTTAATTTATTCATATTTTAACAATTACCAAAAGCTCTTAGTGAAGCCGGGAGCATTCTATAAGCAAATTTTGGGGTCACTCAGCCTTCCATGATCATTTATATTAAATTAGAACATCAGGGTTTTTACAGTTTCTCTTAAATCCACAACCAATGATTAGTAAATGTACCTGTCTAAGGCAGGAAGTCTGGAAGAACTGTATGGGGTCGGCATAATGAGACGCAGAGACGCTCCGAGAAAAGATTTAAAAAAAAATAATGAGATGAAAGATGAACGAGAGACGCAAAGAGTAAATATGCATGGTGTGAGATATAATAGGTTTTATTAAGTGCATTTTTTGGATCTAAATCAGACGTGTATTATTTCTGTGTATGAAGGTGAAACATTTCTAATGGTGATACACCAGACATGGGGTTATCATCATCTTCCCCCAGAAATGATACAGGGAATGCAAAGGTTGGCCTCGTGTCACTGCACATCAGAAGATCACCTCCTCCAGATCTTAATCATATGGCAGCCAAATGACTGTCTGCAGAATGTGCAATTATATCCAAAGAGATTAAGGATGTATTACACGATGAATCACATCCTCAACAGATGAACAGAAACATTAAGTAATAAATATGACTAACTCTATTAAGACCGAGGCCTTTGCCAAGGATTTCTAAATCTCTCCGGATAGAAAGCGTAAGAATAAATGTAGCAAGAAAATGAGATATGAAGTCGTGCAAATAAAGTAAAATCAGCTCGTTGTTTCAAAAATGATCTAAGAATGGAAATTCTGCTACAGTTATGTAGTGGCGACTCTAGGAACAATTTATTGGGGGGCACATAAGATACCGCATTCAATATTGGGGGACACTAATAGTTTTCATCACTAAATCATACCCCTGAAAAAACCTAAATAAGTATATAAATAAGATTCCTAAATCCCAGAGTAATGTGGCGCAATGACACCTTTCTGTTGTACTAACCTGACACATACAGGATTATTCAAAGAGAATCGAAAAGTCACCGCACGTTCGGTGACTTTTCATTCTCTTCAATTCGGCGCAATTTGGCGATCCCATTTCGGCGACCCTGCGGTGTATTCAGCAAGCACCACAGGGCCGTCATAGTGCAGGGAAAAGCCGTTGCAAACCCGACGAACACTCACCGCAAAACCCGGCGAACGCACACCGAAACCCGCAAAAACATCTGGATTAACCCCGCCGAACACGCTGGAGAAACCCGAGCAGCCGCCGATCACAACGCAGAGCAGCCGCCGGAAAAAGCCAAAACGTAGACGAACGGGGTGGAAAAAAAAAACAGTTTGCTTGAATGTTTGAAAAGTGAAAGGATGGTTGCAAAGAAACTAAAGAACGAAAATGTCTGAAATTTATATATAAGATCCAATGAATGATAATAAAAAGGACTGTTACAGAAAAAAGAAAAACGATTAAAAAAAATAAAGGGAAAATAAATTTCGCAAAAAAATCCCGAAAAATGCCTAAAAGATTCTAAAAAAAATCTATCAGGGTTATCCAAAGAGATCCGAATTGCTTGAGAAAGGTAACCGAACGCTGAAAATCAGTGTTCGGATACCTTTCCTGACCATTCGGCTATTCAGAGAGCAGGCAATTCGCCAAATCCTGGCGAATTGCCTGAACATACGGTGCCTGTTCGGTCCCTGTTCGAGGGCAGTGAAATCCCCATGAAAAAGCAATGCTTCGGCTATTCAGAGAACACAAACCAGCAGTGAAAGGTTCCCCTAATGCCCTGCCATTCGGTGGTTTAATTCGGCAAATTAATTCAGGAGAATCCCATAGGCTTCAATGGTAAAAATATTCCCGTTTTAATTCAATTTCTAATAAACCGTTCATTATAAAATTCTGCAGCAAAAAGTCTCTTTATTTATAGATTTTTTAGGATACTTTAAGCATTTTTCAGATTTATTTTTTTATTTTTTAAAAGTCCGATTTTTTTTTTGATTTTTTTTTCAGTTTACTTATTTTTTTTGTAACAGCCCTCTTTATTATCATTCCCTGGACCTCCTGTGAAAATTTCAGACATTTTCGCTCAGTAGTTTCTTTGCAAACAGCGTTTCATTTTCCCAGATTCATACAAATGGTTTTTCTAATTTATTCACTGCCTCCTCTACGTCACAGCTGCTTCGGCTCTGTGTGATTCGGCTCCTGTTCGGCTCCTGTTCGTCTTTTTCAAAGGTTAATCCAGATGTTTTTGCTTGTTTTCAGCATGCATTCGGTTAGTTTTCGTCAGGTTTGCGGCAGCTTTTCCCTGCAATTCGGGGACCCTGTGCTGTTTGCTGAATACACCGCAGGGTCACCGAAATGCAATCGGCAAAAGGAACCGAATTGAAGAGAACGAAAAGTCACCGAACGTGCGGTGACTTTTCGAATCTCTTTGGATAACCCTGTATGAATAAAGAGAATTTTTACTGCAGAATATTATAATCAACGGTTTATTAGATATTTAATTAAAACAGGAATATTTTTTAACATTAAAGCCTATGGGATTCGCCTGAATAAATCTGCCGCATGAAACCACCGAAAAGCAGGGCAATTCGGCAACTTTTCACTGCTGGTTTGTGTTCTCTGAATAGACGAAGCATTGCTTCTCTATGGGGATTTCACTTCCCTCGAACAGGCACCGAACAGGCACCGTATGTGCAGGCAATTCACCAGGATTTGGTGAACTGCCTGCTCTCTGAATAGCCGAATGGCCAGGAAATGTAACCGTACGCTGAATTTCACTGTTCGGTTACCTTTCGCCAGCAATTCGGATCTCTTTGAATAACCCTGTTAAATTCAATATTTTATTCTGCGGTTTTCGCCGACATCCGATAACTGCTTTGGCGACTCCAGTTTGTGTCCATTCGCTAAATAGGGAACTCACCATTTTAGAACTTTCCATCCCAGAATTATTTCTGTAAATAATGAACAAATACAAGAAAAATTTAAAATGAGCAAATTTACAATTTTTACATTTTTCTCACAACTGCAATTTCTGTAAAAAAATGTCTATTTTCCCCGATATTTAATTGTTAACTTCGCGTCACGTGTATCAAATATATGCTTTGATAAAAAAAGATTCAACAAAAATCACATGGCAGAGAAAGGGTTAAGGTTAGATTTCCTTTTTTCTTGGGAGACTTTGCAGTGCCTTCATTCTCTCCTCAATATGTTGATTAGTGAATAAGTCACTATGTAGAAAATATGAATTTTAGTTACAAATATCCTTGTGGAAGGAATTAACCTTGAGGTTAACATGAATAATTATTCCAGAAAATCCACAAATGGTGTATTGGATGTAGCTTGAATGAGACAATACTTGCAGGGTTATTCAAAGAGAATTGAAAAGTCACCGCACGTTCGGTGACTTTTCGTTCTCTTCAATTCGGTTCCTTTTGCCGATCCCATTTCGGTGACCCTGCGGTGTATTCAACAAGCACCACAGGGTCCCCGAATAGCAGGGAAAAGCTACCGCACACCTGCCGAAAACTAACCGCAAAACCCAGCGAATGCACGCCGAAAACCCTCAAAAACATCTGGATTAACCTGCCGAAAACCACAGAAAAACCCGAGCAGGAGCCGATCGCAGCCTCCGGAAAAAGCCGAGACCAGAAGAGGCAGTGAATAAATTAGCAAAACAGTTTGCATGAATGTTTGAAAAGTGAAACGCTGTTTGCAAAGAAACTACTGAGCGAAAATGTCTGAAATTTACATATGAGGTCCAGGGAATGATAATAAAGAGGGCTGTTACAGAAAAAAGAAGAAAACTTTAAAAAAAATCAAAAAAAATCGGACTTTTAATTTTTTTTTAAAAAAATCAGAAAAATGCTTAAAATATCTTAAAAAATCTATAAATAAAGAGACTCTTTACTGCAGAATTTTATAATGAACGGTTTATTAGATATTGAATTAAACGGGAATATTATTAACATTAAAGCATATGGGATTCGCCTGAATAAATCTGCCGAATTAAACCACCGAATGGCAGGGTAATTCGGGAACCTTTCACTGCTGGTTTGTGTTCTCTGAATAGCCGAAGCAGTGCTTTTCATGGGGTTTTCACTGCCCTCGAACAGGCACCGTATGTTCAGGCAATTCGCCAGGATTTGGCGAATTGCCTGCTCTCTGGATAGCCGAATGGCCAAGAAATGTAACCGAACGCAGATTTTCAGCGTTCGGTTACCTTTCTCAAGCAATTCGGATCTCTTTGAAAAACCCTGTTGTTTGAATAGTTTAGGAATCCTTACTGTAAATGGAATTAGCCTCTTCTTGCCCTCCCATGACAGCGGGCATGAGGTCATCACATTATTTGTGGTTTTTATATCCAATAATAGATGGAATTTGCTGTACGTTCATGCATTGCTCTGCCCGTAAGACGCCGTCCTTGCCGTAGATGTGCACAGGCATTGTTATCTTTGAGCAATAATGAGCCGTGTTAGCATAGGTCCACAATGCTCTCATTATACTGATTTTGGCATTCGGGTCCTGTATTCAATTACAAAATATTCAGTACATGAAGAAAAACAAATGAAAAGGCAGATTTTGCAGGAGGTGATTAGCAGTAGCACACCAAGCATGCACAGAAGAGTATAAGCCTTTATCTGCACGATATCACAAGGCGGATCTTTATTGGAATCATTGGTGTAACTGATTATTATGTTGCGTCGTCCAATAAATGAGCCTCTCCAGTGCAAACATCGATATTAAAATGAAGGAAAAAAAATAGATGTGTCAGATTGCAGAAACACCTACTAGCATGAAACAGAAACATATACAGGTCACTAACAGGGTTATTCAGAGACAGCCGAACTGGCCCCAAAATTGCACTGGACGGTGAATTTCCCCGGACGGTGCAATTTTGTGGACATTTGGCTATTCAGAATGCAGGCAGTTCGCCAAATTTTGGCGAATTGCCAGCAAAATATGGTGCTTGTTCGAAGGCAGTGAAATCCCCCATAGAGAAGCAATGGTTAATCTATTCAGAGAACACCGAACAGCTGAGGAATGTCAGAGAAATGCCCTGATGTTCGGTGGTTTCCTTCGACAGGATTATTCAGGCGAATTCCATAGATTTCAATGTTAAATATATTCCCGTTTTCATTCAATATCTATTAATTCGTTTATACTTTTAACCTGCAGCAAAAAGTCTCAATAAAAATATTTTTTAGGATTTATTAGGCATTTTTCGGCAAAAAAAGTTCTGATTTTTTTTAAATAGCATTTTTTTCGGTAACAGACCTTTTTATTATCATTCATAGGACTTTATATGTTAATTCCAGACATTTTCACTCAGTAGTTGTTTTGCAAACAGCGTTTCAAATTTCAAACTTTCAATAATTTTTTTTCTTTACCGCGTTCGTCGGCTTGTTGGCTTTTTCCAGCGGCTGGTCGGCATTCGGCGTATCGTCTGATTTTTTTCGGATGCGTTCGGCAGGTTTGCTGCGGATCGTCAGATACGTTCTGTTGCATTTTGGATCTACAGTTGTGTTCAAAATTATTCAACCCCCACTGAAATTGAGTGTTTTGGCCAGTTTGACATTGATTTTGATCATTCAGTCATCTTGCTTACAATTAAATCAAAGAGGCACGTGTAGGTCAGACAAATATAACATAACATTTATAATGAAATAACCACAAATGTCTTTTCTGTGCTCACAATCATTATCAGTTTTATTCAACCCCCAAGTGACATTCAATCTTAGTACTTAGTACAACATCCTTTTACAGTTATAACAGCTTTTAAACGTGAAGCATAGCTTGACACAAGTGTCTTGCAGCGATCTACGGGTATCTTCGCCCATTCGTCATGGGCAAAAGCCTCCAGTTCAGTCACATTCTTAGACTTGCGCACTGCAACTGCTTTCTTTAAGTCCCACCAGAGGTTCTCAATCGGTTTTAAGTCAGGTGACTGCGATGGCCACTCCAAAATGTTCCAGCCTTTAATCTGCAACCATGCTCTAGTGGACTTGGAGGTATGCTTGGGATCATTGTCCTGTTGAAAGATCCAACGTCTCCCAAGCCTCAGGTTTGTGACAGACTGCATCACATTGTCATCCAATATCTCCTGATACTGAAGAGAATTCATGGTACCTTGCACACATTGAAGCTTCCCTGTACCTGCAGAAGCAAAACAGCCCCAAAGCATGATTGACCCCCCGCCATGCTTCACAGTAGGCAAGGTGTTCTTTTCTTCATAGGCCTTGTTCTTCCTCCTCCAAACATAGCGTTGATCCATGGGCCCAAACAGTTCTAATTTTGTTTCATCAGTCCACAGAATACTATCCCAAAACCTCTGTGGTTTGTCCACATGACTTTTGGCATACTGCAGTCGACTCTTCTTATTCTTTGGAGACAGCAAGGGGGTGCGCCTGGGAGTTCTGGCATGGAGGCCTTCATTACGCAGTGTGCGCCATATTGTCTGAGCTGAAACTTCAGTACCCACATCTGACAAATCTTTTCTCAGTTCCTCAGCAGTCACATGGGGACTTTTCTCCACTCTACGCTTCAGGTAGCGCACAGCAGTCGAAGTCAGCATCTTCTTTCTGCCACGACCAGGTAGCGTTTCAACAGTGACCTTTGCCTTGAATTTACGAATGATGCTTCCTTATGGTCTCTCTTGGTATGTTTAACATCTTTGCAATCTTCTTATAGCCATTGCCCTTCCTGTGAAGAGTAATCACCTCTTCTCTTGTCTTCCTGGACCATTCTCTTGACTTCACCATGTTTGTAACCACACCAGTAAATGTCTAGAAAGAGCTGAGTATCACAGTCATTTTAAAGCTGCCTAATTGGTGCTTATTATGCTTTATTGCTGCTCCGTGACATCCACAGGTGTTTTCAATACCTGATTGAAAACACTTGAATGAACCTCTGTTCTTCAGAGTGGTAGTCTTAAAGGGGTTGAATAATTGTGTCAATGAAGAATTCACAAAAGAAACATTTACTACTGTATTACAAAACCAATTGATGTCATTTTAGTTGCATATGGTTCTTTAAAAAGTCCTTGTAGGATTTCATTCTGAATCCAATTACAAATGTACACTAAATTCCCTAAAACCCTTTACAGCATTGGGGGTTGAATAATTTTGAACACAACTGTATTTGATGTTTCAGATCGTATCGGTGGCTTATCAGCTGTGTTTTCGGTGATTTTTTGGCAGATTTTCAGATCCGTTCCCTGCACTTTAGGGACACTGCGGTGAATGCTGAATGCACCGCAGGGTCGGGAATTTGATTCCCTGAAGCACGGGGAACGAGAGAGCACCGAAATGTCGTGTGGAGGACGGCTATGTGGAGAGAGCCGTCCTACAAGACCGCCCTCTGCTCGCTGTGATTGCTGCACTATCTGCCTGTCACGATCTGAGGCACACAAAAGCAGGGCAGGCCCAAGACATAGTGCTGCCTGGATCCACGGATGAAATGTTGCCCCCCCTCTAAATAAAACAGGTGCCATTTATGAGTGTATCACAGATCTCCACAGCAATAAAACTCATACAAACTGCACATTACTGTGAGTTTTATTGCTTTAGAGATCTGTGATACATTGAAATGTGTGGAGTGCCTAGTTGTGGCCTAAAATGCTGCACCTGGCAAAGTGCTGCCTGGAGCCATGGCTCCATCCGGCCTCATGGAAGGGTCAGCCCTGCACAAGAGATGATATGGGCAATCCAGTCCAAATTCAGGAACACTATATTGGATTGAGATCAGACAGAGACAAAGGTTCGACTCTCAAACGAGTCTTCATCAAGTCACGATCTGAGTGACAGCCAGCGTAGCACACTGAGCATGCAGGGGGCCATCCTGTAGGCTGACTGCCTGCTCACAGTGCTCCCTCCCCCTGGCAATATGGCGCCAGCTATGGGGAAAGAGAGGAACTTCAAAACAGAATATCTCCCTTTTTTACATTATATTGGTCAGCGAAAAAAATGCTGCTCTATATAAAGATAGGTGACCTTTTCAAATAGGTAAACGTCATATTGCCCATGGCAGGTGCACTTTAAATAATTAATTAATTTTTTCCCCCAAGTTAAACGTATCTCATATCAAACCTACTTTTCTTTAGAAGGTACTCAAAGGCATTTCTTTATTAAACACGTCACTCATCCCTTAATGAGATTAAGCGATTAACAGGTCTGGAAAAAAATGTGAACCACTTGCTCCATTTTATACATCGTCATGCAGACATTGATGGGATCTGGCTGCTGTACAGGACCGCTGTTAATTTAATCAGCCCTGGGATCTCATGTGCAATTAGTGCAGACTGGAGGAAGCTCAGGCTATCCTTAAAGCCATTGGAAATAACAACATACACTACATTCCTCTCGTTCTTGCACCCCTCCCCTCGGAGGGACATATGTACCTTGGCAAGCCTGTGTATTCTCTCCTTAGCTACATATTAAACTGCTCCCCATAACCGCTCATGTTTTCACATTGTGTGAGTGTGTTAATAGTTCATTCATCTGAAATAACAAGATAGACTTCCATTTGATTAAAGGGCCACTAGCACAAAAAATGATATTTCCTTATTGTGTTTATTTTATGTTGCTGATATCTTACACGTGCTTTGTTTTCCTCTTGTTTGTTTAGTTAAGAAAATATTTTACTCTATATGTGTCACTGGGTGAATCCATTATGCGATATTTTGTGTTGTAAACTGCCCCCCCTCCCATAGTATCTTTACAGCACTTGTGTGGCTTTATGAATAGAATGGAGTGAATTGGGTCAGATCTCCAATAAAACGATTCATACAAACAGGTCCAGAAATATTGGGACATTGACACAATTCTAACATTGGAATGGAGTTGGAATGAAACAAACACAATGTGCTTTAACTGCAGACTGTCAGCTTTAATTTGAGGGTATGTACATCCAACTCAGGTGAACGGTGTAGGACTTACAGCAGTTTGCAGATGTGCCTCCCACTTGTTAAGGGACCAAAGGTAATGGGACAGAATAATAATCATAAATCAAACTTTTCCTTCTTAATACTTGGTTGCAAATCCTTTGCAGTCAATCACAGCCTGAAGTCTGGAATGCATAGACATCACCAGACGCTGGGTTTCATCCCTGGTGATGCTCTGCCAGGCCTCTACTGCAACTGTTTTCAGTTCCTGCTTGTTCTTGGGGCATTTTCCCTTCAGTTTTGTCTTCAGCAAGTGAAATGCATGCTCAATGGGATTCAGGTCAGGTGATTGACTTGGCCATTGCATAACATTCCACTTCTGTCCCTTCAAAACCTCTTTGGTTGCTTTTGCAGTAGGCTTTGGGTCATTGTCCATCTGCACTGTGAAGCGCCGTCCAATGAATTCTGCAGCATTTGGCTGAATGTGAGCAGATAATATTGCCCGAAACACTTCAGAATTCATCCTGCTGCTTTTGTCAGCAGTCACATCATCAATAAATACAAGAGAACCAGTTTCAGTGGCAGCCATACATGCCCACGCCATGACACTACCGCCACCATGCTTCACTGATGAGGTGGTATGCTTAGGATCATGAGCAGTTTCTTTCCTTCTCTATACTTTTCCCTTCCCATCACTCTGGTACAAGTTGATCTTGGTCTCATCTGTCCATAGGATCTTGTTCCAGAAGTGTGAAGGCTTTGTTAGGTGTTGTTTGGCAAACTCTAATCTGGCCTTACTGTTTTTGAGGCTCACCAATGGTTTACATCTTGTGGTGAACCCTCTGTATTCACTCTGGTGAAGTCTTCTCTTGATTGTTGACTTTGAAACACATACACCTACCTCCTGGAGAGAGTTCTTGATCTGGCCAACTGTTGTGAAGGGTGTTTTCTTCACCAGGGAAAGAATTCTTCGGTCATCCACGACAGTTGTTTTCCGTGGTCTCCCGGGTCTTTTGGTGTTGCTGAGCTCACCGGTGCGTTCCTTCTTTTTGAGAATGTTCCAAACAGTTGTTTTGGCCATGCCTAATGTTCTTGCTATCTCTCTGATGGGTTTGTTTTGTTTCTTCAGCCTAATGATGGCTTGCTTCACTGATAGTGACAGCTCTTTGGATCTCAACTTGAGAGTTGACAGCAACAGATTCCAAATGCAAATAGCACACTTGAAATTAACTCTGGGCCTTTTATCTGCACATTGTAATTGGGGTAATGAGGGAATATCACACACCTGGCCATGGAACAGCTGAGAAGCCAATTGTCCCATTACCTTTGGTCCCTTAACAAGTGGGAGGCACATCTGCAAACTGCTGTAAGTCCTACACCGCTCACCTGAGTTGGATGTACATACCCTCAAATTAAAGCTGACGGTCTGCAGTTAAAGCACATTGTGTTTGTTTCATTCCAGCTCCATTGTGGTGGTGTATAGAGCAAAGATGTTAGAATTGTGTTGATGTCCCAATATTTCTGGACCTGACTGTATCTATTTATTTATAAAGTATTTTACCAGGAAGGATACATTGAGATTTCTCTCGTTTTCAAGTATGTCCTGGTGTAAGGATTACATTGTGTGGGATGTGTGCACATGACATCACCAGGTGTAGATTACCGTGTTTAAACCTACTATCCGATCTAATACAGCTGCCATCTCTCATCTCAGGTAGCATTGACAACACAATAGATCCCCCGCCACTTTGTCTATTCTAAACATTACCAACACAACCCGCTGCCTCTTCACTATTGTTTTATCTAATCCAAGTCTCCTTCAGAGACTTGCGGCCGTCTGAGCTGAAATACTATGAATTAACCAGCAGAGGGAGCCTGACCTCATGTCGGACCAGAGGAAGCCTAACGCCCCGCGGACGGGCACAATCTGACCAGCGGTAAGGGTTTAAGAGGATTGAAAGACAACATGATACCTTTCCAGGTGAATATTAGATGATCTCATTGTGAGTGAATATTATAAAATGGGTGTAGTGTCACCCACTGATGAAGCTACTTCTAGCAAAACGCGTTTGCGGTGTATTTTATTTATTATTTTAATAAAACCGATTGTGAATTTCCACCCTGTATGATCCTGGGTGATTTATTCCTTCGGCATCCTGAATAGATATTTCTAAGGATCTGGTTTCCTGCCTTGTGGACCTGAGGTTGGGGAATCGGTGCCCCTTGATTTAAATCCACCGATCTGCCTTCTGTTTGGTGCCCATTTATTTAAATCGGCACCAGAATATGTGAGTATATCTCATATTTTTTCACTCCTGTCTGGGACGATACAGTCTGCACTTAATTCCTCCCTTCCATTTTTTTCCCTTTTTTTCTTCCACCTCCATCAACTGTTTCATTGAGGACTCGATCCCTGGCTGAATATCTTTTATTGAAACTGAAGATTGTGAGTGCTAGCGCCGGACACCAGCTCTGTAACCTGCAATATTATAAAATGCTATAATAATCAATATGTTTTGCCATATTTGTCCTTTTTGTTTCATGTTATATTGAACGTCCAGTAGTTAAGAGTAGTGATGAGCCGAACACCCCCCTGTTCGGTTCGCATTCGAAATCGAACAATTTCAAAAGTTCGAGTTCGAACTCGATCACGAACCAAACTCAATGCAAGTCAATGGGACTCGAAAGTTCGAATTTTAGAGTGCCCTCCAAGAGGGCATATATGCAAGATATTTGCCATAAAAGGTGTATGGGGGTCCGGGTAGTGCCATGGGGGACAGGAAACAAGGACAAAAAGTTTTAAAAAAAAGTTTTTAAAGGAAAAGTAAGTTTTCCATGAAATAAAGGTTAAGAATAAAAACGAAAAATTCCTTCAAATATCGTGCCTAGAAAGTCCCCATAACCTGCCCGTGAAGTGGCGGATTTGTAGGATATATAGAAACATTAAAAACAAAAAAATGACATTTCAAATGACGGTAAATGGTTTTCTTTTAATCTATTCATAAACAACTGCTTGGGGCGGCAGCCTGTATGAAAAGAGGACACATTTTAGGACACGCAGAACAAGTTTAGTGATTCTTTGGCTAAATCATGGTGAAACGTATGCAGGCTTTGGATGAAAGTAACAATAGGTGCTTTAAAATTGGGCCTTTAGTGTCGGCAACAGTGCCGTCACACCGTAACCCCTCTGTGGTATTGTGGAAGAGCGCAGGGTTGGACCCTGCAGTCCAATATTAAAATGATATGAATCTGGTATAGGCGTCAGTGGCAGTGCACCCAAATATTGTGCCTTTGGTGGCAGCAAGTGCCTTCACACTGTAAGTAACCCCTCTGTGGTATTGTGGAAGAGTGCAGGGTTGGACTCTGCGAACCAATATTAAAATTATATGAATCTGGTACAGGTGTCAGTGCACCCAAATATTGTGCCTTTGGTGGCAGCAAGTGCCTTCACACCGTAACCCCTTTGTGGTATTGTGGAAGAGTGCAGTGGTGGAGGTTTTGGGAATGCAGAAGAGATCCCCGATCTATTCAGTTATGTCAGCATCAGGGGATTGATAGCTGCTGATCCAGGACTGATTCATTTTTATAAATGTCAGCTGGTCTATAGAGTCAGTGGACAGACGCACTCTTTTGTCTGTGACAAAACCTCCAGCGGCACTGAACGTCCTTTCAGAAAGCACGCTGGCTGAAGGGCAACCTAGTAGCTGCATAGCATATTGGCTAAGTTCTGGCCAGTGATCCTATCTCAACACCCAGTAAGCCAGTGGATCATCTGCTGTAAAGGTATCCAGGTCTGCCCTTGCCCCTAGGTAGTCCTGCACCATATGGTGAAGACGCTGGCAATGGGTGCCTACATTTGACGTCCCTGGGCGTCGTGGACTAAAAAAATTTAAAAAGGCATCAATCAAGTGGCCCCGGCCTTCACCGCTCTTCCTCTGATCATCCGCAGCCTCAGAAGCACCTGTGTCATCACTTGGTAACCTACCAGTGCCTGGAAAGGTGTTACACAAGTGTCGCTTTAGAGCGTCCTCAAGTTGTTTCATCCTGTCCTCCCTCTGTGTGGTCAGGATGAGCTCTGCAACTTTACCCTTGTATCGTGGATCAAGAAGGCTTGCCAACCAGTAATGAACCCTCTCCTTGATAGCACGAATCCTGGGGTCCTTTAGCAGGCTTTGCAGGATAAGGGTGCCCATGCAGCGTAGGTTGGAGGTGGCATTAGCTTCCAAGTCTTCCTGGTCAATGAGGATGACCCCATAGTGCACTTCCTCCTCCCAGCCACGTACTAGTCCTTGGGTTTTTGGGCACACAAAACCTTCCCTTGAGGAATCCCCACCTTCAATGCCCCCACTACTTAAATATTCCTCCTCCTCCTCATCCTCCTCCTGTCTGATCTGGGGACCTGCAGGAATGCTGTCTGCATAAAGACTGGGGGCTTGAGAGCTAGGGAAGGCCTCCTCTTCCTCCCGCTGCTCTGCCACATCTATAATTCCCCGCAGAGTGCACTCCAGCAGGAACACTAAAGGAATTGTGTCACTGATGCATGCACTGTCCCTGCTCACATCCTCATTGCCTCCTCAAATGGTGACAGTACAGTGCATGCATCCTTGATCATCAGCCACTGTGGGGGGGACAAGTTGACCTGAACCTGTCCTTGTGCCATACTCACACAGGTACTCATTGATGGCCCTCTGCTGCTTGTGCAGACGCTGCAGCATTGCTAATGTCGAGTTCCACCTGGTGGGCATGTCACAGATCAGACGGTTTGTGGGAAGGTGGAATTCTCTTTGAATTTCTGCCAGGTGAACACTTGCTGGGAATGACCGTCTGAAGTGGCTGCAGACTTTTCTGGCTTGGCTGAGAAGCTCTGCCAGCCCTGGGTACCTGGTTAGGAAACGCTGTACCACCAGATTTAGGACGTGTGCTAGGCATGATACATGCGTCAACTTACCCTGGCATAGGGCAGAGAGAAGGTTGCTGCCATTATCACAGACGACCATTCCCAGCTGAAGATGGCATGGTGTTAACATCTCTGCACCTGCCCCTGCAGAGCTGACAGAATTTCTGGCCCGGTGTGGCTCCTGTCCCCTAAACAAACCAGCTCAAGCACAGTATGGCATCTTTTTGCTTGAGCCATTGCGTAGCCCCTGCCATGCGTCGGTTTAACTGCCACGTCGCAAGAGACAGAGAAGGAGGAGGAGGAGGAAGAGGTGGTGGAGCAGACAGACCTCATACAAGCAGGTTTCTGGAGGCGTGGTGGATGGACAAGCTGTGTGCAGTGAAGGAAATGTAATGGCCCTGTCCATGCTTGCTGGACCACGTGTCTAAAGTCCTGTGCACCTTCTGCTGACTGCCTTTCCCAATGACTCCATAACATTGTCTTCCATGTGCTGTTATAGTGCTGGAATGGCCTTCCGTGAAAAGAAATGGCGTTTTGGAACCTGCCACTGTGGTACAGCACATTCAGCAAATTCACGGAAGGAAGCAGAGTCCACCAGCTGGAAAGGCAGCGGCTGTAATGCGAGTAATTTTGCTCAGCTGGCATTTAGACGCTGTGCTTGGGAATGGTTGGGACTATATTTTTTCTTACACTGCAGCAGCTGGGGCAACATAATCTGACTGCGTAAATCTTCAGCTGATGGGATGCTGTCACATTCTGAGGAAGGACCTGGTACACCCATTACTGTAGCATCATCCCTGTCAGTGGAGGTTGTAGGCGATGACATGGCAGGACATATAGTGGGGGTAGAGACAGATGAGGAGGAGGAGGACCTATGCAAAGTGTTGTGCCAATGGGATGCATGGCAGGTGGTCATATGTAGCCTCAAGCACGTGGTACCCAAGCGTGGGATGTCTTTCCCACGCTTGATCCTCATCTGACATAGATTACAAATTGCAATGGTGTGGTCTGCTGCACATTTCTTAAAGAACTCCCAGACAGCAGACTTCCTGTACATGTGCTTGGAGACAACAGTGCTCTGCACCTGAGCAGCTGTGACTTGTGATGCCTTGGACTGGCTACGGTTGGTCATAGAGGACGTTGTGCCTCGTGTTTGTTGTGCCTCCTCCTCCTCCTCACTTGACTCCTCTATTCGATCAGGCACCCAGGTGGAGTCAGTGACCTCATCATCGTCATCACCCCCTATCTCCTCATCACTGGAGCCAACCTCGCAATATGCTGCAGCTGCTGGGGGAACATGAGTGCCAGTTATTTGTGTGTCACTGGCACCCCCTTCCTCTAGGTTGATTATACTACCTTCCTCAACCTCAGAGATTGAATCAGAGCACTGTAGTTGCTGTGCATCCTCATGCAGCATGTCTCATTGTAGTCAAACAATTCAGCTGACTCCTCCGTGTATGTTGGTGAGGCTACGGCAGGAGAAGCTGTGGACATGGAGGCTGCATTAGATGCTTTGGCAGCTGAGGTGGACTGTAAACCACTACAAGCCTGGCTGGCAGAGGACGTGGAGGATGAGGATGGCCTGGTTAGCCAATCCACCAAATCCTCTGTATGTTGCTGCTGCTTAAGACGGCCAGCACCAGGTAGAAAGGACAAGCGTGCCCCTGCAGAGGATGCACCACGTCCACGACGACCAGAGGCACAGCCTCCCGACACAGAGGCTGCTTGCCCTCTTATCTGTGTCTGGGAGCATCTGCCTGTCCTTTTTGGTCTTTCTGACATGGTGAGTGATATATAGATTAAAGATAAACAGAACTCTGATTCAACTTTGTTATAAAAATTGGAGATATGCAGAACTCTGATTCAACTGTGTTATCTAGATTAAAGATTTCCAGAACTCTGCTATAACTCAGTGAGATACCCTGATAGCTGGCAGCCAGTGACAAGACACAGATTACAATTCCCAGAAACCTCCTATAATTCAGTGAGCCCCCTGATGGGTGGCAGTGACAAGACACAGATTACAATTCCCAGATATATTGTAGAAGTGAGACCCCCCCAATAGCTGCTGGCAGTGAGAACACACAGATTACAACAATTCCCAGATATCTTGTAGAAGTGAGACCCCCAAAATAGCTGCTGGCAGTGAGAACACACAGATTACAACAATTCCCAGATATCTTGTAGAAGTGAGCCCCCCCCCCCAATAGCTGCTGGCACTGAGAAGACACACTAACAGAACAATCTCCTCTCAAAAAACACATGCTGGGGGCTGGGTGAAGCCTTATATAGTGTTCTGCGGGACTTAGCTCTGTGAGCCCATGATTGGGCAAAATTTGCCCAAACAGGACTCTGAGCTGTGATTGGCATAGTCTTGTACCTGTCTTGCACCTGACCTGTGGTCAGGTGCAAAGCTGTAGCCAATTACAAGCTTCAGGCCAGTGGAAAAGTGCATTGTGGTCCATTGTGGTGCATTGTGGGCGAACATGCGGCGAACACGCGGAAATGTTCGGAGTTCGGCTTAACGGCCGATGTTCGATGCCAAATCCGAACAGATCGAACCGAACAGCTCATCCCTAGTTAAGAGGTCTAATCTGAGAAATATACTTTCCACCAGGGTGAGTTTATTGTGTCCTTGTTTTGTGATTGTGGATTTCCACCATACTTTGAGCATTTCATATTTGTTACATTTTTTTTCACGGGTTATAGCAATAAAACGAGGGTTAGCACATTTGAACTGAATATTTATTTTATGCAAATATTAATTGCTTGCATTGTATCAGTTTGTATATAAAAAAAGCATATTGATTGAATATAAGTTCTCGTACCAGAAAATATGTCTTTATTTGCATTATAGACTTTGATATTGTAATACGGATATGTATACAAATTATGTATATCTATTGGCTGTATGAATGTACATTAAAGGGATTATTCACTAACTGCCAAATTTGCCACTGAATTGCACCGAATGGTGAACTTCACACAATTGTCAACAATTGAACAATTCGTTTATTCACAAAACTGTTAATTGACCAAATATTGGCAAACAGACAGCTAAATACGGTGCAATTCGGCAGCACCAAAATTGTCCTATTGGAAACTATCAAAGAAACATAGAAAAATGTCGGCAGATAAGAACCTTTCGGCCCATCTAGTCTGCCCAATTACATGGATACTTTACCTGGATTTATCTTTTGTTTAGGATAGCCTTATGCCTATCCCATGCCTGCTTAAATTCAATTACTGTCTTGGCCTCTACCACTTCAACTGGAAGGCTGTTCCATGTATCCACCACCCTCTCAGTAAAATAATGCTTCCTGATGTTACTTTTAAACCTTTGCCCCTCTAATCTAAGACTATGTCCTCTTATTTTGCTACTTTGTTTCCTTTTAAATATACTCCCTTCCTCTACCTTGTGGATTCCCTTTACGTATTTAAATGTTTCTATCATATCTCCTCTGTCTCGTCTTTTTTCCAAGCTACACATGTTAAGATCATTAAGCCTTTCCTGGTAACTTTTCTCCTTCAAGCCGTACACCATTTTAGTAGCCCTTCTCTGAACTCTCTCTAGGATGTCTATATCCTTCTGGAGATACGGTCTCCAGTACTGCACACAGTACTCCAAGTGAGGTCTCACCAGTGCTCTGTACAGTGGCATGAGCACTTCCCTTTTCCTACTATCAATTAGTGTATTCACAGAATGCCAAATTGCACTGCAATTTTGACCAAATGACCTGATTTTATGTGTTTCAATTTGACAGGTTTAAACAGGCGAATCCCACAAGTTTCAGTTTAATAAATGTAATATCTTTTTGAATTTTTTTTATAAAGATCCTTTATTATTTTTATTTTTTGTAAAAAATATCCTTTTAATATTTTTATCCTTTAAAAGACCTTTTTTGTATTTTTTTTAAAAGACATTATTGTTTTTCTTATTTTTTTAAAAGATTTTGTTTTAATTTTGTAACAGAATTAATCATTATTTTTTAAAGGATCCTTTTTAATATTATTTAGACACATTTACAGTTGCAAGAAAAAGTATGTGAACCCTTTGGGATTACGTGGAGTTTTGCATGAATTGGTCATAAAATGTGCTCTAATCTTCAACTAAGTCACAACAATTTGAAAAACACAGTCTGCTTAAAATAATACAACACAAACATTATATGTTTTCATGTGTTTATTGAACATAACATGTAAACATTCACAGTGAAGGGTGGAAAAAGTATGTGAACCCCTAGCCTAATGACCTCTCCAAGAGCTAATTGGAGCCAGGAGTGAGCCAACCTTGAGTCCAATCAGTGTGATATTATTGGATGTGTTGCCAAAAGCTGTCCTGCCCTTTATAAACACAAACCAGTTTTGGGTTTACTGGTTTCAAGAAGCACTGCCTGATGCGAACCATGCCTCGCAGAAAAGAGCTCTCAGAAGACCTACGATCAAGAATTGTTGACTTGCATGAAGCTGGAAAGGGTTACAAAAGTATCTCCAAAAGCCTTGATGTTCATGTGTCCACGGTAAGACAGACTGTCTACAAAAGGAGAAAGTTCAGCACTGTTGCTACTCTCCCTAGGCGTGGTCGTCCTGTAACGATGACTGCAAGAGCACAGTGCAGAATGCTTAATGAGGTAAAGAAGAATCCTAGAGAGTCAGCTAAAGACTTACAGAACTCTCTGGCACATGCTAACATTTTTGTTGACACATCTACAATAAGGAAAACATTAAACAAGAATGGAGTACATGGGAGGACACCACGGAGGAAGCCATTGCTGTCCAAAAAGACAGGCAGCACATTTGAAGTTTGCAAAAGAGCACCTGGATGTTCCACAGCACTACTGGCAAAATATTCTGTGGACAGATGAAACCAAAATTAGTTGTTTGGAAAAAACACACAACACTATGTGTGGAGAAAAAAAGGCACAGCACACCAACATCAAAACCTCATCCCCACTGTAAAACATTGCAGAGGGAGCATCATGGTTTGGGGCTGCTTTGCTGCCTCAGTGTAAGGAGCTGGGTCCAGGGAGGTAGAATTGAGCCCTTTGTGCAATGATGATGGCTGAGAGATCGTAGGTGTACAAATAAGGAGGGTTTATTAGGACATAAACAAAAAAGGCAACAGAAGAATAAAGAAGGATCACATTTATACAAACAAGAATAAATTTCAACTGAAGACAGATAGAACAATACTAAACTAAACTATACTAGACTAAACTAAATTATAACAAGGGAGAAATATATGGAGACAGGAAACAGGGCAGTGGATTCTGCGGGATGCAGGGCAGGCAGGCTGGAGAATCTGCGATGTGCAGGGCAGCAACGGCTGGAGAATCTGCGAGGTGCAGGGCAGCAACGACTGGAGAATCTGCGAGGTGCAGGGCAGCAACGGCTGGAGAATCTGCGAGGTGCAGGGCAGCAACGGCTGGAGAATCTGCGAGGTGCAGGGCAGCAACGGCTGGAGAATCTGCGAGGTGCAGGGCAGCAACGGCTGGAGAATCTGCGAGGTGCAGGGCAGCAGCGGCTGGAGAATCTGCGAGGTGCAGGGCAGCAGCGGCTGGAGAATCTGCGAGGTGCAGGGCAGCAACGGCTGGAGAATCTGCGAGGTGCAGGGCAGCAACGGCTGGAGAATCTGCGAGGTGCAGGGCAGCAACGGCTGGAGAATCTGCGAGGTGCAGGGCAGCAACGGCTGGAGAATCTGCGAGGTGCAGGGCAGCAACGGCTGGAGAATCTGCGAGGTGCAGGGCAGCAACGGCTGGAGAATCTGCGAGGTGCAGGGCAGCAACGGCTGGAGAATCTGCGAGGTGCAGGGCAGCAACGGCTGGAGAATCTGCGAGGTGCAGGGCAGCAACGGCTGGAGAATCTGCGAGGTGCAGGGCAGCAACGGCTGGAGAATCTGCGAGGTGCAGGGCAGCAACGGCTGGAGAATCTGCGAGGTGCAGGGCAGCAACGGTTGGAGGAGCAGGAACGGAAGCAGGACTGGCACCTTGGAAGGAGGGCGGAAGCAGGACTGGCACCTTGGAAGGAGGACGGAAGCAGGACTGGCACCTTGGAAACAGGAACGGAAGCAGGACTGGCACCTTGGAAGGAGGGTGGAAGCAGGACTGGCACCTTGGAAGCAGGACTGGCACCTTGGAAGCAGGGTGGAAGCAGGACTGGCACCTTGGAAGGAGGGCGGAAGCAGGACTGGCACCTTGGAAGCAGGAACGGAAGCAGGACTGGCACCTTGGAAGTAGGGCGGAAGAATCTGCGATGTACAGGGCAGCAATGCTTGGAGAGTCTGCGGGATGCAGGGCAGCACCTTCTGTAAATCTGTAGATCTTGCGAGATGCAGGACAGCAGGCTCTGAGGATTCTGTAGCAGGAACTACGAACAGTATGGTGGGAACCAAGACAAGAACAGGTTATAGCATGCAGGGACAGAAGACAGCTCCTTCTTAGTGAAAGGTTCACTGGAACAATGCAGAAGCATTGGGCCTTGGGAGTGGTTTGGCTTTATGCAGGGTGCATCAGCGGAATTAGGCAACACCTGAGGGTTGCAGAGGAGAGTCCTGAGAGTCTTAATGCTACGAGGCGGCACTGGTTTTATGCTTTTTACGGCGCTGGCGTTGCCGGGCATGACACTCAGGGCCTGGATGGATTGTTGTCATTGATGGAAAAATGAATTCCAGAGTTTATCAAGACATTTTGCAGGAAAACGTAAGACCATCTGTCCACCAACTGAAGCTCCGCAGAGGATGGATGATGTAACAGGACAATGTCCCAAAGCATACAAGTAATTCAACAAAAGAATGGCTTCAACAAAACAAAATACGCCTTCTGGAGTGGCCCAGTCAGAGTCCTGACCTCAACCCGATTGAAATGCTGTGGCATGACCTTAAGAGAGCGGTCCAAAATTACTCCAGATCGTTGTGCAGGTCTGATCTGCAACTACAGGAAACGTTTGGTTGAGGTTATTGCTGCCAAAGGAGGGTCAACCAGTTATTAAGTCCAAAGGTTCACATACTTTTTCCACCCTGCATTGTGAATGTTTACATGTTCTGTTCAATAAAAACATGAAAACATATAATGTTTGTGTTGTATTATTTGAAGCAGACTGTGTTTTTCAAATTGTTGTGACTTAGATGAAGATCAGAGCACATTTTATGACCAATTCATGCAAAACTCCACGTAATCCCAAAGGGTTCACATACGTTTTCTTGCAACTGTATACTATTAGAGTTATTCAGAGAAAGGTAAATATCAGGAGAATTGGCAGGAGAAGAAAACAATCTAGGCCAAATAGCCGATTTGGAAAACGAGATAAATGGGAGAATTTTTCAGGTTTTATTTTGACCTAGAATTTTCACTTCTCCAAAGGTTCTCCAGAGTTGCACCTTTATTTGAATAGCCCTGTATATTTTTATTAGTTTATGCTCCTATTAGGAGAATAGGAAACTTCCTTTCTTTCTCCAATTTGGCTGCTATTTGTGCAATTGGGTGGTTTTTGATGACGTCCGATAACTGCTTCGGTGTCCATTCGCTAAATAGTGAATTCCCCTTATTTTCCTGAAGTGAGGCAAAATGCTCCGATAAGAAAAGCACCAAAATGCGTTTTATTTCGGTGCTTTGCTAATAGACCCCTTTGTCAATTTATTCTTTATTTCACCATTATTGAGTTCCTGTTTCCAGTGGCACACTGCATGCCAAGAGCAACATAAGCCAACAAACGCACCACTAACCTATATAGATGTGCACGCATTTTTTTTTTTCGTTTCATTTCGTTTTGGCACGTTCGGTTTTTCAAAAGTTTAATTTCGGATCGTTTCGGCCCATTTTCGTTTTTTATCGTTTCGTTTCGGCTCGGTGTTTTGTATCGATTTTTGTTTCGTGAAATCAGGGAATTTCGGTATTTCGGATCGTCTGTTCTCTTCGTTTCAAAGGGTCCATCCTTGTTCTCGGATTTTCGTTTTGACTTTAGGCGTATGGTATTTCGGATGCGCCGATATTTCGATCGATACGGTAATCCTGCCGATTCGTTCCTTCGGACGTATCGTTTTTTATGAAAGGTCCTTTTTTCTTACGAATATGCATTGCACAACTTTATTTAATCATATTATCTTGTACTGTTAGACGGGGGATTAAGGGACAAGCTAATTATTTATAATATCTTATTGAAGGAGCTGAAAGCACTAGAGTGGAAACAAGTGAAAAAAGTGACTGACAGTGAAGCCAACCAATCATAGAGCTTTTCCTACAACACATCACTGTTGCTAACATTGCACAACTTTATTTAATCATATAAAATATCAATATCTTGTACAGTTAAGACTGGGGATTTAGGGAAAAGCTAATTAAATATATAAAATAAATAATTATTGATGAAGAAAGAAAACACTGGAACAAGTGAAAAAATTGACTGACGATATGAAATTATGAAATCAGCAACGGAACCGAAACAATACGAAAATACGTTGTCCGAAATGAACCAAAATGGAACCGAAATTGGGAATAGAACGAAAATGACTTGCGATTTTACAAATTTCATGTCCATACAAAATAACGAATTTTTTTCGTTTCGTATCGGGAAATATTTCGGATGGTGTGTATTTCGCTGCCAGTCCAGTTCAGAACGTCGGACTAATCCGAAGCACCGAATCGGCCCATTTCATAAGAAAAACAAATTGGTATGAAACGAAATGCACATCCCTACCAACCTACAGTATATAAGGTTTCTTTCTGAACAAGTTATAATAAAGAACACAACACACACAGTATAAATAATGTAACACATTATGTAAACCACATATTGCAATGCAATACAACACTTAGGGGACCTCAAATCATGTTGCACACAGCATTCATAAAGCCCTAGCTGCTTAAATAATTTCTTCAGGGAATGCATTATTTAGATTGATTGATTGATACATTTCCCTGTGCTGGTTTGGCCCATCTGTGTCATATTCATGACTATTTTATATGTCAGAATATTAAAACAACACAATCACAATGGAGGGCCACCTAGCGCTAAAATGTAGCTTTTTAAAACTAACACAAGCCCCATAAGAGTCTCTGACAATTTAATAAGGAGTTACTGGAGTTAGATATACAGAATTAAACAAGAAGGAGACATTAAAATGTGCAAACAGAAAGAGAAAATAGAAATAGTTGGTATATGTGTGAGCACTTTTTCTTTTCCAATTTAGTGTGCAATAAATTTTATTAAAAAAGAGAGGTATACTGTAGTGATCGTTAATGATTTGTGTCATAAATCATCATATTTAAATATTGATTGTTATACCAAAGAGGGAACACTAGGGGCAGTGTCAGGCTGTTTGCCCTGTATGGTTAGCTGTGACATCATTAAGCCAGCCTACTGTAGAGTGGTTACCTCATATGGTGACTCCCACTGGGAATAAAGGTGTATACATATTGTTGGTGGGGCATGTCACTCGGGGGGGGGGCATGTCACTCAGGGGGGGGGCATGTCACTCTAGTGGGGTGGGGCAAGACTCTAGTCCAACCTTCTCTTCAACCAGGAGTTCCAGGAAGGGATCAGCCCTTTTGTGACTTGGCTTGGACCTGAGAGCATGGCAGTGCCATGTGCTGTGCATTTCTGGATGGGTAAATGACTGTGGCTCTTGTTGATGCCTTTGAATCTCACTCTACCTATGCTGAGTCTTTGTGTTATTGCAGTGTCCAGGGTTTAGTTTAACAATGTTTTAATGTTTTATCTTTCTGTTTAACCTTTTATTTCTATTTACTTATCTTTTTAAAGAAAATTCATTTATGCCCATCACCGTGTGTTTGTGTCGTCACTCGCTACTCAACGCTATCAGCTGGTATTACCCTTTAAAAATAACTTTTCACTACAAATACAATTGGCTATGATGAATGAGCAAAAATAAATAAAATGAAAACAGTGTTACATAGGGTGACCATATCGGCAATGTTTAAAGGGACACGTAAACGTCATTCATGCTGATGGGCAGTGCATGAAAGATGCCACCCTGTAGCGTGTATAATCCATATGCTGCAGGTAAGAAGTCAAAAAGAGAATCCCAGGTGACTTGCCTTGATTTCCTTGCTGCAGCATATGAATTATACGTGGTGCAGAGCAGCACTTTTTCCAGTGCTCCCCTCTGCATGAAATCGAAATATGTGTCCCTTTAAACATGGCCAATATGGTCACCCTTATGTTACAAATATAAGAATTCTCCATGGAGCTTGTAAATTTTGAGACACCCAACTTTTCTACCAGCTCTTTGCTGCTACATATACTAGAGACTGAAGACCAAGATGGTGGCCTACATGGCCCTTGAAGGAAGAAAATGCCTGTATTATGGAGATGTAGTATCACATTTCGACCAGCAGGTGGCACCATCTGCCTGTCAAATAGTGTATACAGTATAAAAATGGGCTTTTGAGATATTTAAGCACATTTTCTCTGGATAGCTACTGCAATGTGATGTTCATTAAAGCCACTGGTACCTGCAAGTGGGTTTATGGAAAATCATTTGGTAGCGAAGGGGTTAAAGGATACTCCAAGCTAAAAATGGGGAGGGCGATAAAGGAGTTAAATATTAATCCCTTGTGACCCCACTATTCCCACTAATGTTCTGCCATGTTGAATTTTCAATTCACTACCCTACCGAAACAGTTTTGGCAAAAAAAACCTCCAAACGTCTGTGTAAATCCCTTTCATCCCGTACGTTAAATCCTTTAAACATTTATAAACCTTTAATTGGCAGTTATTTTGAATCACTGGCGTGGATTTGTCAAAAACAGAAATAAATGGAAGTCAACTGTCACTGAGAAGTAATAAGAGGAAAATATGTTGGGTTATTTAAGGATAAAACAATAATTAAACTATATCTTCCACGGAAAAATGCAAAGAGGTGTCTCAGCAGTTCTGCAACACAAAATTCGGCTCACACGTTCAAACCGGCATGGAAAGTTTCCCACTAAGCAGAGCGGTTTTAAAAGGTAATTCAGTGAAATACCTTTGTTCCCTCAGCTTTGCAGGGGGTGAGACAAGTGCACTTATGTCAGGGGAATTTGCATGCAAAGGATCAATAAAAATTCCTTCAGTTTGCACTTTATAACTTGCACATCCCATTAACTTTTGGGTATTATGTGATCTTTTTACATCTGTGTCCTGCACGGACTAAAATGTGGCAACATTGTAACAGATATGGACGGATTATTCAGCAAGATAGCATTATCATGTTGGCTTGGCCGCCACAGCGCAAAAATAAAAATGCTAATCAGGCTCATATTTTTACTGAGAAAAATGTCCCCTAAGTATGGATCAGTCATTCACTGGAATAGATAGATCGACATACGATACCTTATATCACTGACTGGCAAACCTTTGCACTCCAGATGTTTTGGAAATACATGTCCCATGATGCTCAGCCCCACTAAGGCTGACAGAGCATCATGGAACATGTAGTTCCAAACACCTGGAGTGCCAAGGTTCACCATCAGTGCCTATATGGACAAAAGTATTGAGGCACCTAACCGTTACACTAATAGGTAATTCATGGCATGGCATTGGAAATACATACTTATTAATATGAATTTGGACCTTACTTTGCAGCTACAACAGCTTCCACTCTTCTGGGAAGACATTCCACAAGATTTGAGTGTTTCTGTGGGATTTGTACCCACTCATCCAACAGAGCAGTGGTCCCCAACCCTGGTCCTCGGGTATCCCTAGCAGGCCCGGTTTGTCAGACACCGGAGACAAAGCACAGGTGATATGATTTGCTGCTCAGTGATTGCAGGATTCAGTCTGCATTTCCCCAAGATAACGCTTAAAACTTGGCCTGTTAGAGGACCCTGGGGACCAGGGTTGGGAACCACTACAGTAGAGTATTTGTGAAGTCAGGCATTGATGTTGAACGAGAAGGCTTGGCTCACAATTTCACCTCAATTCAGTGTTTATTGAACAATTTGATCAGACACCAGACATTTCTCGTCACAGCAGGTGACCCTGAAATGCAGGTGAGGCACAGAGAAACGGTCCTTAGAATGACTGGGATAGAGAAAAAGAAAAAAGAATGGAGAGAACAAGCAAGGATGGCAGCAGACACAAAGGGACAGGGACAGGAAAGCTGCTTTACAAACATCCTGACAAACTAATCAGACAAGGAGCAAGAAAGAAAAGTCAGTAAAGGCAGCTGGGGTCTAGGATTCCCGGAGACACAAAGTCAGAAACCAGAAAGAGCAAGACAAATTTATAAAGCACTATAGGGTCCAAGAAGGAAACCACAATAGGGCATGGTATGGAAGCCAAGGTGGGGGTATACCTAGGGGTTCAGCTATCTCCATTGACTGGCATCAGGATAATGCACCAACACATGCATGTGCGAAATGACTCATTGGTGTCTGTAATATAACGCACAGGAGATGCATCATGTCAATGACATACAGGGCAACATTCCCCGTCACAAATAACTGGTGATGTCACATCATATGGAGGATGCGTTGCTTCAAATTTGGGGACCGCAGAATGAGCGGCAGGCTGCTTCCTGCAATGTCCAAGAGACCAAGTGGTGCTCAGCCACCAAGTAGGTAGGTTGTATGGATATGGGCACTGTAACACTACTGTTATTGTCGCATGTTGTGGTTGCCCATATGAAACGATTTCTTTTTAAAATGAGAAAAATGTATCGGTTTAGGCTACTGGACATGTCTTCTAGTGCTTCTATATTGATCAGCTTGCCTTGGTTATCTAATGCAGTGGTTCCTAACCACGGTCCTCTAGTCGCCCTAAAAGGCCAGGTTTTAAGGATTGCCTTGGGGAAATGCAGATAGAATCCTGCAATCACTGTGTGGCAAATCATATCACCTGTGCTGTGCTTCAGATATCTGGCAAACCTGGCTTGTTGGGGGTACTTGAGGACTGCAGTTGGGAACCACTGATCTAGAGAATAATGAAACACATCATTTCCGGCAAAAAGACCAAGAATAAATGAGTCCTTAAGCAGATGTATGAGCCCAGTGAGACTAGTTGCTACCATAAGATCTCCATATACAAAATGTTGTCTTCTAGTAGTAATATATAAATCGACAATCTGTGACCGACCATAACCTAGTGAGCAGATGGTGGGCAGAAGAGTTGACACGTGAAATGGAAAGTTAATATACAAAGAAATGCATGGCATGAGAGGTTTGATGGGCTGGAGTGATTTTTAAGTTCCAGAGAAGCTCTGAATATCATAGAACAAGCTATGGTAATCTCTGTACTGATGGCAAACATACAGTATATATATATATGTATCAGCATGGAGAAAGTACACCGTTAAAGCATTTACTCCATTTTTTCTATGAACACAAAACATTTATACATATATTATGTGTATTTATATACTATATACTTATTTGATAGAGAAATCATGCAGGTCTAAGTTCATGTCGACTTTCAAAAGGTGAAATAAACATTACGAAACAATGACAGGAATGTCCACTGCCTACATTAGCCTGTAGGTCACTCACAACTATGACTGCTATTTCAGGCATTGCAGTTTAATCAAACAGCCTGCTAAGGACAAAAAGGTTAAATATCTTCCTCCTTCCATTATAATTCAGTTTTAGTCATTTCTCTGTCAATACCTCCCTTGTAACTTAATTATGGTGCATTGCCCTGCTCTTCAGTGGTAGGTGAATTTTAATTTGAGCAATAATTAAAAAATCGCTTTGAGTTATGGAATGATTCCATTAATACTAATGTGCCTAGTCATGGGAGGTAGAGTTGATGCTCAGCCCTTAGGTATCAATTTCAAAACAAGAATTGAGGACTCATATTTCGCATAATCCCCCTTTACCGCAATCACACAGCAGCATATAAACAGTACGCAAAAAAAGAGACCAAAATGCAATAGCAACAGAATTAACAACCCCTCACCGAAGCTCTGTCCTTCAATCCTCTGCGACCCTGCTGTTCCCATGTTATTGTGTCATCTTGTTTTCTGACATCTGCCAGCAGTCGAGTGAGAAAGGAACAGAGTGTGCGTGACGCTCTGCTTAATTTCATTGCGATACTTTGTACATAGATATTTTCATACAACATGTCCCTTTCTAAAGACAGAGAGCATCGCCCTTCTCTATGGAGGGTCAGTTATCGGTGAGGGCCCTTTTCCCTCTAATAGGGTCATGTCTTATGCCGAGCCTGGTTGCCTGGTAATATCCCCTACCCACTTTGAGTTGTACTTTGCATGACTCTATATCTACTGCGGTCACTGGTGGATCTTGTCCCCCCTCCCTCCCAAGCTGCAATCCCATTAAATAAGATACAGGGTTATTTGGACCCCTGTATCGCCGGTTGCTTACACTGTTAGATTTTAATTTTATGTATGAATATAAATTTCCTGTGATTGAAATACGTACCATATTTCAATATGCATTAGTGTGAAAAGCCTGTTCTGATAGAAAGGGGGGTCACAGCCCATTTTAAGTGTCAATTCTGTATGTAGACAGTCTTTTCTTACATAGGATGTTAGCCTGCGGAATTTAGCTGCATTTCCTGTAAAGTCTTTGTTATATGAAGTGTAGAAATGTATCTGCTCTGAATGGCTGTTATATCACATTCCTATGTGGGGTGGATAGGAACCTCTTGTCTACACGAACGTTTTCATTGGATGTTGAAATAATAAACTGGTCTGACTAACGATGAGATATTCAGACACGAAGCAGCCATATCCTGTGTGGTTGATTTTACTGTCTCCTCTGATCAGTGTAGTGCAGCGTCTTACTTCATTTTGATATATGAGAAAGAAATGGCAGACTTTTTGGGATTCCATATATGGTAATTATAATAGGAAAATTTTTATTGTTTGTTTATGGTTATAATTTAACATACACCCTACAAGGTCAAATGCGGTGCCTTTGGAAGGGTCACAATATGGCCTTTCCAATGATTGATGGTGTATAATATGCAACATAAAAAAATGGAAGAAATAAAATAAAAAATTTATTTTTTCACTAAACCAGCAGCACTGTCTGCTTTTTCAAGTATAAAGCAAACAATGCCACTGCAATAACTCACTTTCCCATTTTCCACACTAGAAGCAAGTGTGTAAATGATGCAGTATGTTATTATGCATTGTTTCATCTAACATGTAAGCCGTCGCACCACTGGGGGGAAGAGACTCGGGTACTTTGAACTCCTGTATCTCCATTCTTTATACCCAACAAGGTCGAGTGAAGTGTCATTGGACAGGTCAGAGTCTGTCCTTTCCAATAAAATTAATCATGATGACCAAGTGAAATTTAAATGTAAAGAAATGGAAAAAAAATGTAATTTTTGTTTTTGCTCTAAGGCAGCGGAATCATCTGCTTTTCACTTATAAAGTGAAGAATACTGCTACCATTATGAACTAAACACCAGCTCTGAGTCAAAATATTTCAAAGTGCCCTTCCCAAAAACTTGTGACTTCATATGCTATGGGCAATATTACAATCTTAATGCTAGAGTTAGCGCTCAGCTATGTGAGTGTTAACGCTAGCTTAAGTGGTCCTAGTGCAGGCCACCCATATTACAATCCAAACGCTAACAGGTTAAAGAACCCATTATTGCACTCTCTGCGAGCTTACTGTACTTTGTGCTCCCTATGCTTAACATGGGACGCACAAAGAGTAATTAGCGTTAGGATTACAAAGTCCTAACGCTAATTACGCCCCGCGGCAGGCTAACTGAAATGTTAACCACAGCTTGAAGATGGTGCTTCTATGGAATCAGTCAGCACAAGCTGAAAATCCACCCCCAAAAATCACATTCTCACCTCTCATCCCGCAGTGAGAATGGCGGCCCGAACCTCCTCTTCTGGCTGCCGGGAGCAGAGTGAGACTGGGGAAAAAAGTCTCCAGTCTCCCTCCACGAACACTCTGCCAACCTGCAGGCGCTCACGAGAGGCAAGAGCCTGAAGGTCAGCTGGCCCGGCAATACAACCCTCCGTGGAGTCCTATGGACTCCAGAAGAGTGATATTCGCGGCGGTGCGTTATTGCTGCATTACGGCGCAGGCTACTGAATCAGTGCCTGCCCCTTCATATGGTGCTAAAATGGAGACGCTAAGGGGAAACCTGCAGGCACAGGTTTTCCACATTAGGGTCCCCGTTTTAGCGGGCACAATGTAATAGAGCCCCATGTCTGGTATGTCCACCATCTTTTTATCTTAGGCCCATTGTTCTGCCTGCCTCCACCCATTAAACTACATGAGTGACATATAGCCATGGACAGACGCATGCCACTACCGCGCAGAAAGAGTCTACTAAAACAAGTTCCTCTGTAGCTGTTGTTATTTTGAAAGCTTTAAATACACTCAGCGAAAATCTCCGTTGGAAAAAACATGCGCTATATCTGGAAAATATTTGTGTTTCTCCTCCATGGATGAGAGATCTTTGTAAGGTTCGGATCCCAGCACTGAAGTCATTGGCATGGGAGCGTTTCTAAAAACAAAACGCGCCGTGCACGTTCACCATCATTAATCCATTTTCCAGCAAATCACTTTATTTGCCTATTATAGACAAGGAACGCTTCTCTAGGGGCCCGTTAACCAGTAACGAATCTGTTGGTCATTACAATCACTGGGATTACAGAGTCAGATTTAGTTATGGTCTTTTTCAAGCATAGAAAAGAATTTGCAGATCTTCAAACAGCAAAATTTGGAGCAAATTCAGATTTGCATTATTTAGTACCTGGCAAATGCGGTTATTTTTAAACTTTTTTTTCTTCATGGAACGTGGTGAGAATTTGCAGGGAACAGCTGGGGGGGGGGCCCATATAAATAACTTCACTCGGATGCTGTGTACGTTTGCTCGCAGGTTCCGTAGCGCCAGCACAGGACGATGGATTGGAGCTGCATGCGCCCATTCAGAGCCTAGAGTTTCCTTTTTTATTTTTACAGTTAAATAATTGGATAGAGGCTGTTAACAATTATTTATTAATTTTATTTCCTTAAGGGGTTATTCAATAAGAGCCAAACTTGCCAACAAATTGCACCAAAGGGTAAATTTCAACATACTGTGCAATTTGGTGTCAGTTCGGCTATTCAGAAAGCTGGCGATTCACCAAATATTGTGCAGTTTGCTGCAGATCGCCGCCATTCCAGCTTTGGCGTCCGTGAAATTGTCCCATAGAGGAGTAATGGTTAATCTATTCAGAGAACGCCGAACTGCACCGAAATGTTGGCAAAATGCTCCGATTTTCGGTGCTTCAGTTCGACAGGTTTAAACAGGCGAATTCCATAGGATTGAATGAAAAAAAAACGGTTTTATTTTATTTTTTATTCGACCATTTATTATTTTCATTTGCAGCAAAAAGTCTTATTATTTATATATTTTTTGGAATTTTTTGGCATTTCTCCTGATTTTTTTCGGTGAAATTTTTTTTTAAATGGCGTTTTATTTAGTCTGTAACAGACCTTTTTATTATTTTTTATAGGACCTTTTTTTTATTATTTTTCATGCATTTTTTTATTGTTTTAAACGCCTCTTAAAAATTGCTTTTTCTTTTTTCTTACTTTCATTTCGGCGGCTGATCGGCTTGTTTTCGGCAGCGGTCGGCGGATCGGCGGCTGCTTCCAGCGATCTGTTCGGCGTTCAGCAGATCGTCGGCTGCGTTCCGCGGTCTGCGGCTGCATTCGGCAATCTGTTGTCACCGGGTATGTGTTGAACAGAGTAAACTCCTGTTTCACATAGCGATTACGGACAAACAGCAGCGGAGGGGGGCAGACCACACAGGTCGACTACTTTAAAAAGGTAAAGTGATCAGGGTGCGTAGAGTGTCTCTTTACTGTTACAATGAACATGATTCGGTGGCCTGATATGCCCGGCTTGGGATAAAGCAGCATTTAGCTCTTTCAGGTTTCATTTTAGCAGTTTTAGGTTAATCAATTCTATGGAAAGATCAGCCGGTAATTAAAGAATTATTTCCTCCATTGATATACCGAAGTTTGGGATTTTTTCGCTGGTTTATTTTGTTTGTTGTTCTTGTTTATTACATTCCGTCAGGCATAACCACAGGAGGAAAGAGCCGAGAGGGAGTATCATATATTTATAAGTGATCTCACTTCCATTAGCAAACTCTTACGTAATAAAAATCCAAAAACGTCAATAGGTTTTACTTTGATTTTGGTGGAACACGCCTGCTGTGATCCTGTGGGGATCTGACTTTAGACGCCGTGTGCTCTTCCACCTTTTGTAAAATAGACATGACACTAATGGAGTCTGCTATCTGGGGCTGATGAATAATTAAATAAATAGTAAGGATTATTGTAATGAGGAAGGATTTCCCAGGAAGAGCACGGATAGGTCAAGGTCGAGACCTGATTAGCATTTGCAAGGAATCGTTGCTACACTTCATTTCATGCCAGAGAATCTGTTTTTCAGAGTTTCCCTTAAGCTTCACTGTACATTAGAAGATCTGCTCTGACCGCAGCGTCTCCTGTGTATTGTGGTTTATTCCACGATTTATTTATTAGAGATGTGATCTAAAAGGCACGCTGGCTACATAGTTTTCCAAAGAGTAAGCAAATCATTCTTTTAAACCACAGAGTTTAAAAGGACATTAACTACTGAGATCTATGAAATCTTATTCCTGCAAACGTTACCTTCTCCTGGACCTTTACCAACCATATCGCCTCCGGTCATAGGCACACTAACGAACTCCTATGATGGGAGCATCATAACACTCTGTTAACCCCTTAACACCGTGGGGGCATCATTGGGGCAGGCAGACTTCAATGCCATGGGACGGCATAGGACACCCCTCGGCTTCTGGTCCTCCTCTAGCTCGCCTCCCTCCCCAGTAGCTGATCGTCTACATTGGCCTGCCAGTGCCCCAGCATTAAGGGGTTAATTCAGTGTCAAGCTCAGCTTCTGGGAGATCAGGACCTAGCAAGCACCAATGGCTCTGGCTTCCTCCTTGTAGTCATGTGACATTCTGCAGCTTACAGGAAGTATGTCATGTCCGGACCAATGCCAATGGAGCCCAGCGCTGGATTCAAGGTGAATTATAAACTACTAAACTAAAAAGGGGTGCGGAGGGGATAAAGACTGCTCTGCCCCACCCCCGCCCATTTAATACTGAAGCATTATTGGTTAAAAAAATTAATGCTTAAATGTGCATCACCACTGTCCAGGTCCCTCTAGTTGTGATTGAACCTTGTCTGGTGACTCTATATTTCCAGTATGAGTCTGTGAATAAAATACAAAAGTTTCTGTATATTATTATATGTGCTTAATTGCGAAAAACATAAAAACAGGTCCTCATCCAAAATTAACAGGCAATTAATAGGCAAGTGAAAGGAATGCAGCACAGGTGTTCTCTTGGCCCCATATGCCATAGTAATGGATCTGGCCAGCAATGTCGCGGCTGTTGCAGTAGGCTCTGTTATGATATACAGTTGTGTTCAAAATTATTCAACCCCCACTGAAATTGAGTGTTTTGGCCAGTTTGACATTGATTTTGATCATTCAGTCATCTTGCTTACAATTAAATCAAAGAGGCACGTGTAGGTCAGACAAATATAACATAACATTTATAATGAAATAACCACAAATGTCTTTTCTGTGCTCACATCATTATCAGTTTTATTCAACCCCCAAGTGACATTCAATCTTAGTACTTATAACTGTAAAAGGATGTTGTACTAACAGCTTTTAAACGTGAAGCATAGCTTGACACAAGTGTCTTGCAGCGATCTATGGGTATCTTCGCCCATTCGTCATGGGCAAAAGCCTCCAGTTCAGTCACATTCTTAGGCTTGCGCACTGCAACTGCTTTCTTTAAGTCCCACCAGAGGTTCTCAATCGGATTTAAGTCAGGTGACTGCGATGGCCACTCCAAAATGTTCCAGCCTTTAATCTGCAACCATGCTCTAGTGGACTTGGAGGTATGCTTGGGATCATTGTCCTGTTGAAAGGTCCAACATCTCCCAAGCCTCAGGTTTGTGACGGACTGCATCACATTGTCATCCAATATCTCCTGGTACTGAAGAGAATTCATGGTACCTTGCACACGCTGAAGCTTCCCTGTACCTGCAGAAGCAAAACAGCCCCAAAGCATGATTGACCCCCCCGCCATGCTTCACAGTAGGCAAGGTGTTCTTTTCTTTATAGGCCTTGTTCTTCCTCCTCCAAACATAGCGTTGATCCATGGGCCCAAACAGTTCTAATTTTGTTTCATCAGACCACAGAACACTATCCCAAAACTTCTGTGGTTTGTCCACATGACTTTTGGCATACTGCAGTCGACTCTTCTTATTCTTTGGAGACAGCAAGGGGGTGCGCCTGGGAGTTCTGGCATGGAGGCCTTCATTACGCAGTGTGCACTGTATTGTCTGAGCTGAAACTTCAGTGC
Organism: Leptobrachium leishanense; assembly: GCA_009667805.1. NCBI lineage: Eukaryota > Metazoa > Chordata > Amphibia > Anura > Megophryidae > Leptobrachium > Leptobrachium leishanense. The sequence goes on along the minus strand of CM019065.1, from coordinate 345,655,925 downwards.
CCACATCTGACAAATCTTTACTCAGTTCCTCAGCAGTCACACGGGGACTTTTCTCCACTCTACGCTTCAGGTAGCGCACAGCAGTCGAAGTCAGCATCTTCTTTCTGCTACGACCAGGTAGCGTTTCAACAGTGCCCTTTGCCTTGAATTTGCGAATGATGCTTCCTATGGTCTCTCTTGGTATGTTTAACATCTTTGCAATCTTCTTATAGCCATTGCCCTTCCTGTGAAGAGTAATCACCTCTTCTCTTGTCTTCCTGGACCATTCTCTTGACTTCACCATGTTTGTAACCACACCAGTAAATGTCTAGAAGGAGCTGAGTATCACAGTCATTTTAAAGCTGCCTAATTGGTGCTTATTATGCTTTATTGCTGCTCCGTGACATCCACAGATGTTTTCAATACCTGATTGAAAACACTTGAATGAACCTCTGTTCTTCAGAGTGGTAGTCTTTAAGGGGTTGAATAATTGTGTCAATGAAGAATTCACAAAAGAAACCTTTACTACTGTATTACAAAACCAATTGATGTCATTTTAGTTGCATATGGTTCTTTAAAAAGTCCTTGTAGGATTTCATTCTGAATACAATTACAAATGTACACTAAATTCCCTAAAACCCTTTACAGCATTGGGGGTTGAATAATTTTGAACACAACTGTATATGTATCCTTTATCCACATATATCCTAATTCTAATATATTGCCTAATTTTAAACATTTTATGCTGGGGGTTATTCATAGTATGTCAGCGGTTGATTATTAGGGTGACCTTGTGGACCATGTTTAAAGGACACATGGATAAGTCTTGCCCTGAAACATGTATTATTTATATGCTGCAGCAGGGAAATTATTGTCTCTCACCCGGCCTTCCTTTTGGATCTATTTAATGCATTGTAATGATTCTACATGCTGTTGGGTGGCATTTATCATGTAATGCCCATCATGAAACCTTCCTTTACCTGGCAGCATTGCAGAGACAGATCACGATAAAATACTTTTTTAATTTCTGTCCATCAGTGCACAGGACATCCGATTAAGTCTAACATTAAATTCACATACAGGTACAACAACAATACTGCGGAAAATCAGGTATTCCTGTCCTCGACCAAAAAAAATGTTTGCATGAAAATGGAATTCTATCTTTAAAAACAGCCCCTCCGGGATGTGTGTCTTGTGCTCTGATACAAGCAAAGACTTGCAGCGCTGAAAACATAACAGGCTGTTAGGGAAAGTTATTTATAACCCTTTTAAAATAAGATGATTCGCATGTAATTTAATTTCATGAAATTCCTGTTGCCTTGGTTTCCAGAACAAATACACTAATGTAACGAGTCTTGAGTAAGACATAGGCTCATTCATCTTAAGATCAAGGCAATGAAAGCCATTTTACATTTTTATATCCCACTTAAGGCCAGATTATATGCAATGCAATCTTGCTAATCTTGGCACCTGTTTCAAGAACTTGGGTGTGAGTGAATATTAAATATTATATACGTATGAATGAAACAGGTTTATTGTGTTTTTTACTGTGTATATTGTGACTCTCTTAAAACTGTCTCGGAATGGGATCATCGATATTAATCTGTATCTTTTGAAGGATATAGTTAACCTCTTCACTAGTATGATTGAGTATACTTGATGTGCAACAATACCTCCTGCAGGAGTACAACATCGAGTAAACTCGTTCTGTGCTTATTCTGGAGCAATACAGAGGAATTTCACATATTGCAAACAGACTTCATTCACAAATGGACTCTAGAATGTGTCCCCACATTTTCAGCACCCTGACATATCAGCCAAGATGCTGGAGCTGTTTGAATAGCTTGGAATTCCATTTTTCTTTTATAGAAATACAGATCATGTATTAGCACATTTTGGTTAGCAGATGGAGCATGTCAAATATGCTTACTGTCTCGAAAATGTGTCTAAAATGCATTTGTCAGGTTCTGGGGGTATGGAACCCAGGATGCGGAGGTTGAGATATCGAGGCATCAGTACAAAGGGGGTTAATTCAGAGAGAATAGTCAAGGAGGTCCGAGGTCGGAGCTGGCAACAAAGGATCGTGGTTGGTAACTAAGGGTAGCCGGGGTCAGCATCACAAGGAGGCAGTTAGGTAAGAATTACAGGTCTTGCTCTGGTGTAGACACAAAACGAGTGAGCACCCTGGTACTGGTGCTCAGGGTTTATATGGGGAGCCAGGAGCCGGTGATGTCTACCCCTAGCCCCTCCAGTCCTCCTCCTCCACCATTGGAGCAGAGAGGGAGACCCAAGACGTCACAGCGGACGTCACTCCGGCTTCAGATGCTGAGGCCATGCCTCCCGACATGCCACACACACGCCAACCTGCCCGGATGCCAGAACCCGCACCCAAGTCCGAGGGCCCGCACACGCCAGCCGAGAGATCAGCGCATCGTCCCCGCGCCTCGGAGGATGCTTCCAGGACCGCGGTGAGTCCTGGGAGACGGGAAAAGGGCCTGGCGCTGCCCGGAACCTGACAGCGTTTTATGAAGGGTACATTCAATTTTATGCTGTCTGTAATGGAAAGTTTTTTTCCATAATGCCATTGGGCCTTGGCAGTGGTTTTATGGAAAACAACTTGGTAGTGAAAGGGTTATTGTAGGAATTGTGGTAAACTGATATGAACAGGACCTAACCTAAAGATATTAGGACAAAAATTGCCAAAATGTAAAAGTTCTCAACTTAGTAGTTCTTGAATAATTATTTAGCCCCTAGAGCAGTGGTCTCCAACCCTGGTCCTCAGGACCCACTAACAGGCCAGGTTTGCCAGATATCTGAAGCACAGCACAGGTGATATGATTTTCTGCTCAGTGATTGCAGGATTCAGTCTGTATTTCCCCAAGATAATCCTCAAAATCTGGCCTGTTAGTGGGCCCTGAGGACCAGGGTTGGGGACCACTGCTCTAGATCACATATTGTACATATTTTGTAATTTAGTCACTCCCTAACAAATAAAAGCACAGCCAGCTGCCTACATAAGTAACATAATTATGTGAACGGAGTCCACCCGTGTGCAGTTATAGTATCATGTGATCCTAAATTAAATACAGTTATTTATGGGAAAAATTAAATTATCAAAATAAGAGGCTTGATTTAATTATGTCAGCCGTCTCTTTTTAACAAAATATTGTCTGTTTGTGGTTACTATTTTTTTCAAAATATCATTTGATTCAGTTGAAAAAATTCAGCTGGAGCCGATACTTGAAAAATGTCGCTGATCTGAAAAAAATGTGGGTCAGTAAAACGCCCGAAGAAGCTTATATTGAGCCAGCATCATATAGATTTGTGCCTCTAAACATGTCTAGTAAAAATATCTGATGTTTAAAACTAAAAAAAAAGGATTTAAGTCTAATTCCCTCTAGTCTTCTCCTGGAAAATCTGTTCCCAACACCTTTTAGCATTTGACATTTTTTGAGACATTAGAATACTGATAAACTCGAATTGAGCCATATTTCCATTGAAAAGTATAGCCGCGACAGGCGGTGTTCGATCCAAATTTTTATTGGGGATTTAATGTCGGTGAACCAGTTTTTGAATCTTCCGACCTGAAAAATGGTTGAAGATCATCCAAAAAAAGTTCCTGATTTCAGGATCAGGCCGAATTATATTGAGCCCAAGGTCTGGAATAAAGCTCTAAGGATGCATCAATTTGGTTGTGTTGTCAAAAATGTCCTGATAGTTGACCTTCAGCAGAAGTACTGATATATCCATTATTTAAACGACATTCTGAGAGACTCATACAGCAATTTGCAGCAAAGGGGACTCAGGTGGTATATAAAGGGGTAGCAGTCCTCTGCCTCTTTTAAACTGAATAACTCGCTAAAGGAAGGAACATAAATTAGAAAAATGCTTGCTTCAACATACTGTAATAATTTAGGTAAAGTTTAACCCCTTAGGGACCGGGCGGTTTTACACAAATCCATCCTTAAGGCTCGGGTCAGACGAGCGTAGTGTTCACGTCCGTGATGGCGCAAAAAGGTACGTCCGTGATAGCATGACATATAGGCAAATGGAGTCCCACACACGAAGTACGTCCGCACTGAACTGCGGACGCACAACGGCCGCGGCAAACGGATGCAAGTTAGGCAAGAACGTAGAACCCTTAGAACGGCCGCACAAAGTGCGCTGCGGCCGCAATGTCTGCATAGCTTTGTGTGTGAGTGATGGAACGCGGTCAGACGGACTGCATTTATACGTCCAGCATTTTTCACGGACAAAATGGTTTTGCTTTTTAATTTATTTTCCCTCCTACATCCGTCAAAAATAACGTCAGTGAATAAACAGACTGTGAGGCCACTACTGCGTCTTCCGTACTGACGTACGTCCGTACTGCACAGAGGCACAGTCCGTAGAAATCACGGTGGTGAATTAGACACAGGTGGTGCAGTAGACATTGCTTATTTAGATTTCAGTAAGGCTTTTGATACTGTTCCGCATAGAAGGCTTATCAATAAATTGCAATCTTTGAGCTTGGATTCCAATATTGTTGAATGGATTAGGCAGTGGCTGAGTGACAGACAACAGAGGGTTGTGGTAAATGGAGTTTATTCGGCGCAAGGTCTTGTTACCAGTGGGGTACCTCAGGGGTCAGTACTTGGACCCATTCTCTTTAATATTTTTATTAGTGATATTGCAGAAGGTATTAATGGTAAAGTATGTCTTTTTGCTGATGACACAAAGATTTGCAACAGGGTTGACGTTCCTGGAGGGATCAGCCAAATGACAAATGATTTAGGTAAACTAAAAAAATGGTGGGAGTTGTGGCAATTGAGTTTTAATGTGGATAAGTGCAAGATAATGCACCTGGGACGTAAAAACCCAAGGGCTGAATATAGAATATTTGATACAGTCCTAACCTCAACATCTGAGGAAAGGATTTAGGGGTTATTATTTCAGAGGATCTAAGGGTAAGTAGTCAATGTAATAGAGCAGCAGGAAATGCTGGCAGAATGCTTGGTTGTGTAGGGAGAGGTATTAGCAGTAGGAAAAGGGAAGTGCTCATGCCACTGTACAGAGCACTGGTGAGACCTCACTTGGAGTACTGTGTGCAGTACTGGAGACCGTATCTCCAAAAGGATATAGACATCTTAGAGAGAGTTCAGAGAAGGGCTACTAAAATGGTGTACGGCTTGAAGGAGAAAAGTTACCAGGAAAGGCTTAATGATCTTAACATGTACAGCTTGGAAAAAAGACGAGACAGAGGAGATATGATAGAAACATTTAAATACGTAAAGGGAATCCACAAGGTAGAGGAAGGGAGTATATTTAAAAGGAAACAAAATAGCAAAACAAGAGGACATAGTCTTAGATTAGAGGGGCAAAGGTTTAAAAGTAACATCAGGAAGCATTATTTTACTGAGAGGGTGGTGGATATATGGAACAGCCTTCCAGTTGAAGTGGTAGAGGCCAAAACAGTAATTGAATTTAAGCAAGCATGGGATAGGCATAAGGCTATCCTAAACAAAAGATAAATCCAGGTAAAGTATCCATGTAATTGGACAGACTAGATGGGCCGAAAGGTACTTATCTGCCGACATTTTTCTATGTTTCTATGTTTCTATGTCTGACCCTAGCCTTAGTGCTCGCTGCTGTTTTTACGTTTCTGCGCTGCTCGTATTTAGATCAAATTTTCCTCTTACTAGTTTATGCAACCCACACATATTATACACCATTTTTCCCGCCATTAAATGGACTTTCTAAAAATACCATTATATCCATCATTTCGAATAATTTACTATAAAAGAAAATATGAAATATGATGAAAAAATTGTAAAAATACACTTTTTCGTAATTTAATTCCCATAAACTACAACCACCAAAAAAGACCCCATCTATATAGTTTCAAAATTTTGTCCCGAGAATAGAAATACCCAATTTTTATATGTTTTTGCTTTTTAACCCCTTAACTGCTGAGCCAGTTCACCTATGTGCGCTAAGCTCCTTCTGACCGTTTTATGCTCATTATTTTTAGATGACAGCCTAGGTCCTATTTAACTAAAACCCCCCCGGACCAATTTAGTTTTTTTTAAAAAAACATTTTTTTATTTTATTTTATTTAATTTTTTTATTATTATTTTTTTATTTATTTTTTAAAATTGTATTTTTAAACCAAACCTGGTCATGTTTCATATCATTAGAAAGGCCATGATCAGGCCATGATCTCCACATGGCAGCTAGGGGGTTAACTGGCCCACTGACATCCTCACACATATGGTGGGTGGGGGGGACCTGGAGGCCCCCTCCAGGTTTTAATGGCGATTCGGTGCCGAATCACGATCCAGCAGCGAAAATGTTAATGCTATACACCAGTGAAAAGGGGAGACTCGGTGCAAAACACAGCGCTGTAAGTTAAATGGTTGGGGAGATAGAGCCCTCCCCTTCCTGAATTTTCCCTACCAGCGCCTGCCGATGACGTCATCACGCAGCGTGATGAGGTCATCGGAGCTGCCGGTCCCCAGGAAATGGCGAGGCAAGCTTCCAGCTTGCCATAGACCCCATGGGAGCCAGCGAGGGAGGTGAGTATCGGCGGGAGGGAGGATAAGAGCCCGCTGACGTACTATGTACGTCTGCAGGTCTAAGGGAGAGCTGTGGACAGGACGTACATGGTATGTCAGCGGTTGGGAAGGGGTTAACCACTTCCCTTTGAAGGACGTGCTCAGTTTGCAGAAGACACGGAGCAATTGGCCGGTAGTTCAGCCAATCGCTGTGGTCTCCAGGACTCTGGCCAGCAGACTGATGTCATCCCGCCGGGCACGATGGCATCTGTTTCAGGCACCCCCTCCCCCCGCCAGAGCAGGAAGAGTGCCTGAAGGGGAGGGGGTCCTTAGGACCTCTCTCCCTCCCCATCGCTACAAAAAAAAGGCAGGCAACGCTGAGAAGGGCACAGTTCGCCGTTCGCAGTGATGCCTGCTTTTAACCCCATATATGCTGGATCGCGATTCGGCACCAGATTGTGGTCCTCTTCTGGAGTTGGCTGACATCTTGGATCTCGTGCTGGGCGCAATGACGTCAGTTTGGGTGTTAACCCCTAGCTGCCACCTATGGTGGAGATAAGGGGTCCTAAGGACTCCCGTATCTCCTGATCGGTGGCAGCTAGAGGGTCATGTTTGGCATCATTGGAAGGGCCAGATCATGGCCTCAGGTTTGTTGTAAAATAAAAATTTTAAATAAAATTAATAAATTTAAATAGAAATAATTTTTTTTCAGTTTTAGCTAAAATCGCATATTTTCGCCAACGAATACAGTACTGGCTTCTCATTTTTAATGTTTTTAACAGGCGTACCCTATAGAATATATAACCACAAAGGCTTGCATAATAAAATGTGAAAAAATTACTTTACACGCTGTAGATGATTGAAATTTTATTGAAAATTCACATTTTTTAAAAAAAATAATTTGTTATAGCATTCTGGCAGGGCATGACGTATACATATAATAATAATATAATATGAATCTGATGAGTCTGCCGTAAAAAAGGATATATAATATGTCTGGGACGTATAATAATGCATGACTTCAAATCGAGTTTAAACATGATGAGCAAAACCAGTAAAAATTAGCTCAGCAGCACAGAGAGGTGAAATGGCTCAGCAGTGAAGGGGTTAAAGAACAGAAAAATACAGCACAGCAGCAGTTTGAATCATGGCAGGCAGTCACTATGTAGTGATGGGGTGTGCTGTCTTCTGTCACTGCATGGAACATAAAGTACTGTAATTTTTGGTGTGACTTTAATCCTTTGTTGCATATGATATTTTTTTATCTTATTGCTATCAAACTAAACACATCATGGTTGCTCATTATCATCACTACTATATGCTTTGTAACAGTGGCCTTCTAGTACCCTTAACAGGCCAGGTTTGCAGATATCTGAAACACAGCACAGGTGATATGATTTGCTGCTCAGTGATTGCAGGATTCAGTTTGCATTTCCCTAAGGTGATCCTGAAAAACTGACCTGTTAGGGGTAGCTGAGGTCGAGGACCAGAAATGGGAACCACTGAACTAGATGACTAGTTAGGAATACAACCAAGTAACCAATGGTAATACTGAAAGAGATCCACAGAGGAACAAATTGATGGTTGAGTCAAGAGGAAAGTTGTTTTGCTTTTTGAAGAACTCATTGTGTATAACTTGTGTCGCATGAAGCAGGAGGCGAGCGATAGCCTTCATTGACCATGCATTGGTCTTCATGCTGTTCCAAGGTTGGTGTTATTACTTTTTCGTTATAAGAACACACAAATGTATGTATTTATTTAACCAACCACAACATCAGGTTTGTTTTGTCCATTAGTGAATAAAGAGAATAAATATTTGTTATTGTTTGTCTGCGGTGCTCTCAGGGGCGTCGCTACGTGGGGGCGGGGGGTGAGGCCCACACCAGGTGACACCCGCCTTTAGGGTGACACCGTCACCCTAAGGGCGGATGTCTCACCCTGCGCCGCGTATTCGCTCCCTGCGAGCGTCCGAAGCTATGCAGCTTCGGCGCTCGCCCAGGGAAACACGTCACCAGCCAATCGCGGCTGGTCAAGTGGCTCCCCCAGGCGAGCGCCCAAGCTGCACTCCGCCGGATGCTCAGAGGGAGCGAACACGCGGCAGAGGTGAGCTGGGGCATATTCATGAGCTGTTGGGGCATATCCATGAGCTGGGGCATTGTCCATGAGCTGGATCATATCCATGAGCTGGGGCAGTATCCATGTGCTGGGGCATATCCATGAGCTGGGGGGCATTATCCATGAGCTGGAGCAGTATCCATGAGCTGCGGCAATATCCATGAGCTGCTGGGGCAGTATATCCATGAGCTGCTGGGGCAGTATATCCATGTGCTGGGGGCAGTATCCATGAGCTGGGGGCATTATCCATGAGCTGGGGCAGTATCCATGAGCTGGGGTAATATCCATGAGCTGGGGCAGTATATCCATGAGCTGGGACAATATCCATGAGCTGCTGGGGCATATCCATGAGCTGCTGGGGCATATCCATGAGCTGCTGGGGCATATCCATGAGCTGGGGCAGTATATCCATGAGCTGGGGCAGTATATCCATGAGCGGGGGCAATATCCATGAGCTGGGGCAGTATATCCATGAGCTGGGGCAGTATATCCATGAGCTGGGGGCATTATCCATGTGCTGGGGCAGTATCCATGTGAGCTGGGGCAGTATCCATGTGCTGGGCATATCCATGAGCTGGGGCATATCCATGAGCTGGGGGCATTATCCATGTGCTGGGGGCAGTATCCATGTGCTGGGGCATATCCATGTGCTGGGGCATATCCATGAGCTGGGGGCATTATCCATGAGCTGGGGGCATTATCCATGAGCTGGGACAATATCCATGAGCTGGGGTAGTATATCCATGAGCTGCTGGGGCATATCCATGAGCTGCTGGGGCATATCCATGAGCTGCTGGCGCATATCCATGAGCTGGGGCAGTATATCCATGAGCTGGGGCAGTATATCCATGAGCTGTGGCATATCCATGTGCTGGGGGCAATATCCATGAGCTGGGGCAGTATATCCATGAGCTGGGTCATAACCATGAGCTGGGGGCATTATCCATGTGCTGGGGCAGTATCCATGTGCTGGGGCATATCCATGAGCTGGGGGCATTATCCATGTGAGCTGGGGCAGTATCCATGTGCTGGGGCATATCCATGAGCTGGGGCATTATCCATGAGCTGGGGCATTATCCATGAGCTGGGGCAGTATCCATGAGCTGGGGCAGTATATCCATGAGCTGGGGCAGTATATCCATGAGCTGGGGCAATATCCACGAGCTGCTGGGGCAGTATATCCATGAGCTGGGGCAGTACATCCATGAGCTGGGGCAGTATCCATGTGTGCTGGGGCAGTATCCATGTGTGCTGGGGGCATATCCATGAGAGCTGGGGCAATATCCATGTGTGAGCTGAGGCGCAATATATCCATGTGTGAGCTGAGGCGCAATATATCCATATGTGAGCTGGGGCAATATATATCCATGGGTGAGCTGCTGGGGGCAATATATATCCATGTGTGCTTTCACTGCCTTCGAACAGGCACCGTACTTGCTGGCAGTTGGCAAAAATTTGTGTGAGCATATGAGAGAGCTCCACAGCAATAAACCTCACAGTAATGTGCGCTGTGTGTATGAGCATTCAGTGTTATATGGGAGTACTGATTTAGGAGTAAGAGTAGTTAAAAAAATCCATAAAACTCGGGGGGGGGTGACACCATAAGTTACCGCACCGGGTGACACCAACCCTAGTGACGCCACTGGGTGCTCTAATGCTGGAGAATCCAATAATCAGAGAGACCTGGACAGCAAGGGAAGAGCTTGCTCTGTGACCACCGTGTCATGAGAAGAGATGGAAAATCTAAGTTGAGTTTGTTTGTGCTACATCTAAATGAGCAGCAAATTTACATTCCAGGAGCACCGAGGGAATGCAGAGAATATTTCAGGCTCATATGCTATTTCAGACTCCCTCGTCTTGTATATTCACTTTTGCGATGAAAATACTGTGGGAGACAACTGACCAATAGAGATATAACATGTGGACTTGGTAAAGACGTTGTACTGTTTATTTTGGTTTTGTTTAACATTTTGCTTGTATTGTAGATACAGTGGTTAAAGTGACACTGCAAGATTGGGTTGAATTGAACATTTATAGTCCAAACACTATAAAATGTGAGGAAACCATTCAAAAACATACTTAGAAATGTAAAATATAAAAGTTGTTCACATTTGATGCTTTATACAGTATTTCTGCGCATTTTGTCCAAACAATTAAAGAGATACTCTACTAAAAATAGGGGTTTGGGTCAAAATCCCTACAACCAGGTTCCCTAATGCCAAAATCCCAACGGCCAACTTCCCTACACAGACAACTCCCTGACGGCCAACTCCCTGACAGCCAACTTCCAGACATCTAAAATCCCAGCGGCTAACACTATCTCTACTCCCTAACCCCCTAAACCTAGCCCTAACCCTTACCCCCCTAAACCTAGCCCTAACCCCCTAACCATAACCCCCTAAACCTAGCCCTAACCCTAACCCCCCCAAACCTTGCCCTAACCCTCCTAAATCTAGCCCTAACTCCCTAAACCTAGCCCTAACCCCCCTAAACCAAGCCCTAACCCCCTAACACTAACCACTCCTAACCTAGCGGTAACCCTAACCCCCAACCTAGCCCTAACCCCCCTAAACTAGCCCTAACCCCCCAAACCTAGCCTAACCCCCAACCTAGCCCTAACCCCCTAAACCTAGCCCTAACCCTACCCCCTAAACTAGGGATGTGCACCGATTTTTTTTTTCGATTCGATTCGATTCGATTTTTCGATTTTTCAAACTTTTCGATTCGGCTCGTTTCGACTGCGTTCTCTTTCGATTCGGTTCGGTTCGATTCGGTTTTCGGGTACATTTATTTTTCGGAATTTCGACCATTTTTCGTATTTTCGGGTAACTTCACTAGGTTTCTGTATCGACTTTTCGTTATTTTCGGAAAATTTTCGTTTTTCGGAATTGTACATGGCTTTCGGCATATCGCCAATTTTCGTTTTTCGGAACTTTTCGTATTTCTGAACTTTTCGTTTTTTCGGAATTGTACATGTTTCGGCATATCGCCAATTTTCGTTTTTCGGAACGTCTGTTCTCGTTTCAAAGCTGTCTAACTCTATTCGTTTTGATGAAAACTACTATGGTTTACTTTTTAATACTACTTTATATATTTTTTATAATACATTTTTGGTTTGTTTTTCGGATCCAATAATTCATTATGTCGATACGATAATTCTGGCGATTCTATCGTGTTTTTTTAATTAACCCTTTCGCTGCTGAGGCTTTTCCCGCCCCTGTGCTGAGGTCATTTTTTTTTTTAGCGGTTTTGCTCATCATGTTTAAACGTGTTTTGAAGCTTATTTTAATATATGACCCAGACATATTATATATCGTTCTTTCCGCAGCAGACTCAGCAGATTCATAATATGTCATTATTATATGTATACGTCATGACCTGTCTGTATATTATAACAAAAAATGCAATAAAATATGAATTTTCAATAATTTACAATGTGTAAAGTGTTTTTTTTTCACATTTTAACATGCGAGCAATTGCGGTTGTATTTTGTATGGGGTGCGCTTGTTAAAAAAATTAGAGATGGGGTCTCGTTACATTTTCTTTTGGGGAAAATTACGCGATTTTTAACAAACGCACCGCATACAAAAATCGTTAGTGCAGCATCATTGTTCACATTATAATTGAAATGGGAACAATATTGCTGCATTAACAAACCAAAAAAAAGAAAAAAAAATTGTTTATTATTTTTTATAAATGTTTTTAAATATTTTTTTAATTTTTTTACAAACGTTTTTCACATTCGTGTTTGGTATCGTTGGAATAGCCATGCTCTGGCTGATCCAACAATACCAAACTTTAACCCCTAGCTGCCATGGATCGGGAGATAGGGGGTTCATTTTGGAACCCCCTATCTCCACCATTGGTGGCAGCTTGGGTTAACTCCAGGACTGGCGTCATCGTGCTATGCACGATGACGCCAGTCCTCAGGGGGAGTTACCGGAAGCTTGGCCGACATCCGACATCTTCATGGATATGCCCCAGCTCCTCATGGATATTGCCCCAGCTCCTCGTGGACATGCCCCAGCTCCTCATGGATATTGCCCCAGCTCCTCGTGGACATGCCCCAGCTCCTCGTGGACATGCCCCAGCTCCTCGTGGACATGCCCCAGCTCCTCGTGGACATGCCCCAGCTCCTCGTGGATATGCCCCAGCTCACACATGGATTTGCCCCAGCTCCTCGTGGATATGCCCCAGTTCACACATGGATTTGCCCCAGCTCCTCGTGGATATGCCCCAGCTCACACATGGATTTGCCCCAGCTCCTCGTGGATATGCCCCAGCTCCTCGTGGATATGCCCCAGCACATGGAATGCCCCAGCTCCTCATGGATATGCCCCAGCTCCTCATGGATTTGCCCCAGCACATGGAATGCCCCAGCACCTCATGAAAATGGCCCCAGCTCACCTCCGCTGCCTTTTTCGCTCCCTCAGAGCGTCCGGCGGCGCAGAGCTTGGGCGCTCGCCAGGGGAGCCACGTGACCAGCTGCGATTGGCTGGTGACGTGTTTCCTCCAGGCGAGCGTCGAAGCTGCATGCTTCGGACGCTCGCAGGGAGTGAAAAACGCGGCGGAGGTGAGACACCCGCCCTTAGGGTGACGGTGTCACCCTAAAGGCGGGTGTCACCTGGTGCGGGCCGCACCCCCGCCCCCATGTTACGACGCCACTGGTATATACATTTAACGGCCGCACGCCCACGGACTTACTCTATCCAAACAAAGTTCAGAATGATGTGAAACATTGGGACTTTTTGGATAGATTTCGATTTTCGACTATCCAGAAGTTAAAAAAATAAAAAAGGTCGAAATCTAATGCAAAAGTCCCGATGTTTCACATCGGGATGTCAGATATTAATAGGCTTGTGCACTGATTTTTTTTTCGGTTCGATTAGATTTGTTCTGATGTTTAAATTTTTGATTCGGCTCGTTTCAACCGATTTCTGTTTCGATTCGGTTTGGTTTGGCTCGTTTATCGTGTAAATTTTTTTTTTGAATATCGACCATTTTTCGTATTTTCGGGTCAGTTTGCTGGTTTTTTGTATCAACTTTTCGTGATTTCGGAATTTTTCATTTTTTTCCGAACGTCTGTTCTCCTCGTTTCAAAGTGTCTAACTCTATTCGTTTTGACGCGTAAACTACTATGGTTTACTTTTTTATACTTTATATATTTTTTTATAATAAATTTTTGGTTTGTTTTTCGGATCCGATAATTCATTCTGTCGATACGATAATTCTGGCGATTCTATCGTGTTTTTTTTTATTAAATAAAGATCCTTTTTTTCTTATGAATATACATTTCACAACTTTATTTATTTAATCACATTAAAAAAATGGTATGAAAGCCAAGGAACAAAAAAAAAAGAACAAAACTATTTAAAAAACGGTAAACTGACCCGAATGGTCTGACTTTAAAGATAAAAACCAGAACAAAAAGTTTTTAAAACGGAAAAAGTAGTTGATCAAAATGATCTGAAATTAAAAAAAAAATAAAATGATTTAAAGGTTTCAGACAAAAAAAAAATTAACCGTTTCGCTGCTGAGGCATTTCACGGCTTCCCTTCACGCCTGTGTGCGGCACTGCGGTCTGCTGCTGAGCTAATTTTTAACAGTTTCGCTCCTCTTGTTTAAACGCGTTTTGAAGCCTTCTTTTATAATATGACCCCGACATGTTATATATCGTTCTTTCCGGCAGACTCGGCAGATGATTCATAATATATCATTATCATATGTATGCGTCATGTCCTGTCTGTATATTATAAAAAAAAATGCAATAAAATTAGAATTTTCAATGTTTGTTTTACAAGGTGTAAAGTGTTTTTTTCACATTTTATCATGCGAGTGTTTGCGGTTATATTTTATGAGTTGCGTTTGTTAAAAAAAAATTGAAAAGGGGACTTGTTATATTTTTTTGGGTGAAAATTACACAGTCACATTCATGGCCACAAATATGTTGACAAATTTATGACAAAGGGTCCATAGAAATGTCAATAAATTTATGTACATATGATTTTAACAGTGTGGACTGGAAACCAAGCAATACATAATTAACTTATTAACGTAAAGCAACGCACACAACAGGAAAATATATAAAAAAATAGAAAATTTATTTACATGGGGAAGGATGGCAAACTGCCCAACGGGGGCACAAACAACACAAACAAACATACAAACAAACATCTTCCAGTCTAAGCCAGGCGATAATAATTACTGGCATTTGAGGAGATGTTGGAGCTGGTCCGCATCTTCGATAACAAGGAATATGACTGCAGTAAGGGCCCTTACGCAGGAAGAGTAATTTGAGAAAGGATCGGAACAGAGAAGTTACGCGCACCACCATCCTAGAGTGTTTGGGAAGGACGGTACGAAGGACCAGATCAGAAAACGCTGGTCCGACCCTAAGCAGGCGAGCAGGAGCAGCTGAGGCAGTTGTTGCTCTTCTTACTGCCGCTCAAGCATGTCCGCGGTGTGACTAGCTGCTCACGGAGGACCTGCAGCAGTTCCTGGATGTTGTTAAGTGTCCTGACTGCCAGGCGAAGCTGCTGACCAATTGCCTCCGAGTCCCAAGGTCTGGCTTCTCCTTCTATATATCCAATAAATGAAAGAAGGAAAATACAGTAAGTAAAGCAGGTTTCTATTTTTGACTGAAAGTCTTGAAAAAAATATAACAGTAGTATATACCAGTGCTGGCAGCTTCCTGAGGCTCCTCCTCCTCCTCCGACTGATCCCCCCACGACCACCGTCAGCATATCCAGGGCTATATGTAAGAAATTAAAGAAATAAAAAATACAGTAAACAACAAAACTGATTTATTTTTGAACAAAAGTCGATGCAAAATACAACAGTAAAAAAAAACAAACCTGGACTGGCGGCCTCTGGTTCCCTCTCTTCCTCTTCCTCCTCCTCCTCCTCTTCCTCCTCCTGCACCTCTTGTGCTATACATAAAAAAATTTAATTAAAATACAGTAAACAAAAAATGTTTCTGTTTTTGACCAAAAGTCGTTGCAAAATAAAACAGTATATATACAGCGCTGGTGGACGCCGTGGTTCCTCCTCCTCCTCCGGGGCACTGGTGCCCGCCGGGGCAGATTCGGCGGCCTTCTTCCTGTCTTCTGCCAAATTCAAAAAATAACACGTAAATAATGCAGACTGGAAAAAATGGTATATCTATACACTATATTGCCGAAAGTATTGCGACACCCCCTCCACTACCCCACTACCAGAGGCCTGTTCAGTACCTCAGCAGCTGCTGAATTGCTGCAGCAGTGTCGTTGAACCCTTTGGATGCGAATTTTGAATCCAAAATGGCCGATGATTTCTTAATGAAAAATTCAGAGTGTTTTTCGGATCACTCGGACAAAATATAATAAAGAGAAGCAGTCAGCACAATTCCGTTTTGTAGGCACACACCACAAATGATAGTTTTTAATGAATAAACGTTATGTTTACTTCTGAAACAATAATATATAATTTGAACTGTAATATATGTCTATGTACAGGGGGAAATAATAAATAAATATTTTGTGCTTTGGTTAACAGAAACCGCAAAATTAACATTGCTGTACGGAATTATTACTTGCTTCGAGGCGGCGGCCATCTTGCTGTACGGCATTGTTACTGCTTCATGGCGGCGGCCATCTTTAAAACGTCACACTCAGCATCTCCTCGGGTCGCTGCAAGTGCTAGGTTAGCATGCTGAGCGATTGAACGGCGTTCAATGGCAAGTTGCTAACTTAGCACTTGCAGCGGCTGAGGTATTGAACAGGCCTCAGCTTGACCCCCCCCACTACTCCCATCTCATACATATATTGCACACAGACATATATTACCGTTCATTTATATATTTTTTTCAGAAGTAAACATTACGTTTATTCAATAAAAACTATTATTTGTGTTGTGTGCGTACAAAGCGCACTGCTTTTAGTTATTTTATAGAAGGCCTCAGCCTCAGTTTCACTTTCAGTTTCTGCTAATAATAAAACTGTGGATATTGCAGAAACAACAACAGAAATCCACCATTTTGTTTTGAAATTTGCATCTAAAGCATTCAGTGACACTGCTGCAGCAGCTGCTGAGGATGTATTGAACGCAGCTCTGTTTGGATGCACTTTCAGAAGAACTACATGTCCCATCCTATCACTTAGCAGAGACGCAGAGATTTTTATTGATGCGCAGGTGGGAGTCAATATTGGGCAAGCTGCGGGACATCTCGTATGCATCACTCAATCACAACCTCCCCCCCCAGCACACTACAGACTATACACAGTGCCAAAAGAAATCCAGCATTGTAACTTCATCTACATACATCAAATATCACAATTTTCACGAATACGTAAAATCACAAAAAAGAAGAGCTATGGCAAAACTGCATGTATGGCGAGTCGTGAAAACGCAAAGCTATACACAATCACATTGCATGAAAAAAGGACTAGATAAATCAACGTATTTCTGTGCACATTAGCACATGCAAGCACATTATTATTATTATACAGGATTTATATAGCACCAACAGTCTGCGCAGCGCTTTACAATATAACATGACACTTACGTTTCGCTATGATGCGCCGGATATGCCTCAGCTGCTTCTGCTCTCGAACCTTCAAATCCGACCAGCGTTTCCTCAGCTGGTCCTTCGTGCGTTCCTTCCCGAACATCTTCAAAATGGTGGTGCGTAGCTTCTGTAGGATTCGATCCTTCCTCGCGTTACACTTCCTGCGGTAAGGGCCCTTACTGCAGTCATAATCCTTGTAATCGAAGATGCGCACAAGCTCCAGCATCTCCTCAAATGCCATGTTTGTGGCTCGTTTCTTCCTGGGTGCTGCTGGTGACGAATCTGCCGATGAGGTGCTACTGCTTGCAGCGGCCATTTTGATGAATAATAATAACAACAATATTTTGTTGAAAAAGTTGTCAATAAAAGTTTGCTCAATAAAGTTACGATCTCCGCGTGCGTGCGCGCGCATGCGCGACCCGCGGTCGAATCGGATCTGACCCAAATACGACAATTCTTATCGGATCAGTGAAAAAAAACGCATTTACATTTTACATATACAAACTTTACAGAATCAGCGATATAACAGATATAATAGTTAAATAATACGATGTCCAGACTTACCGAAATGGAACCGAAATCCCGAATGGAACTGAAATCATGAATACTATAGAGGGAAAATAAATTTCGATTTGACACATTTCAAGTCCATTTGAAAATTCCGAAAATTTTTCGATTTGGCTCGGAACACTTTTCGGATTTCGGAACTTTTTCGTTTTTCGGAAAGTCTGTTCTCGTTTCAAAGCAATAGATTTCGATGACACATTTCAAGTCCATTTGAAAATTCCGAAAATTTTTCGATTGGCTCGGAACACTTTTCGGATTTCGGAACTTTTTCGTTTTTCGGAAAGTCTGTTCTCGTTTCAAAGCAATAGATTTCGATGACACATTTCAAGTTCATTCGAAAATTCCGAAAAAATTTCGTTTCGGCTCGGAAACCTTTTCGATTCGGCGTTTTCGGTCTAAATATTTTCGGAATTTCGGTCGAATCGAAAGACCCGAATCGGGAAATTTCGTGAAAATTCCGAAATTCCGAAACCCGAAACGCACATCCCTACCCTAAACTTAGCCCTAACCCTAACCCCCTAAACCTAGCCCTAACCCTAACCCCCTAAACCTAGCCCTAACCCCCTAAACCTAGCCCTAACCCCCTAAACCTAGCCATTAACCCCCCTAAACCTAGCCTTAACCCCCTAAGGGTTAGGGTGTTAGTATTAGGGTTAGCCGCTGGAATTATGGATGTCTGGTGTAGTGTAGGGAACTTGGTATGTCCGGCACTTGTTCTGTCTGGAAGTTGGCCGTTGGGATGTTGGCAATGGCATTAGGGAACCTGGCTGTAGGGATTTTGTCCGGCACCCTAAAAATAGAACTCCCATTTATTGCCCTTATATAATTGGGCAGATGCTGCTGATATTTTATGCTCAATATTTGGTAAAAATTTTTTTTTAGGGTTTTACCTGAGTCCAGCAGCCAGCCCGTAGCGGCCGCTAGGCTCCAGGATGCTCGGAGCAGCGCTAAAGCACCGTCATGAGAATCTCCTCCATAGAGTCCATGGAGACTTCTGCTGCCGGGACACATGACCAGCAAGATCTCGCCTCTCGCAAGATCCTGCAGGTCTGCGGATGGAGACTGGGGACTTTTTTCGGATCAGGCCGCCGTTCTCACCGTGGGATGAGAGATGAGTATTTGATTTTTTGGAGGGGGTTCCAGCTGCAGCTAACTGATTCCGCAGAAGCACCAGCTCCAAGTTGCAGCAAACTTTTTTTGTTAGTGACAGCTGTGAGTAATTAACAGTAGGACTATGTGATCTGATCGCTAATTACTGATCGCTTACACTTTGTGCTCTATATACGTAACATGGGGTGCTCAAAGTACAGAAAGCTTGCAATGGAAACGCTAATACCAATGCACTAATGGATTTTTTAACCCCATAGCGATCAGGGGGTGATATAAAAAAGAACTATGAAAAACCAAAAGACTTTGAAAATGGAAATGTTTGAAGTGCTCTTTCAGCCTCTCACCCCTGATCTCAGATGCAGTTTATGGCATTTGCACCACCCTCTGCCCATGCCATTGTAGCATGCTTTGGGCGTCAGCTGCCCGGTTTCATATTGCTGCTTGGGTTTCCATTTGGTCCTAGTGGTAACTGCCAAGTCAACTACAAACCAGCCTCACATCCTGGCATCTTCCTCTATTTCCAACGCCAACTGAGATACTAACTCATATTGCATGGTTGGCATGGACCACTTTTCCGTGTCGGTTTCTTATGCTCCCAATAGCTTGTTTCATTTTTAGGGTACGCGGTCACGTTCGCGACACACTGAACTTTCTGGCACACAGATATGATGCCAACCAATAGCCAATAACCTATATATACTCTGCTCTCCCATTTCTCAGTGCCCATCATGGATCAGTTTACCCAAGATTGCTGTTCATGTTTGCTACCTGTTTTCCCATGTAGCAATCTCGGCTAGTTCTCCCACCCTTTCTGACCCCTGTTACCATGATATTTGGCTTGCATGACTATCCTTTCTGTGAATCGACCATTGGCTTCCCAGACCTCACTCTGGTTTTGTGTGTGTTGGTCATTTCAGTTAGTTTATACATATTGACCAGCCGTTATAAGGACCGGTATCTTGGTTGATGTTTGGTTTCTGCTTGTTTAGCTGATCCCTCCAGAGTGGACGTCAACCTAACTGCTTGGTCCATGCCGGCCATCACAAACGCTGGTGAGTCCTCCTGCTGTCCCCTTTTCTGAGTTAGGATCCCTCGACCATGTGGGTCTCTGTCAAAAATACACGGCTTCCGAAAACTGGAAAAAAAATCCTACATGCTCCTGTCCCCGAGCATTTTAGATAAGGGGTGCTCAACCTGCATGGCGCTATTGCTGGATATATTCAACCCCTTTTACTCATGCTACGCCTTTGCATAGAAGGTGTCATTCATTTTTTGTCAACCCTAAATTCCCTTCCTTCACACTAGACAGCGATAAATAGGAAACACACCGAGAGCAGGATCTACATCGGATACATGTCCTTTCCTTCACCCTTTCTGTGTGTCTCGGTAAATTGTTAAAGTAGCTGAAATGCGTTTTTGAATATTTATTGTATGTATTATTCACTAATCGTTCCCGTCTGACACAATCTCAGAGAATCGCAAACTGTCACACAAATATCTCTGTGCCTAATCTGCAGTGCTCCCCGGGGTAATCTACCAAGTATGATTGATCAGCGAGCCGTGCTATAACCATCACTGGGGGTGTTATGTTTGAGGGGGACGAGCAGCACAGGCTTTTCTTTATTCCATGGTCGGTGCGTCCTGCCTCTTTCTCACCTGCATGTACTCTTTAGAAGGAATGTGCGTACAGTGATAAATAAGGGAAGCTGTTTTCTGTCAGTCTGCTGCCAATCTCACAAGTGTATACTTTCCCAGCTCATCTTCAATTACATGTAGCACTTGAAGTTTCGGAGTCTTCTTTCAAACATTGCTTGCCATAACAGGTTGCACATTCTACAGGTCTATGTAGGCAGTATGTGCTGATTAACTAAGTTCGCCTGCTGGGTTTAGGGGGAGGTTTGTTGCTGTGTTTTTTTGTCATTTTAGTATTCTAACATTTTTGCTTTCTGTTGAAAACAATTTAAAATATGCTCCCGGTCTCAAAATAATTCCACTGGAATTTCGGTGCTCTTTCGTTCCCCGCACATCAGGGAATCAGATTCTCAAACCCTGCGGTGAATTAAGCATTCATCGCAGGGTCCCCGAAGTGCAGGGGAAAAGCCGCCGACTGCATCCGAAAAACCGTCGCAGAAACCACCAATTCAAACAGAAAAACCGCTGCAAATCCGTCGAAAAATGCCGAACGCACCCGACGATCCGCCGCAAAACTCCTGAATGCATCTGAAAAAAAAAACACTATCCACCGAACAGAGCGCCAGGATCTGGCCGTTCCAATGATACTACATGACCATATAATCTGTAAAAAAAAAAATACATATATTTCCTTATTTTTTTACTCCAAAAGCGGCATTATTCACTTTTCATTGATAAAGTGAATAATATTGCTGCATCACCTCACCTTCTCAATTCTCATTAAGCATTGATTCACCGAAAACATAATCTGTGCGAAGAGCGCAGGGTGTCCTTTGGACCGCTGCATCACTATAATGTACTCCTTACAAGGTCAGGTGAAGTGTCACTGGAAAGGATAGAGTCTGACCTTTCCAATGATACCAAACCTGATCATATAATGTGTAAAAAGAAAGTGGACAAAGGAAAACAATTGCAAAATGTCTTTTTCTCCCCTCTGTTTTAGGGCAGTGGCATTATTCACTTAGAACGCAAACAATGTTGCTTCACTAATTTACCTTCTCATTTCACCACACTGTGAGCAAATTTGAAAGTGATGGAATTTATGCATTACTACGCATTATTTCATCTAAAACATGGGGGACTGCTGCAGGCAGGGCCGGCGCTGCCGCTAGGCGAGCTAGGCGGCCGCCCAGAGCGCAGCGCCGGGCCCGAAAAAAAAATCTTGAGTGTGTGTGTCCGCCGGCGGCACCGCGGCCCGCGGGAGCGGCCAGGGGCCCGGGACGCTGCAATCAGCACACCCAGCAGGCTCCGCCTCCGCACGTACGCAACATGTCAGCGGCGCACACGTCAGCAGCACCCAGGGGTGTCGCTACGTGGGGGTGCGGCCCGCACCAGGTGACATCCGCCTTTAGGGTGACACCGTCACCCTAAAGGCGGGTGTCTCACCCTGCGCCGCGTGTTCGCTCCCTGTGAGCGTCCGAAGCATGCAGCTTTGGCGCTCGCTCGGGGGAAACACGTGACCAGCCGATCGCGACTGGTCACATGGCTCCCCCAGGTGAGCGCCCAAGCTGCACGCCGCCGGATGCTCAGAGGGAGCGAACACGCGGCGCAGGAGGTGAGCTGGGGGGGCCATTATCCATGAGCTGCTGGGGCCCTGTTCATATCCATAAGCGGGGAGCAAATCCATGTGCTGGGGCAATATCCATGTGCTGGGGCAATATGCATGAGCTGGGGGCAAAGCCATGAGCTGGGGCAGTATCCATGAGCTGGGGCAGTATCCATGAGCTGGGGCAAATCCATGAGCTGGGGCATATCCATGAGCTGGGGCAGTATCCATGTGCTGGGGCATATCCATGAGCTGGGGCATATCCATGAGCTGGGGCATATCCATGAGCTGGGGCATATCCATGTGCTGGGGCATATCCATGAGCTGGGGCAAATCCATGAGCTGGTGGCATATCCATGTGCTGGGGCATATCCATGAGCTGGGGCAAATCCATGAGCTGGGGCAAATCCATGAGCTGGGGCATATCCATGTGCTGGGGCATATCCATGAGCTGGGGCAAATCCATGAGCTGGGGCAAATCCATGAGCTGGGGCAGTATCCATGTGCTGGGGCAGTATCCATGTGCTGGGGCATATCCATGAGCTGGGGCATATCCATGAGCTGGGGCATATCCATGAGCTGGGGCAGTATCCATGAGCTGGGGCAAATCCATGAGCTGGGGCAGTATCCATGTGCTGGGGCATATCCATGAGCTGGGGCAAATCCATGAGCTGGGGCATATCTATGTGCTGGGGCAGTATCCATGTGTGAGCTGAGGCGCAATATATCCATGTGTGAGCTGAGGTGCAATATATCCATATGTGAGCTGAGGCGCAATATATTCATATGTGAGCTGAGGCGCAATATATCCATGTGTGAGCTGAGGCGCAATATATCCATATGTGAGCTGAGGCGCAATATATTCATATGTGAGCTGAGGCGCAATATATCCATGGGTGAGCTGCTGGGGGCAATATATAATTGTGAACTGGGGCAATATATCCATATGTGAGCTGGGGCAATATATCCATATGTGAGCTGGGGCAATATATATCCATGGGTGAGCTGCTGGGGGCAATATATCCAGAGCTGCTGGGGGCAATATATATCCATGTGTGCTTTCACTGCCTTCGAACAGGCATCGTACTTGCTGGCAGTTGGCAAAAATTTGTGTGAGCATATGAGAGAGCTGCACAGCAATAAACCACACAGTAATGTGCGCTGTGTGTATGAGCATTCAGTGTTATATGGGAGTACTGATTTAGGAGTAAGAGTAGTTAAAAAAAATCCGTAAAACTCGGGGGGGTGACACCATAAGTTACCGCACCGGGTGACACCAACCCTAGTGATGCCACCTGCGGCGCCTGCACGTGTTGGGGCTGGCGGCAGCACACGCGCCCCCATGTGACCACGTCAGGTGCTGCTGGAAGCCTGGAAGGAGGAGGCGGAGACTAGGCGCCGGCCCGGAGTCGACAGAAAGCGAGAAGCTGCTCTCCTCGGCTCCTGGAGACAGAGTCCTCCTTGCTGTGTGTGCTGCTGAGCCTGCGCCTGCCTGTCACACTGGGTCGACTGTCTGAGTCAGTGACTGACACATCTTGACAACAAGTCGACACAGCAGGTATCGGGCAATATATCCATATTTGAGCTGGTCTGGGGCAATATATCCATGTATGAGCTGGTCTGGGGCAATATATCCATGTGTGAGCTGGTCTGGGGCAATATATCCATGTGTGAGCTGGTCTGGGGGCAATATATCCATCTGTGAGCTGGTCTGGGGGGCAATATATCCATATGTGAGCTTATCTGGGGCATATATCCATGTGTGAGCTGGTCTGGGGCAATATATCCATGTGTGAGCTGGTCTGGGGCAATATATCCATCTGTGAGCTGGTCTGGGGGCAATATATCCCTCTGTGAGCTGATCTGGGGGCATATATCCATGTGTGAGCTGGTCTGGGGCAATATATCCATGTGTGAGCTGGTCTGGGGGCATATATCCATGTGTGAGCTGGTCTGGGGGCATAGATCCATGTGTGAGCTGGTCTGGGGGCAATATATCCATGTGTGAGCTGATCTGGGGGCAATATATCCATGTGTGAGCTGGTCTGGGGGCATATATCCATGTGTGAGCTGGCCTGGGGGCAATATATCCATGTGTGAGCTGGTCTGGGGTAATATATCCATGTGTGAGCTAGTCTGGGGCAATATATCCATGTGTGAGCTAGACTAGGGGCAATATATCCATGTGTGAGCTAGACTAGGGGCAAATATACCCATATGAGAGCTGGGGCAATATATTAAATCCATCTTTTTTTTGGGGGGGTGCAAGTAGCTGGTCTTGCCTAGGGCGCAAAATAGTCTAGCACCGGCCCTGGCTGCAGGAGAACTTGCCCTCGGACGCCTTGTCACCTCGCTACGCCTCTGGCCCAGGGGGGGGGCACGTCTTGCCAGTCTGTGCATGTCCTGGAGTCTGTAACTTCTGATAGAAATCTTTGTCCCATTCAGATGTGGTAAAATGTAATGTTGATTGGAATCAAGGTGAAATGCAGTGTACAGTGGCAAGAAAAAGTATGTGAACCCTTTGGGATTACGTGCAGTTTTGTATGAATTGGTCATAAAATGTGCTCTGATCTTCATCTAAGTCACAACAATTTGAAAAACACAGTCTTCTTAAAATAATACAACACAAACATTATATGTTTTCATGTGTTTATTGAACAGAACATGTAAACATTTACAGTGCAGGGTGGAAAAAGTATGTGAACCCCTAGTCTAATGACTTCTCCAAGAGCTAATTGGAGCCAGGAGTGAGCCAACCTTGAGTCCAATCAGTGTGATATTATTGGATGTGTTTCCAAAAGCTGTCCTGCCCTTTAAAAACACACACCAGTTTTGGGTTTACTGGTTTCAAGAAGCACTGCCTGATGTGAACCATGCCTCGCAGAAAAGAGCTCTCAGAAGACCTACGATCAAGAATTGTTGACTTGCATGAAGCTGGAAAGGGTTACAAAAGTAACTCCAAAAGCCTTGATGTTCATGTGTCCACGATAAGACAGACTGTCTACAAATGGAGAAAGTTCAGCACTGTTGCTACTCTCCCTAGGCGTGGTCGTCCTGTAAAGATGACTGCAAGAGCACAGCGGAGAATGCTTAATGAGGTAAAGAAGAATCCTAGAGTGTCAGCTAAAGACTTACAGAAATCTCTGGCACATGCTAACATTTTTGTTGACACATCTACAATAAGGAAAACATTAAACAAGAATGGAGTACATGGGAAGACACCACGGAGGAAGCCATTGCTGACCAAAAAGAATATTGCAGCACGTTTGAAGTTTGCAAAAGAGCAGCTGGATGTTCCACAGCACTACTGGCAAAATATTCTGTGGACAGATGAAACCAAAATTTAGTTGTTTGGAAAAAACACACAACACTATGTGTGAAGAAAGGCACAGCACACCAACATCAAAACCTCATCCCCACTGTAAAACATGGGGGAGGGAGCATCATGGTTTGGGGCTGCTTTGCTGCCTTAGGGCCTGGACGGATTGTTGTCATTGATGGAAAAATAAATTCCAGAGTTTATCAAGACATTTTACAGGAAAACGTAAGACCATCTGTCCGCCAACTGAAGCTCTGCAGAGGATGGGTGATGCAACAGGACAATGACCCAAAGCATACAAGTAATTCAACAAAAGAATGGCTTCAACAAAACAAAATACGCCTTCTAGAGTGGCCCAGTCAGAGTCCTGACCTCAACCTGATTGAAATGCTGTGGCATGACCTTAAGAGAGCAATTCACACCAGACATCCCAAGAATATTGCTACACTGAAACAGTTTTGTGAAGGAGTGGTCCAACATTACTCCAGATCGTTGTGCAGGTCTGATCTGCAACTACAGGAAACGTTTGGTTGAGGTTATTGCTGCCAAAGGAGGGTCAACCAGTTATTAAGTCCAAAGGTTCACATACTTTTTCCACCCTGCACTGTGAATGTTTACATGTTCTGTTCAATAAAAGCATGAAAACATATGTTTGTGTTGTATTATTTTAGGCTAGGGTCAGACGAACGCATTTTCACGTTGTCTGTGAAAAAGTGCGTTCGAACGAATGGACGCATTTTTTCACGGAGTACGCGAGAGCGGTCATACGATGCGCATTTTTCGTCCGTGATTTTGTACGGATCATCAATAAAACACTTTGTGCATCTGGACGTTATGTTGGCCGGACATTAGCAGTGTCTGACATCTCCAAATCACGCAAACACACCTCTAGCGGACACAGCGCACTCTGTACAACCGTACTAGTGGTTTTACGTTCTCGACAAAATGCGTTCATTTTCCACTTGCGTTGCGCAGCCGGACTTTTGTGCGACCGTACTTCGTATATTGACCGTCATTGCCCAGCATTTGCTGCTAGTGCGGCCGTGATTAAGTGCGCCTGCACGCGCGTTCGCACTGCCTCAGTCTGACCCTAGCCTTAAGCAGACTGTGTTTTTCAAATTGTTGTGACTTAGATGAAGATCAGATCACATTTTATGACCAATTCATGCAAAACTCCACGACTGTATATACATCAAATCCTGCACTGCTGTGTGACATACATTTCTTGATGGTGCAAAGACTGGAAAATGTAATTGTGTACTTTGATACACATGTTGCAAAACCAAGCCGGGCAAGTCGCCAAACAACAGAAACTGCTGTCAAGATAATGGAATGATTCCTTCATTTTTCCTATATAGCCCTCATCTGTAGGCCTTTGAGATCTGACCTTTGATTGCATAACCATCTCAAAAAAACTGCTCTGGGTAAAGATATTAGACGAGAAAAGAATAAACTTCTACTTGGAATAGAATCACTTCTCTCCTCTATGGATTCTACCCTCCCAGCCTACCATGCGATAGCCATGGCAAGCCCTGAAATACTATCAGGGTTATCCAAAGAGATTCGAAAAGTCACCGCATGTTCGGTGACTTTTCTTTCTCTTCAATTCGGTTCCTTTTGCCGATCCCATTTCGGTGACCCTGCGGTGTATTCAGCAAGCACCACAGGGTCCCCGAATTGCAGGGAAAGGCTGCCGCAAACCTGACGAAAACTAACCGAATGCACTCTGAAAACAAGCAAAAACATCTGGATTAACCTTCGAAAAACCCGAACAGGAGCCGAACGGGAGCCGAAAAGGAGCCGAATCACACAGAGCCGAAGCAGCTGTGACGTAGAGGAGGCAGTGAATAAATTAGCAAAACCATTTGTATGAATCTGGGAAAATGAAACGCTGTTTGCAAAGAAACTACTGAGCGAAAATGTCTGAAATTTTCACAGGAGGTCCAGGGAATGATAATAAAGAGGGCTGTTACAAAATAAATAAGTAAACTGAAAAAAATAATAAAAAAAAAATCGGACTTTTAAAAAAAAAATAAAAAAATCTGAAAAATGCTTAAAGAGACTCTTTGCTGCAGAATTTTATACTGAACGGTTTATTAGATATTGAATTAAAACGGGAATATTTTTAACATCGAAGCCTATGGGATTCTCCTGAATAAATTTGCCGAATTAAACCACCGAATGGCAGGACATTAGGGGAACCTTTCACTGCTGGTTTGTGTTCTCTGAATAGCCGAAGCAGTGCTTTTTCATGGGGATTTCACTGCCCTCGAACAGGGACCGAACAGGCACCGTATGTGCAGGCAATTCGCCAGGATTTGGCGAATTGCCTGCTCTCTGGATAGCCGAATGGCCAGGAAAGGTAACCGAAAGCTGATTTTCAGCGTTCGGTTACCTTTCTCAAGCAATCGGATCTCTTTGGATAACCCTGTATGTCGCAGGATATGTCCCTTGACCAACCCCAAGGGGATTATTCAGAGAGCTCTGAAATTTCTTTGCTCTCTCGATCGGCGCACTTTGATGATTTCAGTTCGCCGACCCTGCGGTGGATTCAGCATTCACCACAGGGTCCCCAAAGTGCACCGATCAGGATCCGTTAATCAGCCCACTGAACACTGTTGCCGACCGAACAGGGGGCCAACCAAAGCTGAGAATCCGGTAAACGCTGCCGAACTGACCGCCGATCAGCTGCCAAAAAAACTAGATTAGCTGCCAATCGCCGCCAGACTGGGGGTTAAAAAAAAAATGGCAATTCTTTAAAAGGCATTTAAAACAACGATAATGCATGAAAATATTAAAAAAAGGTTGTATAAAAATAATAAAAAGGTCACAGAACAGAAAAAAGCCATTTACAATAAAAGGGAATCAAAACTAAAAACTCGCTACCAAAAAGGTAGAGTGTAACAAAGTGATACCAGAAAATTGAGGAGTACAGAAAAAATTGGGAACGGTGGTGAGAGACCAAAGGGTTTACCCCTATATATTCCAGATTGAACTACAGTTACACTGATGTGAACATCAGGGTACTAGTGTCTCCCAGAGACCAAATTAATATTTAACTTTTATTAAACACTATTAAAAAAGAGAATCAAACATATAACATGAACATAAATTGACAAGGTTCACAAGACAATAATAAAACCAAATCTGCTGAAAAATTGTGTGTATATACCGGCAGGAGCAATGATTGACAAGCGGCGCAGCAGAATCACTTTAGAATATTTGACAGTAAGGAATATGGCTGCTTGCTTGTTGTCAATCAAAAATCATAAATGCACTGCGGGTAAATAAGCAGAAAAAACAAATCTGCTAAGAAAAATATATGTATGTGACAACAGAGGCAATAATTGACAATAAACACAATAAGTGACCTTCAAGGATCACCTCAAAGTGTTATGGTATGAAAACGTACGTATTGGCAATGTTGAATCACTGAACACTGCACATAAAGGGCAGAAAAACCAATTGGAAAGCAGAAAAAACGAAGGCAAGGATCTCCAATGGAGGGTTTAACTCAAGTAACCCAATACAACCATACAAAAAGATATGCTTAGTTGTATTGCCAAAGGCATAAAAGAGGATGTAAGCAACAAATTATTCGAGTCTCCAAGCATGTATTTTGAGGATAGAGTTGGAGAGTTCCTGCCAACGGAGTGCACCCAAAAATATGAGCTGCTTGCTTGTTATCAATCGAAAATCACAAGTACTCTGCGGATTAATGAGCAGAAAAACAGATCTGCTATAGAAATTTATATGTATATGATAACAAAAGCAATGATTGACAATAAACACAATAAATGACCTTCAAGGATCATTTCAAAGTGTTATAGTGAAGAATATAGAGAAGATACGTATTGGCAATGTTGAGTCACAAAATACTGCACATAAGAGGCAAAGAAAACAATTGGGGAGCAGAAAGAACGGAGGCAAGGATCTCCAATGGGGAGTTTTAACTCAAATAACCCAATGCAATCATACCCAGAGATTTACTCAATTATATATTGCCAAAGGCATAAAGATGGATGTAACCAACCAATTATTCGGGTCTCAAAGCATGTGTTTGGAAAATAGAATTGGAGAATTCCTGCCGACGAAGTGCATTTATGATTTTTGATTGACAACAAGCAAGCAGCCATATTCCTTACTGTCAAATATTCTAAAGTGATTCTGCTGCGCCGCTTGTCAATCATTGCTCCTGCCGGTATATACACACAATTTTTCAGCAGATTTGGTTTTATTATTGTCTTGTGAACCTTGTCAATTTATGTTCATGTTATATGTTTGATTCTCTTTTTTAATAGTGTTTAATAAAAGTTAAATATTAATTTGGTCTCTGGGAGACACTAGTACCCTGATGTTCACATCAGTGTAACTGTAGTTCAAAACTAAAAAGTAAACTAAAAATACTTTTTTGCTGCAAATGAAAAGAATAAATGGTTGAATAAAAAAAATAATAAAAACGGTAATATATTTATACATTGAAACCTATGGGATTCGCTGTTTAAACCTGTTGAACTGAAGCTCCGAAAATCTGGACATTTCCCCAACATGAGGTAAAACAAACAAACATAAAATTGGACAGGGTAACACAGGCAACAAGTACAGTAATAAAGTGATATGCTCTCCTTAATGAAATCGTCACAGGGAGCAATCGATAGTCACATATAATGTCCTCATATATTACATGTGTACAATCATCATATGGATTCAGAGATGCAGATTCAGAGGTGTAGAGATCATCACAGAGGATTTTTCAAAAAAGTAAGTGGCACACTAGGACAAACTTGTGTGCAAAAGCGCATATATACAAATAATGCAGGGATACCGTCTTTTCCTTGCGGAGTTCTGGAACCAGTCCTATTTGAGTGGAGTGTCCAGATATCCAGAGCAAAGTCCGTGATAAAATCCGGAATGACAGCGGAATCACAACAGAAGATGAACCCCTCAAAGAGGGGGGGATACGCTCGACGTGTTTCGTCCTTAGTAATCAAGCGACTTCGTCAAGAGCTATATCTATCTGGAAGCTTACCTTTCTTAAGTAGTCCTCTACAAATGAGGAATCGATTAAACATCAGGTGTAAAAAAGTAATAATTATAATACCGGAAATAATCGGCATAAACGACCGGGATAAAAATCCCATGTTCCCCGTAACCGGAAATGACGTGACACACAGTCCCACATCCGGCTAAGCTCGAAGACCGGAAGCAGGGCAACAAGCCTCTCTAGAACTGGATCGCCTTATATATTACTGGAAAGGAACAGAGAAAACACACACAGAAAAATCAGAAAGAAGAGAAAATGGGAACAATAAATGATGTATTAGTATATTGCAGAAGGTATTAATGGTAAAGTATGTCTTTTTGCTGATTACACAAAGATTTGCAACAGGGTTGACGTTCCTGGAGGGATCAGCCAAATAACAAATGATTTAGGTAAACTAAAAAAATGTTCGGAGTTGTGGCAATTGAGTTTTAATGTGGATAAGTGCAAGATCGTGCACCTGGGACGTAAAAACCCAAGGGCTGAATATAGAATATTTGATACAGTCCTAACCTCAACATCTGAGGGTTGGGATTTAGGGGTTATTATTTCAGAGGATCTAAGGGTAAGTAGTCAATGTAATAGAGCAGCAGGAAATGCTGGCAGAATGCTTGGTTGTGTAGGGAGAGGTATTAGCAGTAGGAAAAGGGAAGTGCTCATGCCACTGTACAGAGCAATGGTGAGACCTCACTTGGAGTACTGTGTGCAGTACTGGAGACCGTATCTCCAGAAGGATATAGACATCTTAGAGAGAGTTCAGAGAAGGGCTACTAAAATGGTGTACGGCTTGAAGGAGAAAAGTTACCAGGAAAGGCTTAATGATCTTAACATGTACAGCTTGGAAAAAAGACGAGACAGAGGAGATATGATAGAAACATTTAAATACGTAAAGGGAATCCACAAGGTAGAGGAAGGAGTATATTTAAAAGGAAACAAAGTAGCAAAACAAGAGGACATAGTCTTAGATTAGAGGGGCAAAGGTTTAAAAGTAACATCAGGAAGAATTATTTTACTGAGAGGGTGGTGGATACATGGAACAGCCTTCCAGTAGAAGTGGTAGAGGCCAAAACAGTAATTGAATTTAAGCAGGCATGGGATAGGCATAAGGCTATCCTAAACAAAAGATAAATCCAGGTAAAGTATCCATGTAATTGGGCAGACTAGATGGGCCGAAAGGTTCTTATCTGCCGACATTTTCTATGTTTCTTTGTTTCTATGTAACCAAATCCATTTAAACGCATGTAGAAATATATATAAATACATATTCATATTCTGCCAGAGTGACCAAGAAGGAACTGAGGGAAGATCAGGGGGAATATATTACTTACCGTATTTTTCGCTCCATAAGACGCACCTGACCATAAGACGCACCTAGTTTTTAGAGGAGGAAAACCGGAAAATAAATATTCTGAATGAAATAGTGTAAAAATGGATATTGCCCCAGCTCGTGGATATGCCTTAGCTCACACATGGATTTGCCCCAGCTCACACATGGATTTGCCCCAGCCAGCTCACACATGGATTTGCCCCAGCCAGCTCACACATGGATTTGCCCCAGCCAGCTCACACATGGATTTGCCCCAGCCAGCTCTCACATGGATTTGCCCCAGCCAGCTCACACATGGATTTGCCCCATCAGCTCACACATGGATTTGCCCCATCAGCTCTCACATGGATTT
The DNA here is from genome assembly GCA_009667805.1 of Leptobrachium leishanense. Taxonomy (NCBI): domain Eukaryota; kingdom Metazoa; phylum Chordata; class Amphibia; order Anura; family Megophryidae; genus Leptobrachium; species Leptobrachium leishanense. The sequence continues at coordinate 345,623,799 of CM019065.1, read as the reverse complement.
GCCCCTGCCAGCTCACACATGGATTTGCCCCATCAGCTCTCACATGGATTTGCCCCAGCCAGCTCACACATGGATTTGCCCCAGCCAGCTCTCACATGGATTTGCCCCAGCCAGCTCACACATGGATTTGCCCCATCAGCTCTCACATGGATTTGCCCCATCAGCTCTCACATGGATTTGCCCCATCCAGCTCACACATGGATTTGCCCCAGCCAGCTCTCACATGGATTTGCCCCAGCCAGCTCACACATGGATTTGCCCCATCAGCTCACACATGGATTTGCCCCATCAGCTCACACATGGATTTGCCCCATCAGCTCTCACATGGTTTTGCCCCAGCCAGCTCTCACATGGATTTGCCCCATCAGCTCACACATGGATTTGCCCCATCAGCTCTCACATGGATTTGCCCCATCAGCTCACACATGGATTTGCCCCATCAGCGCACACATGGATTTGCCCCATCAGCTCACACATGGATTGCCCCATCAGCTCACACATGGATTTGCCCCATCAGCTCACACATGGATTTGCCCCATCAGCTCTCACATGGATTTGCCCCAGCCAGCTCTCACATGGATTTGCCCCAGCCAGCTCACACATGGATTTGCCCCAGCCAGCTCACACATGGATTTGCCCCAGCCAGCTCACACATTGATAATGCCCCAGCTCACATATGGATATGGCCCAGCAGCTCGTGGATGTGCCTCCGCTCACCTGCCGCCGCCGCGTTCGTCTCCTTCTGAGCATGCGTCCGGCGGCAGGAAGCTTGGGCACTCGCCTGGGGAGCCACGTGACCGCGATCTCGGGAGATCGCGGTCACGTGGCTCCCCCAGGCGAGTGCCCAAGCTTCCTGCGCCGGACGCATGCTCAGAGGGAGACGAACGCGGCGGCGGCAGGTGAGCGGAGGCACATCCACGAGCTGCTGGGCCATATTCGCTCCATAAGACGCACCCACTTTTCCCCCCACTTTTTGGGGGGAAAAAAGTGCGTCTTATGGAGCGAAAAATACGGTATCTCTATAAAAAGGAGATCAAGTCCAGGTCTACATTAAGACCCGGAGGTGTTAATGTATCAAGATAAAAAATCCACTTGGTTTTGGCCCATGATAGAGGCAAACCAAGATCCCCTCCCCTGGGGCCCAGAGCAACTTTCTCAATACCTAGCCAAACAAAATTAGAAAAATTAAAAGAGGGGCATTTATTACAATGTCGAGATGCCAGCTTTTGGACTGGATAATAAGGAGTTCATGGATAAGTGGGCGGGGTGCTTGGCCATTGGTAACAGCCATCTTGGTGATTTTACACAAGTTTGCATATATAAAAAAAACATTTCCCCAATATTTCAGTGCAGTTCAGCGTTAGCTTTAATCTGAATAGATTAATCATTAATTCTCTATGGGACAATTTCACTGCCACTGAAGATCGAATTGCGGCAATCTGAGGTGAGCTGCACCGTATTTCGCTGGCAAATCACCAATATTTGGTGAATTGACAGCTCTCTGAATTGCCTCAGAATTGCACCTTACATTAAAATACAGTTAGGTGCAATCCGGAGGCAGGTTCAGCCGTATGTTCAATAGAACGCTATTCTATTCTGATGATGATGCGCTTCTCCTCGTCGTGATTGGCTCACAGGAAAAATAGCTGAGACTGGGGGCGTCCCCGGAGTGCACTATTACATAATCACCCCTTAACTCTAAAAGGAAAACAAATAATTCTTCTGTTTTTATAATTACTTTGTTAATTAATTTGTATGGTTCTACAATAAAGTATGACTTCAAACAGCATTTAAACACCAAGATCAAAAAATGGTCAAAATTAATTCAGTACATGAGTTTAAATAGCTAAACAGGAGGGGCGTGGCTTCGACGCGATCTGAGATGGCCGCCTGATCGCAGCGCTCCTCACCCGGGCACACTGATAGCGCTTTTTAGCAGACATCTACCAGACATATGGGGCCAAAAAAGAAGGATAAGGCCTTGGTGAGTGGACCGAGCACCCCGGCGCCGACCTCCTCATCCCCGATGCGGCTGTACCTGAGCGCGGTAGCGGCTCCACCTCGTGTAGGCCCCGAATAGAAGATGGCGGCGGCAGAGGATATGAGCGGCCCTGACAGCCCCACACCATCGCGCGATGGCGGGGAGGACCTGGAACTGAAGGAGACCCTGAAGCTCTTACCTACAAGGTCAGACCTGGAAACGCTGTTCTGCAGGCTGGAAGCAAAGTTCGATTCCAAATTTGCTGAACTGGGAGCAGATGTAAGGCAGCTGGGAAATAGAGCACAGGGACTGGAAGATGACAGGGACGTAGCCGCTTTGCAACATCAACACACCACTACCCTCCTGGAAACCCAGACCTCCCAGATAGCGTTCCTCTATAGATGGGTCGACGACCTAGACAACAGAGGTCGACACAACAATATAAGGATCCGAGGCCTTCCTTGAATCCTAGGGAACCGAAGATTTGGCCCTTATTGTGAAAACTTTATTCAATGAGTTACTCCAGAAGCCCCCTGACACCCGATACAGCTAGACTGGGCACACAGAGCCCTCCGGGGCCGGGGAGCGCCCACTGCCACTCCGAGGGACGTCATTTGCAGAGTTCACCTTTTCTCCCTAAAAGAGGAAATCATGAGGGCGGTGAGAAACCGTTCTGAGATAATTTTTGACGACCATACCCAGGAGATATATCAAGATGTTTCCCGAGCAACTCTCATGGCACGGAGAGAACTGAAACCTGTGACGGATCAGCTCCGGGCGCACTCCATTCGGTACCGTTGGAACTACCCGTTCGCCCTTCATGTTAGCCACGATAATCGTCAAGTGAGCATCACGGTGCCTGAAGATGTTCCTGATTTTATGCAAGCCTTGGGTCTTCCTCCGTTACGGTTAAGGGATGGCTGGGAGGCGATACACTCGGACCCCCTCCCTCTTTACCTCAACACCAACCGTGGCAAACAGCACGACGTGGCCGTCGCCGCACCCGAGTGCGCGCGCAGGAAGATAATACGGATCGTGGTGAACCCCGTGACAGTGAAGTTCTTTGGGGTTTACCCTTTTGTCCCACCACTTTTCTACCACTTCCCTCCGTGGAGTATGGCTATCTCCGCGCACTGGACCTGGCCGTGAGTACTTGACCCTGCCGCTCTCCCACTGGATTCTCGTATGCGAGACGCGGCCCCAACTGCTACAGCTACTTGCTGTTCTTAGCAACTCTATTTTTTTTTGCTTGAACTTCAAAGCAAGTTATTCATGTTATCCTATTTTTTACAATCACGGGCTGCATTCTCTCTGACTTATGTGGGGAGGATGAGGGCCGGGCACTTGTTTCAATGTTTTATGTAGGCCCAGTTCCTTGCCGTTAACCACGTGACGGTTGTTAAGCTTGTTGCTTGTTTGCCTTCTGCTAATTTACGTTACTTTAATTCGCCCTGCCCGGGTGTCCCGCTATGTGCATTCACGGTCTGAATCGGAGACCATAGTAACTGTCTTATATCACTGATTTAATTTCTTGTTTTTCATTGTTTGCTATCATTGGCCTTGTCGTTGGCCATCTGCCACCCCTTCTCGCGGTGCATTGCCTATACTATTTTGACAGGATGGTTTGCCCGTCCGTTTCCTCTACCTGTTCTGACCCCGTATGGGTCTTGGCCCTATTAGGGCCACCGCACCAATGTGATTTTTCTGTTTTTGGAATCATAATTTCCTTTTTCTCTCCCCTTTTTTTGGATGTTTTTTACACCACCAAGTCCGCCACACTATTGTTCTCATTTTTCCGCGCTCCCTCGGGCGGGACCCACTGCCACGGCTGTATGATGCGTGTTCTGCTCCAGCCCTGCGCAAATCTCGATCTTCCTGCGATGTGAGCCTGCAACTACTAACTCTCAATGTGAGAGGCTTAAATCACCCGCCTAAAAGACGCATGGCACTTCATGACCTACAGCGCATGGGAGGCGAGATAGTATTTCTCCAGGAAATGCATTTTCGTTCTGGAACGGTCCCAGGTTTGCATTCTCGCTTCTATACCCAATGTTACCAGAGTACCTTTCCGAGATCCAAATCTAGGGGAGTGGCTATCCTACTCGCATCTCATGTCCCGTTCTCGCTCCACGCCCAATGCTCTGACCTGAATGGTCGCTACTTGTTTCTCAAAGGCCTACTTGGGTCCACACCGGTGACTCTTGCTAACTTATATCTCCCCAATACTAAACAATGCACTCAACTGACTAGGAACCTGGCGAGGCTGGAGAAATTTGGGGAAGGGACTTTGCTCTGCGGTGGCGACTTTAATGTTTCCCAGATGTTATCTGACCCCATGCCGACTACACGCGATTTACCCAGACGCTCCTCCCGTGTGTTGGAGATGCCGGAAGGCCAGAGGTACATACTTGCACATATGGTGGAATTGTCCAGTGCTTGCATCCTATTGGGAAGAAATCTGGTCCTATATTAAAGATATTACCTCCCTGGAACTTCCTTTTACCCCTCAGGTCGCCCTCCTGCACGTGGTTCCGCTTTCGGCCTCTAGTTATACTAGATCCTTGGCGGTCCACCTCCTTAATGCCGCCAGTTCGCTGATACCAAAATATTGGAAACAATCGTCCCCACCGAGTGTGTTTGAATGGATTGCCAGAGTTGAGTATATAAGGGAACTAGAGGAATTACACTACTCTCTTGAGCACGAGTACGATAAATATTATCAGACATGGTATTGGTGGACAGATTTTGTATCTAAACATAAACGGGCTGGTAGAGAGGTGCTGTCAGCTATCCCACCTGCCACCGTGTCCGCTACCGAATTATGTCCCTAGACCCGAGGCAACCTGCTGGTGGTGCTTGGTGGTAATTTTTTCTCCCCCCCCCTTTTTATTTCTTTTTTTTTTGTTCTTTTTTTCTTAGGTGCACAACTTAACTTTCAAATAAATTTTTAATGATTTTGTACCCTATTGTTTTATTTTATTGTTCTGAGATTTCAGTTGTATTATATTAACTTTGGTTTATGCTATCGATATATATGTGTTATTGACTACCCTGCTCCGGTCTTTTATGCACACACCCATGACTATCACTGCATATAGTACGTTCTCTGCATAGGCCTCCTTTCCCGACGTATTTATGCTGAGGTCCGCTTAGAGCTCCGAACTGTATATGCTATGTTACCTTCCTTGTTTGGCTACGATTATGCTGCTACTTACATGAAATAGCTGCCTTATTTCATGCTCTACCTTTTGCATGCTGACCGTTGCTTGAACTTGATTCACTCAATAAAAACTATTTTACATTAAATAGCTAAACAACGAAAGGGTTAAATCTTTGAATCTCTGAGTTTTTAACCCCATTCACACCCAAAATCAAGTTATCTCGATTTTGCATGGTAATGCATTGAAAAGCACTCATTAGCATATCAAAAGACAATTTTCACACCTTTTTAAAACAAGATCAGTGTGTCCCCTCTGTTTTATGACTCTCCAAGCACCCTGGAGAGACATAAAACCATCTGCAAATAGAGCCCCAGTCCTCACTGTAACAAAATGTTCAAATAGATTACTGCGGCATTACAGCAGCCAGGGAGAGGGCAGAATACAGGGAGAGCTCTGGGGTCACTCACTGTTATACAGTGATAAGGCTCAAGGGGTTATAATTACTAAAAATCCCTGTACAGTACAGATTCAAGGTTTTATTGTAATTTCCATACACAGGCATTATGCCACATACAGATATTATTTTTATATTCTATTGGTATTTTTTGGAAGCCGCATTGCTAATAATATCATTATGATCACTACAAACCCCCATAAGCAGGAGATCTCACCCTTTTTTTAATTCATCTTTATCACAGTTACTGTATCTAACACAAAGGTCTTGCCTGTATCTGCCTGTATGATAATAATGCAGACCACAGTTTTAAATTGTGTAAGATAAAGGACACTATCTAGAGCTCAGAATCTCACATTTTAACAATATTTCTGTAAAGGATAAACGAATACATGAAGAACTACAAATGAGCAAATTAACATTATTTTAAATTAACTATCCCTGAATAACAATTTCTGTGCGAAACGTCTATTTCACCCTATATTGAATTGTTAACATCACATCCCCTGTTTTCAAATAAAGGTTATAATAAAAAAAAAATCAACAAAAATAGCTTGGTAGTGAAGGGGTTAAGGATGATGGATGGGGCTGGTATCTGCAGTACTGGGAAGCTGAGAGGAGGGATCCCTGAGCTGAGGATCTGGGCAGGACAAACCTTCAGAGTACAGTAAGTTACATTGACAAAAAACTAAAATGTAGTAAAAAATAAGAGCAAAATAGAATATAATGTTAATGGAAGATTTCCAGGTATATGTTTAAGCACAGGTAGTAGAGTAGCAGTTTCTCTGTTGGAGCTGTGTGTTAGTGACACTCTGCTTTATTACTTTTTATTTCATGATGATATTTCCCAATGACATTCCTCGAACATTTGCAGACATTGTTACATTAAAATCAATAATTTTTTTTGGATATTTCACTTACATTTTAATTAGATTCCTTCCCTTTAAGCGTTTTTAATTGTACAGAAATGTATAACTAAGTGCATTCTTGTTACATTAGGCAGGTCAATATATGCCCTCGTGCCTCTTCAGATACACGGCAAACAGCTCCAGGCATGAATTAATCTTAATTCCAAATCACTGCATTTGCTCTGGCAAAATACCGCTGTCACTAGCACGAAGATGGATACAGAAACAATTTTTCAACAGTCCATTTAACCACATACTCCCCTTAAAGGAACACGCTACACAGTGTAACCGCGTAATCTTATCTGAGTGGTCACACTGCTGTGAGCCCCCTTCTCGCTCTCCCTACGCTGAGGGCACTATCATCTGCCCTGAGCTAAAACCGGGACGCAAAGGGGAAAGATTTGTGTTCGCTAACTTCCCTTTGCATCCCAGTGTCCCCAGCAGATCGCGGGGCAGGCGCTGAGTCCGGCAGCCTGCCCCTTAGTGATCTCTAAGCTCGTGGATGCTGGGGGCAGCGCCGTCCCCAGCATCCCCTCCATGGCGTCCATAGGACACCATGGAGGATCGTGCTACCAGGTCACACGACTGGCAGGATCTCACCTCTCACACGAGATCCTGCTGGTCAGCGGAGTGATCGTGGAGGAGACAGGGGACTTTCTACCCCCAGTCTCACTCTGCTCCCGGGGGGCCAGAAGCAGCAGATTGGGCTGCCACTCTCACCGCAGGATGAGAGGTGAGTATCTGATTTTTTTTGGGGTGTTTTGAGCTGCAGGTAACGGATTCTACAGCAGTGTAATCTGTTACCTACACCTCTGAGCGGAAAGTAAGGTAAACGCACACTTCGAATAGCAAATTATCAAGCGCTAATGGTTTTTTTAACCCGTTATCGATTCTAAGGCAATGTGGGCGCAGCGCTATGATCTACATTAAGCTAACGCTAACGCTAGGGTTAGCTTGAAGGAGTTGATAGAGCCCTGAGTGGGGGCTCAGAGGGATGAATCAGCCATCCAAATGCAGGGGCTTAGTCCTACCTAGAAGCTCAGGTCAGGATTCAGGGCTTGGAGACCTTTGGGAACAAGGGTCATCCAATGGTATAAAAGCCTTCCTGAACGGAGAGACACTGGATTGGCTGGAGCGACCAAGGCCTCCCTGTCGTCGCATGACATGCTGAGCTGAAAGCATGTCATATACTTCAGAGACAGGATTAAGGTAAGCATTTAAAGGAAAGGGTTAAAACTGGAGGAAGGAGTGTGTTAATCTTTAATCCCTCTGTTTCCTAAATCAGCATGTTTAACCCTATAGTACCCTTTTAAGTCTCACTGAAATAAATTACTGCATGCCACATTTTCATTAAGGCGTTTTTGCCGGTGTTTGCACAACTGGCAAAAACGGTGCTTTGTAAATAACCCCTTAAATGTAATATAGAACGGCAGAATTAGTGGTGAGCCATTTTTTGTATATCATGTCAGTGATGTCAGCTAGGGTTGCCATGTTTTCCTGGACACACGTTACTGTTTCATGCAGAGGGCGAGCACAGGGAAATTGCTGCCCTGCAACATGTATAATTAATATGCTGCTGGAACGAAATCAAACAGTTCACCTGGGATTCCTTCCTGATTCCTTACCTGCAGTGCATGGATTATACATGCTGCGGGTGACATTTTTCATGCACTGCCCATCAGCATGAATACATTATATGTGTCCAGGAAAACATGGCCGATCTGGCAACCCTAACCTCAGCACAGAGAACGTTGTATTTATCTTCCATCAGTAGTACAACTACAGGGTGCTTTTGCTCTAGTTACAAGGTTATGATGGAAATGTCCAGTTCTGTTATAACCTATATATCCCACCAATGATGCCCACCTGTCCATAAATTGGGAAGAGCACTGGTACCCCACCTTGATGAGAGTGCCATGGAGTGCTGAAATGTCCTTAAATTTGCACTGCTTTATCTCCCATTGTACAGCACAGCAGAACATGTTATTGAAGTCCCTCACACTGATATACTACTGATATTCTAACAAGTTTTTCTCAGTCCCAGGATAGGAAGCCCTGAATGGACAAGTAATTAAAAGAAAAAAGAGAAACACATTATTAATTTTAGGAATAATCTAGCAAAACCTTTAAAACAGCATCTGACGTGAGAGTAAAGCTACTTTACTTCAAAATGTGACACTGTAATAAAATGATTTATACTAATAAATGGAGGCAGTGAGACGAAAAAAGAATTTTCAGTGGTTCTCTACTGCCACCACCTGTTCAATAGGAGGTGCTGCAGTGTCAAACTACAGAGTTAAAGGAACCTTCTACACACCTGACCACTTTAGCTTAAAAAGTGTCAAAGGTGTGTGGAGTATCCCCCCCTCCCTCGTCCCGGCTGTTGGTCACTTGAGACGTCAGCACACTGAAGCACGCTGACATCACGATCTCTGAGGCCAATCGCGTTACCAATCGGTCTCAGAGAAGCCTCAGGCAGTGGCTGAGTGACAGGCAACAGAGGGTTGTGGTAAATGGAGTTTATTCGGCGCAAGGTCTTGTTACCAGTGGGGTACCTCAGGGGTCAGTACTTGGACCCATTCTCTTTAATATTTTTATTAGTGATATTGCAGAAGGTATTAATGGAAAAGTATGTTTTTTTGCTGATGACACAAAGATTTGCAACAGGGTTGACGTTCCTGGAGGGATCAGCCAAATGACAAATGATTTAGGTAAACTAAAAAAATGGCCGGAGCTGTGGCAATTGAGTTTTAATGTGGATAAGTGCAAGATAATGCACCTGGGACGTAAAAACCCAAGGGCTGAATATAGAATATTTGATACAGTCCTAACCTCAACATCTGAGGAAAGGGATTTAGGGGTCATTATTTCAGAGGATCTAAGGGTAAGTAGTCAATGTAATAGAGCAGCAGGAAATGCTGGCAGAATGCTTGGTTGTGTAGGGAGAGGTATTAGCAGTATGAAAAGGGAAGTGCTCATGCCACTGTACAGAGCACTGGTGAGACCTCACTTGGAGTACTGTGTGCAGTACTGGAGACCGTATCTCCAGAAGGATATAGACATCTTAGAGAGAGTTCAGAGAAGGGCTACTAAAATGGTGTACGGCTTGAAGGAGAAAAGTTACCAGGAAAGGCTTAATGATCTTAACATGTACAGCTTGGAAAAAAGACGAGACAGAGGAGATATGATAGAAACATTTAAATACGTAAAGGGAATCCACAAGGTAGAGGAAGGGAGTATATTTAAAAGGAAACAAAGTAGCAAAACAAGAGGACATAGTCTTAGATTAGAGGGGCAAAGGTTTAAAAGTAACATCAGGAAGCATTATTTTACTGAGAGGGTGGTGGATACATGGAACAGCCTTCCAGTAGAAGTGGTAGAGGGCAAAACAGTAATTGAATTTAAGCAGGCATGGGATAGGCATAAGGCTAACCTAAACAAAAAATAAATCCAGGTAAAGTATCCATGTAATTGGGCAGACTAGATGGGCCGAAAGGTTCTTATCTGCTGACATTTTTCTATGTTTCTATGTAAGCCTTGATGGATGAAGCATGTGCGCAGCTCAGATCCATTGCTCTGCGATGTGCACACTTATCTGACGTCGGCGCAAACCCCCCAATTGCACCAAATTGGCATCAGCGAATTCCACCAACTGGGAAAAAAAAAGGAAGTCTTCTATTCTCCTAATAGGAATTTAAAATCAATAAAAATGTTGTCGAAATGTATCTAAATAAAAAAGGTCTTTTAAAAAATTAAAAGGTCTGTTAAAAATTTTAAAAAATATATTTAAAAAAATAAAGAAAACAAAAATGTCATATAAAGAATAATAAAAGGCTTTTTGCAAAAAAATAAAAATAAACAGTCTTTAATAAAAACAATTGAAAATATATATTACATTGAATCCTATGGTATTCGCCTGTTTAACCCTTTAGTGACCGGGCGGTTTAACACAAATCCGTCCTTTAGTGACCGCTGTTGTTTTTACGTTTCTGCGCTATTAGTATTTAGGTCCTCTTACTCGTTTATTCAACCCACACATATTATACACCGTTTTCCCCGCCATTAAATGGACTTTCTATTATATTCTATTATTTCCATCATAACGAATAATTTACTATAAAACAAATATGAAATATGATGAAAACAAAAACCACACTTTTTCGTAATTGAATCCCCAATATCTACAACCACCAAAAAAGACCCCGGCTAAATAGTTTCAGAATTTTGTCCCGAGAATGGAAATACCACATTTTTACAGACAGTTCACCTATGTGCGCTGCGCTCATTCTGGATCGGGAGATAGGGGGATGCCAAATTAAAAGTTAAAAAAAAAAATATTTCGGTGCAATTCGGCGTTCAGTGAATAGAAGACGCGATAGTCTTCTATGGGACAATTTCGGTGCCAGTCAAATTGCAGCGAATTGCACTCTATTTCGCTGTCATTTATTTGGCGAATTGACAGCTTTTGAATAGGCAAGCTGCCCCGAAATTGCACTGAAAAGTGAAATTCAACATTTGCTGCAATTTCAGGACCAATTCGGAGGTTTGTGAATAACCCCTTTAAAATTACACTTTACAAATGCATGAATAGATTTATAACATTAATTAAGTGTGATTATATTTCTTATGCCTCAATTACAGTTCAGTTTTGTTAGAGCAAACATTCTGCTGTTGCGGTTCACTTTAATTTGTGTTGTGGGAGGTTGGGTGAATTCTTGCTGGTGTTGAGTTTTGGATTCGTGTAGTGGTTTCGGCATTAACCCCTCTTGAATTCTATGCACTGGCATGAACAGCCAATCCCATTAGGATGTGTGCACCAATATGTGGCTTTCTACAATGAAGATCACATGAGCGGTCACACGAGCGTTCTTTGAGCGGAAGGAATGTCCGTGAGAGTGGACATATATTCCACTCTGATGCCCATGTGGCCACCTCGCCGAGCGCAGTGTGCTCAGCGCTACCCTCCTATGGAGGATTGCACTTTCTAGCCCGTCTGCGGCCGTTGTATCTTTTTGACGGGGAGGCTGAAATCACGTCCGGTGGTAGTACACACGCTACAACATGTTGCCCTCCTCGTCCAGCCTTCACAAAGCAGCAACGGACGCAGGGAAGTGTGGCCACACGGACACAATCAGTGCACTCGTGTGATCACAGCCTAAGGCCACGTTCACACTGTGCGATTTGAAAGTCGTGCGAATTTCCGTGCGATTTTCATATTTGCGACATGGTGTGATAATGTCGCGCAACATCGCTGGTTTGTGCGATTTTTGCAAAGCACCACCAATACAAATCACAAAATTGCAGATAGCAAATCGCAAAAAAAAGGGTCATGTAACAGCGACATTCTTCTGCGACGCGCGACATGCGACATCGCGCGGCAAGATGTGAACAGCTCCATTGAAATGCATTGGAGAAGCTACATACAGGGTTATCCAAAGAGATTCGAAAAGTCACCGCATGTTCGGTGACTTTTCGTTCTCTTCAATTCGGTTCCTTTTGCCGATTGCATTTCGGTGACCCTGCGGTGTATTCAGCAAACAGCACAGGGTCCCCGAATTGCAGGGAAAAGCTGCCGCAAACCCGACGAAAACTCACCGAATGCACGCTGAAAACAAGCAAAAACATCTGGATTAACCTTCGAAGAAGCCGAACAGGAGCCGAATCACACAGAGCCGAAGCAGCTGTGACGTAGAGGAGGCAGTGAATAAATTAGAAAAACCATTTGTATGAATCTGGGAAAATGAAACGCTGTTTGCAAAGAAACTACTGAGCGAAAATGTCTGAAATTTTCACAGGAGGTCCAGGGAATGATAATAAAGAGGGTTGTTACAGAAAAAATAAGCAAACTGAAAAAAAAAAAAAAAAAAATCGGACTTTTAATTTTTTTTTAAAAAGTTCAGAAAAATGCTTAAAGTATCCTAAAAAATCTATAAATAAAGAGACTTTTTGCTGCAGAATTTTATAATGAACGGTTTGTTAGATATTGAATTAAAACAGGAATATTTTTAACATTGAAGCCTATGGGATTCTCCCGAATAAACTTGCCGAATTAAACCACCGAATGGCAGGGCATTAGGGGAACCTTTCACTGCTGGTTTGTGTTCTCTGAATAGCCGAAGCAGTGCTTTTTCATGGGGATTTCACTGCCCTCGAATAGGCACCGAACAGGCACCGTATGTGCAGGCAATTCGTCAGGATTTGGCGAACTGCCTGCTCTCTGGATAGCCGAATGGCCAGGAAAGGTAACCGAACGCTGATTTTCAGCGTTCGGTTACCTTTCTCAAGCAATTCGAATCTCTTTGGATAACCCTGATAGTGCGATGTCGTCCGGATTTTGCTGCGACGTCGCGGCAAAATCCGCGCGATAAATCGCACAGTGTGAACAGGGCCTTAGGGAACACTCTGTGAATTTCTTTAAGTGGCCGGAGCCCAGACTTGAAACAAATCAAATATCTCTGGGGAGACCTGAAAGTGGTGTCCATCGACGGTCCCAACCAGACAAAACATTTGAGGATTTGCAGAAATTAATGGAAGAAACTACCAAGTGTGCAAGGTGTGATGCATCAAACCCATAAAGACTTGAGGCTGTGATTGTTGCCTAAGGTGCAACTATAATATTAGACCAAAGGTCTGCTGAATACTTTGGTCAGTTTTTCCCAAACATGTCCACAGGACTCACTAAAAAGCCAGGTTTTAGGCTAGGGACAGATGAGCGCATTTTCTGCGGCCACCGTCAAAATGTACGTCGATGCGTGCGCACGCATTTTTTCACGGAATACGCTTAAGTGGTCAGACGATGCGCAATTCTGGACGTATTTCATGACGATGGGGTGAAAAGTTTGAACGTTATGTTGGCCGCACACTAGCAGCGTCTGACATCTCCTAATCACGCACACACGCTGCTATGCGGCCGCAGCGCACTCTGTACGTCAGTACCAGCGGTTTAACGTTCTCGAAAAAATGCGTTCATTTTCCACTTGCGTTGTGCAGCCGGACTTTTGTGCGACCGTACTTCGTATATTGGCTGTCATTGCCCGTCATCTGCTGCTAGTGCGGCGCGTGATTATGTGCGCCAGAACGCGCGTTCGCACTGCCTCAGTCTGACCCTAGCCTTAAGGATTATTTTGGGGAACTGCAGACTGAATCCTGCAATCACTGAGCAGCAAATCATATCACCTGTGCTGTGCTTCACATATCTGGCAAACCTGGCCTGTCAGCGGGTCCTGAGGACCAGGGTTGGGAAACACTGACTTAGATCAATGTGATATTTCAGTTTTTTCTTATAACAAAATTTATAGTGGTGTGAAGAATCATTTTTTTGCTTTGTCATTTTGGGATATGAGAGTAGACTGGCTTGAACAATAATACGAATTTAAACAATTTTAGCACGAGGCAACAACAAAAATGTGAAAAATAAGGGGTATGAATACTTTCTAAATGCACTGTGTGTCTCTATGCCTGATAGCATTTTAAAGAGCACCCGGGGGCTAGATATTGCGTCAGTGTTGAGATCAATACGATGTCTCAGTCGGTACTTATCATGCTCTTTTTATTACTATATATATCTACGTGTGTGTTAGTAAGAAAATTGCTAACACGTATATACAGGGAATGATTCTTTATCAAATGAGCCCAACTTCCACTGGGCATGACAGGTGCGCTTTAATGGTAAGCTTCATTAGTAAGTATGAAATCACAATTGTCAGCTGTAGATAAATTGAATTTAAAGGTTTTTTTTCAGATTTTATATTTTCAAGGGCTTTGAAGGCCAAATCCCATCAAAAATACATATCATACACATTAGATACTCTGATATAAAAGCAAACATAGCCAGAATAACATTGTTGTTGACATAAATGAGAATGCTCTCACAAGCATAAAGGCATGATGTGCATTTCAAAGAGACGCCGCCAGTTATTTTGATGGAACTCCAGAGCCCCCGGGCCTTTCACTAGAGAAAGAAAGCAATTCTGAAACCAGTTGTGAAGCATGGAAATCTTGTATATTTAATTAAAATAACAATAAAGGGCAAAGCTGCCCCACACGTTTTATTTACCTCCCATAACTTCTCCAGGGACTATTTTATGTCAGTAACACCATCGCTATAATAACATCATTCAAATGTAGATAAGGATTAGTAAACACACAGGTCTATTCACTAAAAGGTGAAACTCCGGAGACTTGGCAAGAGAAAAGAACAACCTAGACCAAATAGCCGATTTGGAAATTGAGATAAATGGGGGAATTTTTCTGGTTTGGCTATTTTAACCTAGAATTTTCACTTCTCCAGCCATTCTCCTGAATTTCACCTTTATTGAATAGACCTGCATCTATTGCAGAATCATGGTGGTACATGTGTTCTTGTGTGAACAGGGCTGCACAACCACAAGTTGCATTACTGCATTAATGTTGCCAATGCTACGATGTAGGGATGCACCGAAACGGAAATTTCCGGCCGAAACCGAAAATTCGGGATTGGTTCGGCCGAAAACCGATACCGAAAATCAGACATGAGAACATGGGCCTGGAGGTCGGGCCGAGCCGGGGCAAAGAGATATTAGCTATTTTGGCACAAAGTGACAGTCAGAAATCATTGAAGTTAAAAGGTACTTATTTTATCACCGAGAATAAATCTGTTAGCTGAGGCCTGCAAGGATATGATGAATTATCCATCTCCAATGACTATCTACATAACCGCGCCTCCCTTATCAGCAGGTACATCCCATCGATTCCACTTCGCTCTGCCAGTGATCTGATGCTATCGTCTTCTCGTACCCACACCTACAACTCTCGCCTTCAGGACTTCTCCCAAGCTGCCCCCTTTTTATGGAACTCCCTCCACCGTAACATCAGTCTCTCCCTGTCTCTCCAGTCTTTCAAGAAGTCTCTGAAAACACATTACTTTAGAGAAGCCTAACGGCTCACTCTATGATCCCCCACTGTACATTTCTGGCACCATCTTCCCACACAGCCTTATGCGCCCCGCTACTTCCCATACTATTACCCTCAACTAGTGTGTCTCCCCTCTTAGATTGTAAACTCTTGAGCAGGGTCCTCTCTCCTACTGTTCCGTGTGTTTAAGAAGTATGTACAGTATATTTGTTACTCTGGCTCACCCATTGTACAGTGCTATGGAACTTATTAGTGCTTTAGAAATACTTCCAACTGTAATGGCTGAAAGGCATTACGTAGAGGCACAGTGCGTCTAAGAGGGATGGGGACTGGCACAAAAGGGTTGAAAGGAATGGCGTAAAGTCACAATGATAGTGGGAGTTATCCGGAGGGTATCTTCCACTGTGCCCCTTTCAGAAACACCCACCAGAATTTTCTGCTACGGGTCCTTGTAGCTGTCAATCCAGCAATGTCATCCCCACACCTCTTAAGCTGGGGTCAGAAGAGCACACTATGTGCGCCTGTACTGACATGCCTCCCGGCGTCCGTCGCAGTGTTGTGACGTCCAATGGGGCCGGCCATACGCTGTAGCGCGCGCAGGAATTGAGTGTGCTAGAGCTGGCGTGCTGCGGACATTCTGAAAGGCTTGACGCTACGACGCGCTTTCGACAGGGCTGTGAAGCGCGATCCTCCAGAGGAGGATCGAGCCTTGCAGCGCTGAGTGCACTAACTGCACTCCGCGAGGTGGCCAGACGGGCGTCAGAGTGGAAGGAACGTCCACTCTCACTAACGTTCCTTCCACTCTGCAAGACGCTCGTCTGACCCCAGATTTAGATCGTAAGCTCACGTTTCTGTAACGGTTCCACACATTTCGCTACATTGAATTGGCTTCTCAAGTCTAGTCACACAGGTATCTAGTTTGAATTTTTTTCTGAGCAATGAATCTGCAGTGACTTGATGAAAACCTGGCCATTAATAAAGCAACTCTCTGTGGTATCTTAAGCTAGGAAACCTGAGCCGTAACAGTGCTGATACTACAAAGTTTATCTCCTGTATTCTTGACTGTCCCCATCTTATCACACCCGTTTACTGCAGATCTTCAGTTTCCAGAAGCCTGGATCGCAGTTTATTTTATGGTTTTATCTTTGCTGATCAATGACATTCTGTTATCTTGGTTATATTAAAAAGAAAAACAAAACTGTAAATTCCTAACAAAGTCCTGTAGTCGAGTAATGGAACATCCACCGACTCTTAAAACACATATTACAATGCAGACAGCTGTGGCCATGCGTCTTTTCTCAGGATAAAAACCTACCAAATACAAACAGCCTATCTAAACATAGGAACGTTCTACCTTTTGTGGTATTTGGTCCTGCTTCAAAACACCCTGAGGCCTATACCAGCTGAGCCGGAAACAGGGAACTGCCCCAGGCAAAACCTGGCTCCATATTACCGGATCTATAATTAGGAGTCATGAGAGGGTATTCTTCGCTAACTGAAATTTCAGTCAGGGTTATTCAAAGAGATTCGAATGGCTGCCGAAAGGGAACCGAATGCTGGGAACCATTCGGCTATTCAGAGAGCAGGCAATTCGCCAAATCTTGGCGAATTGCCTACATACGGTGCCTGTTCGAAGGCAGTGAAATCCCCATAGAGAAGCAATGCTTCGGCTATTCAGAGAACAAAAACCAGAAGTGAAAGGTTCCTGAAATGCCCTGTCATTCCGTGGTTTAATTCGGCAGGTTTTTTCAGGCGAATCCCATAGGCTTCAATGTTAACAATATTCCCGTTTTAATTCAATATCTAATAAACCGTTCATTATAAAATTCTGCATTAAAAAGTCTCTTTATTTATCGATTTTTTAGGATATTTTAAGCATTTTTGGGGATTTTGTTTTAACTTTACTTATTTTTTCTGTAACAGCCCTTTTTATTATCATTCATTGGACCTCATATGTAAATTTCAAACATTTTCGCTCCGTAGTTTCCTTGCAAACAGCATTTCACTTTCAAACATTCAAGCATACTGTTTTACTAATTTATTCACTGCATTCGTCTGCGGTGTAGGCTTTTTCCGGCAGCTGCGCTGCTGTGATCTGCTCCTGCTCAAGTTTTTCTGGCGTTTTTGGCAGGGTAATCCAGATGTTTTTGCAGGTTTCGGTGTGCGTTCTCCCTTGTTTTGCGGTGAGTTTTCGGCGGGTTTGTGGCGACCTTTCCCTGCAATTTGGGGACCCTGTGGTCAGTGGCGTAGCGTGGGTTGCCAGCGCCCGGGGCAAGGCAAGATTTGCGCCCCCCCAAACCTGTGGACACATTGGCACGCCCTGATTCCCTTCCACCCAACAGTAAAGTGTATGTATGTGAGGTGGTGTGCACTGACTGCAGGGCAGTGGCGTAGCGTGGGGGGGGCAGGGGGGGCCGTGGTCCCGGGCGCAGTTTTGTTAGGGGCGCATAATTTCTTTTGAAATTATGCGCCCCTAAAACTTGTGGCCCGACTGACCCGCCGGGCCCTCGGGCGCCGCCCAAGGGCCCGCGGGTTGAGGGGACCCAGATGCCGGGCAGCGGGAGTGCCTGCCCGGTCCTAAACAGTGAGTCCGTCCTGTTGATTGAAGGGGAGGCGGCTGCGTGCAGGCGCAGGTCACGTGGTCCGTCTAATCAGGTGATACTGAGTCTCTGTACCCCCTGACTGGCCGGACCGCGTGACCTGCGCACGCACGCACGCAGCCGCCTCCCCTTCAACAGGACGGACTCGCACGCTATTCAGGACCGGGGTGGGCAGGCACTCCCGCTGCCCGGGAGCTGGGGCAATATCCAGGTGAGAGCTGGGGCATATCCATAAGCTGGGGCAATATCCAGGTGAGAGCTGGGGCATATCCATGAGCTGGGGCAAATCCATGTGCTGGGGCAAATCCATGAGCTGGGACAAATCCATGAGCTGGGGCAAATCCATGTGCTGGGGGCAAATCCATGAGCTGGGGCATATCCATGTGCTGGGGCAAATCCATGAGCTGGGGCAAATCCATGTGCTGGGGCAAATCCATGAGCTGGGGCAAATCCATGAGCTGGGGCATATCCATGAGCTGGGGCAAATCCATGTGGTGGGGCAAATCCATGTGCTGGGGGGCAAATCCATGAGCTGGGGCAAATCCATGTGCTGGGGCAAATCCATGTGCTGGGGGGCAAATCCATGAGCTGGGCAAATCCATGTGCTGGGGCATATCCATGTGCTGGGGCATATCCATGTGCTGGGGCAAATCCATGTGCTGGGGGGCAAATCCATGTGCTGGGGGCAAATCCATGTGCTGGGGCAAATCCATGTGCTGGGGGCAAATCCATGAGCTGGGGCAAATCCATGTGCTGGGGCAAATCCATGTGCTGGGGGCAAATCCATGTGCTGGGGCAAATCCATGTGCTGGGGGGCAAATCCATGTGCTGGGGGGCAAATCCATGAGCTGGGGCAAATCCATGTGCTGGGGCAAATCCATGTGCTGGGGGGCAAATCCATGAGCTGGGGCAAATCCATGTGCTGAGGCATATCCATGTGCTGGGGCAAATCCATGTGCTGGGGGGCAAATCCATGTGCTGGGGCAAATCCATGAGCTGGGGCAAATCCATGTGGTGGGGCAAATCCATGTGCTGGGGGGCAAATCCATGAGCTGGGGCAAATCCATCTGCTGGGGCAAATCCATGTGCTGGGGGCAAATCCATGTGCTGGGGCATATCCATGTGCTGGGGCATATCCATGTGCTGGGGCAAATCCATGTGCTGGGGGCAAATCCATGTGCTGGGGGGCAAATCCATGTGCTGGGGAAAATCCATGAGCTGGGGAAAATCCATGTGCTGGGGCAAATCCATGTGCTGGGGCAAATCCATGAGCTGGGGCATATCCATGTGCTGGGGCAAATCCATGTGCTGGGGAAAATCCATGTGCTGGGGCAAATCCATGTGCTGGGGCATATCCATGTGCTGGGGCAAATCCATGTGCTGGGGGGCAAATCCATGTGCTGGGGAAAATCCATGAGCTGGGGCAAATCCATGTGCTGGGGCAAATCCATGTGCTGGGGCAAATCCATGAGCTGGGGCATATCCATGTGCTGGGGCAAATCCATGTGCTGGGGAAAATCCATGTGCTGGGGCAAATCCATTTGCTGGGGCAAATCCATGAGCTGGGGCATATCCATGAGCTGGGGCATATCCATGTGCTGGGGCAAATCCATGTGCTGGGGCAAATCCATGTGCTGGGGCAAATCCATGAGGTGCTGGGGCAAATCCGTGTGCTGGGGCAAATGTGTGAGCTGGGGCAAATGTGTGAGCTGGGGCAAATCCGTGAGCTAGGGCAAATCCGTGAGCTGGGGCAAATCCATGTGTGAGCTGGGGCAAATCCATGAGCTGGGGCAAATCCATGTGTGAGCTGGGACAAATCCATGTGAGAGCTGGGGCAAATCCATGTGTGAGCTGGGGCAATATTCATGTGTGAGCTGGAGCAATATTCATGTGTGAGCTGGGGCAAATCCATGTGTGAGCTGGCGCAATATCCATGTGAGAGCTGGGGCAATATCGATAACGTGTCCACAGGTTGGGGGGGGGCGCACAATTCTTGGCTGGCCCCGGGCGCTGACAACCCACGCTACGCCACTGCTGCAGGGTTATTCTCATATTTCTATGTATTTGTGCATGCCCCCAGGCTTTGCCCTGGGCAGTCTGCTTAAACATCAAAGCAATAAAAGTCATAGTAATGTGCGGTGCATGAGCACCTCACAGAGCTCCACAGCAATAAGATGCACGGTGATATGCAGTGTATATGAGCGTATCACAAAGCTGCGTAGAAATAAAACTCATAGCAATATGCCGTGTGTATGAGCGTATCACAGAGCTGGTTGGGAATAAAATAATAAATTAATATAAAATATATTTAAAATTAAAATATTCAAGTAATTTCACAACAAATTGAAATTGATTAAATTATATATTATAATAAATTCTATATATTAAAATTATAGAATCCAGATCTCCACACTCCGTCTCTGCTGTATCTATTGCTCCAGTGCTGGGAACTGGCTGCTCACATAGAAATATTCCTGATATCATTCCCGCCACACGGGATACCAGTCTCCGTGTGGCGGGACATCAGGAATATTTATATATTAAAATTATATATTAATAGTCTATAAATATAGTACATTATATTTAGGGATGCACCGAAACGAAAATTTCCGGGCCGATACCGAAAATTCTGGATCGTAGTCGGCTGAAAACCAATACCGAAACCAAAAATCAGCCATGAGAACCTGGGCCTGGAGGTCGGGGACTCGCCTGATCCCGAAGGCCTGCCGAGCACGCTGCTCGGCCGGCCTCCAGGCTCAGAGGCTCGCAGGCTCAGGCGAGCCCCCGGCCCCTTCAAGGCCCAGCCGAGCCGGGGGCTCGCCTGAGCCTGGAGGACGGGCGAGCAGCCTGCGATGGCCGGAAGATTGTCACCGCTGGAGCGAAGGATAGAACCTACACATAGTCCTACTACTACTTTGGCCTGCACTCCAGTGGTGACTGTCCAACGGCTGTCGCAGGCTGCTCGGCCGTCGTCCAGGCTCAGGCAAGCCCCCGGCTCGACTGGGCCTTGAAGGGGCCGGGGGCTCGCCTGAGCCTGGAGGACGGCCGAGTAGCCTGCGACAGCCGGAAGACGGTCACCGCTGGAGCGCAGGACCGAAGTAGGAGGATGTAGGTGAGTATGGTGCAACCAGCCATGCAAACCAGGGCCAGGGGCTCGCCTGAGCCTGGACGACGGCCGAGCAGCCTGCACACAGTCGGAGGACCGTTCAACGGCTGTCGCAGGCTGTTCGGCCGTCCAGGTTCAGGCGAGCCTGAGCCAGGACGACAGCCAAGCGGCCTGAGACAACCGTTGGACGGTCACCGCTGGAGCTCCGGGCCGAAGTACACATACTCATCTACATCGGCCCAGAGCTCCTCCAGCGATGGCAATCCTGCATCCAGTGCCCGCTGTGTCGGTCGCCGGTATGACGTCACGGAAGCCTTTGACCCAGGGTCAAAAGCTTCCGTGACGTCATACCAGCGACCGACACAGCGGGCACTGGATGCAGGATTGCCATCGCTGGAGGAGATCCGGGCCGATGCAGGTGAGTATGTTTGCAACCGGTGGAGGACTCGCCTTAGGTGAGTTTACCACCTCACCCCCCCAACACCCCCCCAGCTTGCTCGGCAGGCATCCAGGCTCAGGCGAGCCCGTGGCTTGGCCTGGGCCTAGAGGCCCAGCCGAGCCGGGGGCTCGCCTGAGCTTGCAAGACGGCCGAGCAAGCAGCTTGGCCGGCCTCCAGGCTCAGGCGAGCCCCCGGCTCGGCCGGGAAACGGACATTTTCGGCCATTTTTTTCAGCTGAATTTCCATTTCGGCCGAAACCGAAAACACCGTTTTCGGACGATAATTTTCGGTGGCCGAAATTTCAGTGCATCCCTAATTATATTTCAATATTAAAATAAATAAATTTAAAATTATATTAAAACATATTAAATTACAGATTATTAAAATAAATTAATTATATCTTAATATATTAATATAATTATACAAAATTTCAAAACAAAATATATATATTTCTAATTATTACTAGTATTACTGTGCATGCTGTGAGCGCCGTGTGGGGACAGGGTGAGTGTGAGGAAGAGCTGGGTAAGGAAGCAGCGTGTTCTCATGCTGCACAGTGCTGTCTGCAATCAATCCAATGCCTGGTACCTCAATTTTTGATTGGGACCCCAACTGCCAGAACCTGAGCTCACTGCCAGACCCTGAGCCCAGTGCCAGCTCCTTCATCTCCACTGTCTGGAGCAAATAGCCAGTCCCTGTGTCTCCTGTCCCCAATCATCCAATGTTTCAAAAAAAGCAAGCCTGATTCCTGTGAGGCAGTACATGTTGTCGTTCCCCCATTTTACTCACCGTCTTGGCTGTCATGATGGGACTCGTGCTGTGTCTGCAGCTTGTGACAGTCTCCTCCTTCACACCCTGTGTGCAGAGGCCCTGCAGTCACACCAGGAAGAGGATGGAAGCAGGGGAGGAGCCAAACACGTGAGCTGCCTGCACTCACAGCTTGTGTGACCTCATGACCAGGAGGCTGCAGGCAGCTCCTCCTCCTCTTAGTCTCCTCCAATCCCTTAGAACTCTGGAGCAGCACACGAGGGAGCCGAGCGACACACCCTCCCTCTCTCTGCCGCGGCGCTGGAGTCTGTGAGTGCTGGTGCTCGCCCAGACATAAAGAAAGAAAAAAAATCCGGAAAAAAATTCTGGACTTCAAGAAGCCTGCAGTACTTGGACAATATTAGGGGCGCAAGCTTCTTTTGAAATTTTTCACTTCGGCGATTCCATTTCGCCGACAGTATGGTGAATTCACTATTCCGCCGATGGTCACCGTAGTGCGCCGAAGATGGAGCCTCATGAAAAAGTTGGAGAACATCACTGAAGAGCACCGAATTGGCTATGGCGAATTCCACCGAACTGCAACAAAAAAAAACAGCAGACCTCTTCTATTCTCCCAATAGTTGTGTCTAAACCGATAAAAAAATGCATTAAAATGTGTGTAAATAATTTTAAAAAAAGGTCCTTTATCCCTTCCCGATGGGTAGGTGGTTCCCACTGGGAGGGTCTTAGTGCCGACGGGACGTCATAGCTCGCCCCGCGGCTTTTTGGTCCTACCTGAGGCCCGCCTCCGCAGCCAATTGTCACGTCTCGGCCTTGCCCCCTGGTGGTGAAGGGTATTCATGTTTGTTTTTCCCCTATGGTGCGTCTGGCTGTGCTGTTTAGGGCTGATCTGGGGTTCTGTTGTGATCTCCTGGTCTGGGGTCACATGGCCCAATCACACAGACCCACTCCCTATATATTCCCAGCAGCACAGAGCCTCATTGACTGTTTGTGGAGTTTGATGGTGGTTCTGTCTGGTTCGTGTTTCCTGAGTTGCTGCAAAGCATTCCTGTTCAAGTGTTTTCTGGTTCTGACCTCGGATTTATTTTTGACTATCCCTTCTACTCCCCCCTGGTACCGTATATTTCTGATCTGTTGCCAACCTCTGCCTGATTGACGATTCTTGTATGTTTCATGTTTTATGTACCTTGTCTGTCTTAGTTTAGTATTATACTCAGAGGCCGCTTAGAAGGACCTCTTTTAGTATAGTCTGTATGTTTTGTTTACTGTCCTGCAGCCTGCTCCCTTCACGGATTGTCAAGTGTATCTTTTGTGTTTCTGAGTGTCCTAAGTTGTCTGTCGGTCTTGAAGCCTTCGGAGCTTAGTGGCAATTCTGTTGTTTTTTGGTGCTCCTTGGTTTTGGAGAAATCCGTCTGTCCTTGTGTCCAGTTACTCACCT
This sequence comes from Leptobrachium leishanense, assembly GCA_009667805.1. Lineage (NCBI taxonomy): Eukaryota > Metazoa > Chordata > Amphibia > Anura > Megophryidae > Leptobrachium > Leptobrachium leishanense. The sequence goes on along the minus strand of CM019065.1, from coordinate 345,600,052 downwards.
GCCTTAAGGGCTTCATCTCATGTTCCAAGCCACCACGATGGCCCAAGCAGGAACTAACCGTTACATTACAAACAGTCCATTAATGCCTGCAGGTGAGCTTACTGTGTTAAATTCTGTGCTTCAGATGGTTTTTGATCTGTTGACAGAGCTGAAGAGGTTAATGCTGTCTCTCAGTGTGCTTAATTATGCGGTTCCTCCCAGCAGAGTCTCTGGGGAACCTCCCATGAGTGAAAGAGAGAGACGTAGAATTCTTAATCTCTGTTATTATTGCAGTTCACCCCAGCATAAAATCTTTTGCTGTCCATTAAAGCCCAAACCCAGAATGTCATGTTCTCAGGGTGAGACCCTGGTATCCACGTCATGTAGCCATGGCGCTGACCCTACTGCTGGGACCTCTGTTTCTGTGCAATGCAGGGGTGTTGCAAATTCCATGTGTGGTAATAAAGCCAAAATTGTTCCACCTCAAGGCACACTACCTGCTTCCATGTTATGCAGTGGATCACTGTTTCTCAGTTCTTGTCATGGGTCTAGGGTCCAGGGTGGCGCTGTTGCCACAAGGGTCCAGGGTGGCGCTGTTGTCACAAGGGTCCAGGGTGGCGCTGTTGCCACAAGGGTCCAGGGTGGCGCTGTTGCCACAAGGGCCCAGGGTGGCGCTGTTGCCACAAGGGCCCAGGGTGGCGCTGTTGCCACAAGGGCCCAGGGTGGCGCTGTTGCCACAAGGGCCCAGGGTGGCGCTGATGCCACAAGGGCCCAGGGTGGCGCTGTTGTTACAGGTAAACAGCATAAAGAAAAACCTGTCTGTTCTGCACATTGTATTGTGCCTATGTCCGTTCCTGGCGGGAGGCCAGTTTTGTTTCTGTCTGACAAGGTGTCAGCGGTGCCAGAACCTGGCACATTAGCGGTAACACTCCCAAGCTGTGTGTCAGCGGCAACACTCCCAAGCTGTGTGTCAGCGGCAACACTCCCAAGCTGTGTCAGCGGCAACACTCCCAAGCTGTGTCAGCGGCAACACTCCCAAGCTGTGTGTCAGCTGTACCCCTCCCAAGCTGTGTGTCAGCTGTACCCCTCCCAAGCTGTGTGTCAGCTGTACCCCTCCTAAGCTGTGTGTCAGCGGTTTTGTCCCAGGTGGGCCCAAAGCCCTTCACGCCTGTTGTGGGCCCAAAGCCCTTCACGCCTGTTGTGGGCCCAGAGCCCTTCACGCCTGTTGTGGGCCCAGAGCCCTTCACGCCTGTTGTGGGCCCAGAGCCCTTCACGCCTGTTGTGGGCCAGAGCCCTTCACACCTGTTGTGGGCCCAGAGCCCTTCACGCCTGTTGTGGGCCAGAGCCCTTCACACCTGTTGTGGGCCAGAGCCCTTCACGCCTGTTGTGGGCCCAGAGCCCTTCACGCCTGTTGTGGGCCCAGAGCCCTTCACGCCTGTTGTGGGCCCAGAGCCCTTCACGCCTGTTGTGGGCCCAGAGCCCTTCACGCCTGTTGTGGGCCCAGAGCCCTTCACGCCTGTTGTGGGCTCAGAGCCCTTCACGCCTGTTGTGGGCCCAGAGCCCTTCCTGCCTGTTGTGGGCCCAGAGCCCTTCCTGCCTGCTGACGAGTCAGTTGTGCCGATGTCGAGCTATGAGGTAGCCGTGCCTATGCTTTGTTATGAGGCCGAAGTGCCTGTATCTAAACGAAACCTTCATGCCTGGTTCTACTAGCGAGCTGCTAGTCATGCTGATTCCGATCCACGAGAATTGTTGCCCGTGTTGTGCGAGGCAGCCGTGCATGTTGCCTGCGAGGCAGCCGTGCCCATGTTCTGCTGCGAGGCAACCGTGCCCATGTTCTGCTGCGAGGCAAGCCGTGCCCATGTTCTGCTGCGAGGCAGCCGTGCCCATGTCCTGCTGCGAGGCAGCCGTGCCCATGTCCTGCTGCGAGGCAGCCGGCCCATGTCCTGCTGCGAGACAAGAGCCGTGCCCATGTCTTTCTGCGAGACAACAGTGCCCATGTCTTTCTGCGAGACAACAGTGCCATGTCTTTCTGCGAGACAGCTGAGGCCTCGTTAGGTTATGGTCTAATTGAGCTTGGGAAGCCTTCTAAGTGAAGTCTTCAAAGTGAGCACTTACAGGAGATCTTCTGGTGAGTGATTTAGATTTTTGTTTCAAACAGATCTTTTCTATTCATCTTAAGGTTTCAAGTTAGGTCTGGTGAGTAAATTAGGTTAGGCTGGTGACTCATTTTCATACTGATTAGCATACAATTGGAATCAATTGAGTGGTATTTGCTTCAGGTTTAGCTTGTCCACTATTTGCTGGGGGAGGTGTTCTTAGGTGGCTATATAAAGATTGTGGAATATTAGCTTGTCTAATTGAGCTTGGGAAGCCTTCTAAGTGAAGTCTTCAAAGTGAGCACTTACAGGAGATCTTCTGGTGAGTGATTTAGATTTTTGTTTCAAACAGATCTTTTCTATTCATCTTAAGGTTTCAAGTTAGGTCTGGTGAGTAAATTAGGTTAGGCTGGTGACTCATTTTCATACTGATTAGCATACAATTGGAATCAATTGAGTGGTATTTGCTTCAGGTTTAGCTTGTCCACTATTTGCTGGGGGAGGTGTTCTTAGGTGGCTATATAAAGATTGTGGAATATTAGCTTGTCTAATTGAGCTTGGGAAGCCTTCTAAGTGAAGTCTTCAAAGTGAGCACTTACAGGAGATCTTCTGGTGAGTGATTTAGATTTTTGTTTCAAACAGATCTTTTCTATTCATCTTAAGGTTTCAAGTTAGGTCTGGTGAGTAAATTAGGTTAGGCTGGTGACTCATTTTCATACTGATTAGCATACAATTGGAATCAATTGAGTGGTATTTGCTTCAGGTTTAGCTTGTCCACTATTTGCTGGGGGTGTTCTTAGGTGGCTATATAAAGATTGTGGAATATTAGCTTGTCTAATTGAGCTTGGGAAGCCTTCTAAGTGAAGTCTTCAAAGTGAGCACTTACAGGAGATCTTCTGGTGAGTGATTTAGATTTTTGTTTCAAACAGATCTTTTCTATTCATCTTAAGGTTTCAAGTTAGGTCTGGTGAGTAAATTAGGTTAGGCTGGTGACTCATTTTCATACTGATTAGCATACAATTGGAATCAATTGAGTGGTATTTGCTTCAGGTTTAGCTTGTCCACTATTTGCTGGGGGAGGTGTTCTTAGGTGGCTATATAAAGATTGTGGAATATTAGCTTGTCTAATTGAGCTTGGGAAGCCTTCTAAGTGAAGTCTTCAAAGTGAGCACTTACAGGAGATCTTCTGGTGAGTGATTTAGATTTTTGTTTCAAACAGATCTTTTCTATTCATCTTAAGGTTTCAAGTTAGGTCTGGTGAGTAAATTAGGTTAGGCTGGTGACTCATTTTCATACTGATTAGCATACAATTGGAATCAATTGAGTGGTATTTGCTTCAGGTTTAGCTTGTCCACTATTTGCTGGGGGAGGTGTTCTTAGGTGGCTATATAAAGATTGTGGAATATTAGCTTGTCTAATTGAGCTTGGGAAGCCTTCTAAGTGAAGTCTTCAAAGTGAGCACTTACAGGAGATCTTCTGGTGAGTGATTTAGATTTTTGTTTCAAACAGATCTTTTCTATTCATCTTAAGGTTTCAAGTTAGGTCTGGTGAGTAAATTAGGTTAGGCTGGTGACTCATTTTCATACTGATTAGCATACAATTGGAATCAATTGAGTGGTATTTGCTTCAGGTTTAGCTTGTCCACTATTTGCTGGGGGAGGTGTTCTTAGGTGGCTATATAAAGATTGTGGAATATTAGCTTGTCTAATTGAGCTTGGGAAGCCTTCTAAGTGAAGTCTTCAAAGTGAGCACTTACAGGAGATCTTCTGGTGAGTGATTTAGATTTTTGTTTCAAACAGATCTTTTCTATTCATCTTAAGGTTTCAAGTTAGGTCTGGTGAGTAAATTAGGTTAGGCTGGTGACTCATTTTCATACTGATTAGCATACAATTGGAATCAATTGAGTGGTATTTGCTTCAGGTTTAGCTTGTCCACTATTTGCTGGGGGAGGTGTTCTTAGGTGGCTATATAAAGATTGTGGAATATTAGCTTGTCTAATTGAGCTTGGGAAGCCTTCTAAGTGAAGTCTTCAAAGTGAGCACTTACAGGAGATCTTCTGGTGAGTGATTTAGATTTTTGTTTCAAACAGATCTTTTCTATTCATCTTAAGGTTTCAAGTTAGGTCTGGTGAGTAAATTAGGTTAGGCTGGTGACTCATTTTCATACTGATTAGCATACAATTGGAATCAATTGAGTGGTATTTGCTTCAGGTTTAGCTTGTCCACTATTTGCTGGGGGAGGTGTTCTTAGGTGGCTATATAAAGATTGTGGAATATTAGCTTGTCTAATTGAGCTTGGGAAGCCTTCTAAGTGAAGTCTTCAAAGTGAGCACTTACAGGAGATCTTCTGGTGAGTGATTTAGATTTTTGTTTCAAACAGATCTTTTCTATTCATCTTAAGGTTTCAAGTTAGGTCTGGTGAGTAAATTAGGTTAGGCTGGTGACTCATTTTCATACTGATTAGCATACAATTGGAATCAATTGAGTGGTATTTGCTTCAGGTTTAGCTTGTCCACTATTTGCTGGGGAGGTGTTCTTAGGTGGCTATATAAAGATTGTGGAATATTAGCTTGTCTAATTGAGCTTGGGAAGCCTTCTAAGTGAAGTCTTCAAAGTGAGCACTTACAGGAGATCTTCTGGTGAGTGATTTAGATTTTTGTTTCAAACAGATCTTTTCTATTCATCTTAAGGTTTCAAGTTAGGTCTGGTGAGTAAATTAGGTTAGGCTGGTGACTCATTTTCATACTGATTAGCATACAATTGGAATCAATTGAGTGGTATTTGCTTCAGGTTTAGCTTGTCCACTATTTGCTGGGGGAGGTGTTCTTAGGTGGCTATATAAAGATTGTGGAATATTAGCTTGTCTAATTGAGCTTGGGAAGCCTTCTAAGTGAAGTCTTCAAAGTGAGCACTTACAGGAGATCTTCTGGAGATACTCTGGAGGTAGTCTGAGGTTAGACAGGAGGTAGAAAACCTACAAAAGGTAAGATTTGTTGGTTTAAATCCATTCTTTTATAATGGCAGGCTTGGTCCAGTGTAAGAGCTGTCATGCATTTGTTTTTAGATCCAATTTTTGGAGGTTTGGAGTGTGCCTGATATGTAGGCAGCTCTCTTTATTGCAGCAGGAAATTGCCTGTTTGAAGTCTGAGATTTGTAAATTATCTGTTAGAGAAACTCAGGCTATGACTGTTACTAAACCACTGCCACAGAGGCCTCCTAGGAGCGGCAGATGGACTACTGTAGGATCTGGTAGACTTAGAGTTGTGGAGAGAAGGCATGTCCCACAATCTGTGGCTCTTCTTAATTCTTTTGAGGCACTTTCAGAGTGTAGTGATAAGACGGATGTAGGCTCAGACACCATAGTTGAGGAACCACCATCCACTATGCCTAAGGTATGCAGCACTGCAACCAAGGACAAAAATGAAAAGGTGGGACTTGATAGAAGGCAATTGTTGCTGGGTGATTCTATCATAAGAGGTGTTGAGCTGGAGAGTAGTGGTTTGGTGAGATGTCTTCCTGGGGCTACTGCTCGTAGAGACAAGAGACGTATTCTCAATATTGTCAAACAAGCAAAGCAACAAGGGGAAGTGGACGTTCTAGTCCATCTAGGGACAAATGACTTGGCTAGCAATGAGGTTTCTGAGATTAAGGAAGATTTTTGTGTTCTTGGAGGTGAAATACAGCAGATTGCGTCCACTGTGTCATTCTCTGAAGTTTTGCCTGTGCATAACATTCAAGATAGGCAGATGTGCAATAGGGAATTCAATTTGTGGCTTCGGGAATGGTGTCGGGAGCAAGGATTTGGCTTTGTGTCCCATGATAGCTCTAATTGGAGCAGAAAGGAACTGTATAAAAAAGATGGTTTGCATCTTACTCATAGGGGAACATATGTTCTCAGTGAGAAGTTCAAAGGTTTCGCAAAGAAATATTTAAACTAGGAGGGGGGACAAAAAAAGGGTAAAAAACAATCTGCCCGATTGTCCCCCAAAACTAAATCGGAGGGTGCAAGCAACATGCGAGGTAAAAAATGACAAGCTCAGAGTCGTGTCTACAAATGCTCGCAGTTTAGTCAATAAAATCAATGAACTAGAGGCAATGATGGCAGCTGAAAAAGTAGATTTAGTGGCGGTTACTGAGACATGGTTCAGTGAGAAAAATAACTGGGACATAACAATACCGGGGTACTCTTTATATAGAAAAGACAGAGAAGGTAGGAAAGGAGGAGGAGTGGCCCTGTATGTGAAAAACAACATAAAAACGAACCAAATAAAAGTGAGCGAGGTGAACATAGAGTCAGTTTGGGTTACGCTAACATTTGGCAATCATACAGTAGCTCGTGTAGGTGTGATCTATAGACCCCCTGGACAAGCAGAAGAACTAGATAATCTGCTGGTTGAGGAAATAGCCAAAATGGCAATGAAGGGGGAAGTTATTATCATGGGGGACTTTAATCTTCCTGATGTGAACTGGAAAACCAAAACAGCTGGGTGCACCAGGAGTACAAATATTCTAAACTCCCTACTGGGATTATCTCTAACACAAGTAGTTGAGGAGCCGACCCGTAAAGAGGCCATATTGGATTTAATACTCACAAATGGAGGTTTGGTATCGGACGTTGTTGTAGGTGAAAATTTGGGATCTAGTGATCACCAGTCAGTATGGTTTAATATAACAACAGGGATGGAGCCGCACCACACAAGAACGAAAGTTTTAGACTTTAAAAAAACAGATTTTTCTAAAATGAGATTTTGTGTGAAGGAGTCATTATCAGACTGGAGGAGTTTAAAGGGAGTCCAGGAGAAATGGGATTATTTAAAGGAAGCATTATTGAAGGCCACAGGAAATTGCATTCGGCTTGTTAGCAAAAACAAAAAAAGGGAAGAAACCACTGTGGTACTCTGCAGAAGTGGCCAAAATAGTGAAGAACAAAAAGACAGCATTCAATAATTATAAAACAACTCAGAGTGAAGAAGATAGGCAAACCTATAAGATTAGGCAGAAAGAGGCAAAGCAATTTATAAGAGCTTCCAAAGCACACGCAGAAGAGAAAATAGCTCAGTCAGTAAAAAAGGGGGACAAAACATTTTTTAGATACATAAACGAGAAAAGAAAAGTAAAACAAGGATTAGTTAGATTAAAAACAAAGGAAGGAAGGTATGTAGAAGAGGATAAAAGTCTCGCTGACTGCCTCAATGAATATTTTTGTTCAGTCTTTGCAGAAGAAAAGGAAGGAAAGGGACCTCAGTTAGGAGAGAACACTAAAGAGACATTTACATATCAGTTTACAGAGGAGGAGGTTCTACAGCAGCTGTCTAAAGTAAAGACAAATAAGTCAATGGGGCCTGATGGGATCCACCCTAAATTATTAAAAGAGCTCAGTGATGTAATAGCAAAACCGTTAACAGATTTATTTAACCAATCCTTGTTAACGGGAGTCGTCCCAGAAGACTGGAAATTAGCAAATGTTGTGCCCATTTACAAGAAGGGTAGTAGGGAGGAATCGGGGAACTATAGGCCAGTTAGTCTTACGTCAGTAGTGGGGAAATTAATGGAAACCATGTTAAAGGAAAGGATTGTTGAACATCTAAAAACACATAGATTACAGGATCAGAAACAACATGGGTTTACCTCAGGGAGATCATGCCAAACTAATCTTATTGATTTTTTTGATTGGGTAACAAAAATAATAGACACAGGTGGTGCAGTAGACATTGCTTATTTAGATTTCAGTAAGGCTTTTGATACTGTTCCGCATAGAAGGCTTATCAATAAATTGCAATCTTTGAGTTTAGATTCCAATATTGTTGACTGGATTAGGCAGTGGCTGAGTGACAGACAACAGAGGGTTGTGGTAAATGGAGTTTATTCGGCACAAGGTCTTGTTACCAGTGGGGTACCTCAGGGGTCAGTACTTGGACCCATTCTCTTTAATATTTTTATTAGTGATATTGCAGAAGGTATTAATGGAAAAGTATGTCTTTTTGCTGATGACACAAAGATTTGCAACAGGGTTGACGTTCCTGGAGGGATCAGCCAAATGACAAATGATTTAGGTAAACTAAAAAAATGGTCGGAGTTGTGGCAATTGAGTTTTAATGTGGATAAGTGCAAGATAATGCACCTGGGACGTAAAAACCCAAGGGCTGAATATAGAATATTTGATACAGTCCTAACCTCAACATCTGAGGAAAGGGATTTAGGGGTCATTATTTCAGAGGATCTAAGGGTAAGTAGTCAATGTAATAGAGCAGCAGGAAATGCTAGCAGAATGCTTGGTTGTGTAGGGAGAGGTATTAGCAGTAGGAAAAGGGAAGTGCTCATGCCACTGTACAGAGCACTGGTGAGACCTCACTTGGAGTACTGTGTGCAGTACTGGAGACCGTATCTCCAGAAGGATATAGACATCTTAGAGAGAGTTCAGAGAAGGGCTACTAAAATGGTGTACGGCTTGAAGGAGAAAAGTTACCAGGAAAGGCTTAATGATCTTAACATGTACAGCTTGGAAAAAAGACGAGACAGAGGAGATATGATAGAAACATTTAAATACGTAAAGGGAATCCACAAGGTAGAGGAAGGGAGTATATTTAAAAGGAAACAAAATAGCAAAACAAGAGGACATAGTCTTAGATTAGAGGGGCAAAGGTTTAAAAGTAACATCAGGAAGCATTATTTTACTGAGAGGTGGTGGATACATGGAACAGTCTTCCAGTAGAAGTGGTAGAGGCCAAAACAGTAATTGAATTTAAGCAAGCATGGGATAGGCATAAGGCTATCCTAAACAAAAGATAAATCCAGGTAAAGTATCCATGTAATTGGGCAGACTAGATGGGCCGAAAGGTTCTTATCTGCCGACATTTTTCTATGTTTCTATGTTTCTATAAGACCATGTGCTCACATTAAACACATGAGAACCACTGTACCCTTGTCCCACAGTGGTCCAGTGTTGTTCCTACCGTTGTCTTGCCAAGTGTGGGTCCGAAGCCTTCAATGTAATTCGGGCAATGTGCCCCTAATGCCTTTTTCTGGCAATATGCAATTGGCCCAGGTGGGTACTAATCCTTCATGTCTGGTTTGGGCCAAGAGCCCCTCATGTCAGCCCCTGATGGCGCTGCCAGGTATGTCTGTTTCTGGTTATTTGCCAGTCCTGCCAGTTATTGGGAGTGACATCCAACTGACTGGTGCTACAATTCTAGCCCTGTACCCGAAGGTTATATACGATCCCCATGCGGGATGTTGTTCCGTGAGGCAACACTGGCCATGATCAAGAAAGACCCTAATGCTCTCAGGTGTTTTGAGGAGGATTCCGATGACTCGGAGCGTCCACAGTGCACTCCTCCAGGTGAAATCTGTAACAATGGTGAGGTGCCAGTTGTATCATATCCTGGCAATGTCCTCTGTTCCAACGGTTTGCCAGTTAAAGGCGAGTTGTCAAGTCTGTCCAAGTCGAGCTGCAAGGGAGTCGTATCCAAGTCAAGTCACGTGACCACTGTGCCCACGTCTTGCAGTGGGCCCATTGCTGTCAAACCCACTTGTGGGGTAGAGAGGTTTCAATCGTGTGGTGTTAAACAGATAACCAAGTCTGCCCCTACTATTGCCGTGTCGTGTGGGGTGGTCACCAGTTCTAGATCTCGTTCAAGGAGAAGACGTAAAAAGGTGACTAACTCTAGTCCAACTGATTCTATGTCCAGTCTGACTGATGCCGAGATCCCCCAACCCAGTCATGTCTCTGAGGGCTATGTGCAGTCGCCCTTTGGACTGGTGTTCAGGAAGGACCACTGGGTTGCCATTCAAAGGAACCCTCATAGACGGGGGCGTCTTGTGGAGGAGGATGACGACTCTGAATGGGACCTCAAAGGACTTTGGTGACTGGTGTTCGTGATCTGGTTTCCTGATTCTGTCTGCCATGTTTTTTGTTTTGGGTGCCCGGGAGGTCACCCGTAAGGGAGGGGGTAATGTCACGTCTCGGCCTTGCCCCCTGGTGGTGAAGGGTATTCATGTTTGTTTTTCCCCTATGGTGCGTCTGGCTGTGCTGTTTAGGGCTGATCTGGGGTTCTGTTGTGATATCCTGGTCTGGGGTCACATGGCCCAATCACACAGACCCACTCCCTATATATTCCCAGCAGCACAGAGCCTCATTGACTGTTTGTGGAGTTTGATGGTGGTTCTGTCTGGTTCGTGTTTCCTGAGTTGCTGCAAAGCATTCCTGTTCAAGTGTTTTCTGGTTCTGACCTCGGCTTTATTTTTGACTATCCCTTCTACTCCCCCCTGGTACCGTATATTTCTGATCTGTTGCCAACCTCTGCCTGATTGACGATTCTTGTATGTTTCATGTTTTATGTACCTTGTCTTAGTTTAGTATTATATTCAGAGGCTGCTTATAAGGACCTCTTTTAGTATAGTCTGTCTGTTTTGTTTACTGTCCTGCAGCCTGCTCCCTTCACGGATTGTCAAGTGTATCTTTGTGTTTCTGAGTGTCCTAAGTTGTCTGTCGGTCTTGAAGCCTTCGGAGCTTAGTGGCAATTCTGTTCTGTTTTTTGGTGCTCCTTGGTTTTGGAGAAATCCGTCTGTCCTTGTGTCCAGTCAGTTACTCACCTGCCTTAAGGGCTTCATCTCATGTTCCAAGCCACCACGATGGCCCAAGCAGGGGCTAACCGTTACACCAATGCGCCCTGCGGCATAGCCGCCTTGTGGCATGAAAGGGTTAAAAAAGACAAAAAGATCTGTTACAGAAAAAAAAAAGTTGGAAAAGAGAAATTTGGTCTAAAAAAATACAAAAAGATGTTCTAAAAAATAAAGACTTTTGCTGAAAATTAAAAGAATAAACTTTATTTAAAATGATAAAAATAATTAAAAATATTACTTTTTTACATTGAATGCTATGGGATTCGCCTGTTTAAATTTGTCGAATTGAAACAGAAAATCACGGTATTTTGCCAAAACGTTGGTGCAGTTCAGCATTCTGTGAATAGACATATCATTGCTTCTCTGTGGGACAATTTCGCTGCCACCAAATATCGCCGTCTGCGCCGAATTGCAATGCATTTCGCCTGTATTTGCCCAATTGACAGTTTAGTGAATAGATGAATTGGCTCGAAATTGCATTGAACGGTGCAATTCGGTGACCGATTCGGAGTGTCGGAGATATTAAATCGGGTAAGAAACTTTTACGAGATACATTAACAGCAACAAATTTATCTCGTTTGTATTTCTCAGAAGTTCTCCTAAATTCTTTTAATTGTACGTGTTTTAGTTTTAAAAAAATAGAACCAACCAGCTTAGATAAAAATATATATTTATTACGTATGCAAAAAAGAAAGATTTATAAAACACAACATCATCCATCAGCACACAGATCTCTAGCTTTTAACATATTATCCTGTTAGTAACTGTATATATGGTTATTACCATTTACTTTCATCAGTTAGTAACTAATACAAAGATGGTTAGTTTATAAACATCCTGCTTAAAGAAAACAATTTACATGTATTCCCAGCAAACCAGTTTAAAACAAGCTAGTATCTTGTAGATATACAGTGGGGCAAAAAAGTATTTAGTCAGCCACCAATTGTGCGGGTTCTCCCACTTAAAAAGATGAGAGAGGCCTGTAATTGTCATCAACTATGAGAGACAAAATGAGAAGAAAAAAAAAAATCAAGAAAATCACATTGTCTGATTTTTAAAGAATTTATTTGCAAATTATGGTGGAAAATAAGTATTTGGTCACCTACAGTACAGTACAAACAAGCAAGATTTCTGGCTCTCACAGACCTGTAACGTCTTCTTTAACCCCTTAGTGACCGGGCGGTTTTACACAAATCCGTCTTTTAGTGACCGTTGCTGTTTTTACGTTTCTGCGCTGTTAGTGTTTAGGTCAAATTTTCCTCTTACTCGTTTATTCAACCCACACATATTATACACCCTTTTTCCCGCCATTAAATGGACTTTCTAGAAATACCATTATTTCCATCATATCGAATAATTTACTATAAAAAAAATATGAAATATGAGGAAAAAATGGTAAAAACACACTTTTTCGTAATTTAATCCCCAAAATCTACAACCACCCAAAACGACCCCGGCTAAATAGGTTCCAAATTTTGTCCCGAGAATAGAAATACCCAATTTTTACATGCGTTTGCTTTTTAACCCCTTCACTGCTGAGACAGTTCACCTATGTGCGCTGCGCTCATTCTGACCATTTTGTGCTAATTATTTTTAGATGACAGCCTAGGTCCTATTTAATTAAACTCCCCCCAGACAAAAAAAACTTTTTTATTTTCTTTAATTTATTTTGTTTAAATTTTTTTTTAAAACCAAACCTGGTCATGTTTGGTATCATTGGAAAGGCCATAATCAGGCCTTTCAAATGATGTCAAATATGACCATCTAGCTGCCATGGATCGGGAGATATGGGGATCCTTAGGATCCCCTTATCTCTACATGGCAGCTAGATGGTTAACTGGCACACTGACATTCTCACACATATGGTGAGGTTGTCAGTGGGTGGGGGGGGGACCTGGAGGCTTGGCCGACATCCAAGATGTCAGCCCCCCTCCAGGTTTGAATCGCGTTTTGGCGCCAATTGGCGCCAAAACGTGATCCGGCTGCGAAACTGTTAATGCTATACACCCCTGAAAAGGGGAGACTCTCCCCTTTTCAGCGGAGCAAACAGCATCTCCCTAGCTTCAATGGTTGGGGAGATAGAGGGCTCCGAAGGAGCCCCCCCTCCCCTCCATTGAATTGCATGGGGACGCCTGCTGATGACGTCACCACGCAGCGTGGCGACGTCATCAGCCTCGCCTGCCCATGTAAATCACATGGGCAGGCTTCCTCCCTGCCAGATTGCTGAGGGATCCAGCGAGGGAGGTGAGTATCGGGCGGGAGGGGGATTAGGCGCTCCTGACGTACCCTGTACGTCTGCGGGTCTAAGGGAGACCTGTGGACAGGACGTACAGGGTACGTCAGGGGTCCTTAAGGGGTTAAGAGGCTCCTCTGTCCTCCACTCATTACCTGTATGAATGGCACCTGTTTGAACTTGTTATCAGTATAAAAGACACCTGTCCACAACCTCAAACAGACGCACTCCAAACTACACTATGGTTAAGACCAAAGAGCTGTCGAAGGACACCAGAAACAAAATTGTAGACCTGCACCAGGCTGGGAAGACTGAATCTGCAATAGGCAAGCAGCTTGGTGTGAAGAAATCAACTGTGGGAGCAATCATTAGAAAATGGAAGACATACAAGACCACTGATAATCTCCATTGATCTGGGGCTCCACGCAAGATCTCACCCCGTGGGGTCAAAATGATCACAAGAACGGTGAGCAAAAATCCCAGAACCACACGGGGGGACCTAGTGAATGACCTGCAGAGAGCTGGGCCCATAGTAACAAACACTACCATCAGTAACACACTACGCCGCCAGGGACTCAAATCCTGCAGTACCAGACGTGTCCCCCTGCTTAAGCCAGTACATGTCCGGGCCCGTCTGTAGTTTGCTAGAGAGCATTTGGATGATCCAGAAGAGGATTGGGAGAATGTCAGATGAAACCAAAGTAGAACTTTTTGGTAAAAACTCAACTCGTCGTGTTTGGAGGAGAGAGAATGCTGAGTTGCATCCATACCTACTGTGAAGCATGGTGGTGGAAACATCATGCTTTGGGGCTGTTTTTCTGCAAAGGGACCAGGATGACTGATACGAGTACAGGGAAGAATGAATGGGGCCATGTATCGTGAGATTTTGAGTGAAAACCTCCTTCCATCAGCAAGGGCATTGAAGATGAAACGTGGCTGGGTCTTTCAGCAGGACAATGATCCCAAACACACCACCCGGGCAACGAAGGAGTGGCTTTGTAAGAAGCACATCAAGGTCCTGGAGTCTCCAGGTCTCAACCCCATAGAAAACCTTTGGAGGGAGTTGAAGGTCCGTGTTGCCCAGCGACAGCCCCAAAACATCACTGCTCTAGGAGGAGATCTGCATGGAGGAATGGGCAAAAATACCAGCAACAGTGTGTGAAAACCTTGTGAAGACTTACAGAAAACGTTTGACCTCTGTCATTGCCAACAAACGATATATAACAAAGTATTGAGATGGACTTTTGATATTGACCAAATACTTATTTTCCACCATAATTTGCAAATAAATTCTTTAAAAAATCAGACAATGTGATTTTCTGGATTTTTTTTTCTCATTTTGGCTCTCATAGTTGAAGTTACCTATGATGACAATTACAGGCCTCTCTCATCTTTTTAAGTGGGAGAACCTGCACAATTGGTCGCTGACTAAATACTCTTTTGCCCCACTGTACATGTATATCTCCTTGTGCTACCTGGATCAACAAAGATGAAGCTATTTCTAGAGTAATAAAAACTTATTTAGTGAATCCTCCCCTAACTAGAATTTAGCTTCTAATCTTCTGCTTTTTATTGTAGGTTATATAACATCCTTGCTTATTACTTCAATCACAATAGCTCTTTCAAATTTAATATATATATATATATATTTATGTATATACTGTTGCAACAAATATCTAGGACAATTATCCGGTTACCAGACACTTTATAAATATATTTCTATACTGCAGGTTAGAAATACTTCAAAAGGTCATGATCTAGCGAATTTGAGATAAATCTCAATCTATATCCATTGCAACATATACATCTATCTACAGTCAGGTCCAGAAATATTGGGACATTGACACAATTCTAACATCTTTGGCTCTATACACCACCACAATGGAGTTGGAATGAAACAAACACAATGTGCTTTAACTGCAGACTGTCAGCTTTAATTTGAGGGTATGTACATCCAACTCAGGTGAACGGTGTAGGACTTACAGCAGTTTGCAGATGTGTCTCCCACTTGTTAAGGGACCAAAGGTAATGGGACAATTGGCTTCTCAGCTGTTCCATGGCCAGGTGTGTGATATTCCCTCATTACCCCAATCACAATGTGCAGATAAAAGGCCCAGAGTTCATTTCAAGTGTGATATTTGCATTTGGAATCTGTTGCTGTCAACTCTCAAGATGAGATCCAAAGAGCTGTCACTATCAGTGAAGCAAACCATAGAGCCAAAGATGTTAGAATTGTGTCGATGTCCCAATATTTCTGGACCTGACTGCACTTGTGCATATATTCTAAACCTTAAATGTGTTTCTGTACCAGAAATAAAAAATATCTTTAACCCCTTAAGGACCACTGACGTACTATGTACGTCCTGCCCACGGGTCTCCCTTAGACCCGCGGACGTACATAGTACGTCAGCGGCGCCTAACCCCCCTCCCGCCCGATACTTACCTCCCTCGCTGGATCCCACGCAGATCTGGCAGGGAGGAAGCCTGCCCTCATGATTTGCATGGGCCGGCGAGCCCGATGACATCACCACGCTGCATGGTGACGTCATCAGCAGGCGCCCCCATTGAAATCAATTCGGAGCCCTCCATCTCCCCAACCATTGAAGATAGAAAGATGCAAGTTGCACTGCTGGAAAGGGGAGAGTCTCCCCTTTTCAGCGGTGTACTGCATTAACGGTTTCGCTGCCGGATTGCAATTCGGTGCTAATTTGCACCAAATTGCGATTCAAACCTGGAGGGGGCTGACATCGTGGATGTCAGCCAAGCCTTCAGGTCACCCCCCACCCACTGACATCCTCACCATATGTGTGAGTATGTCAGTGGGCCAGTTAACCCCCTAGCTGCCATGTGGAGATAAAGGGATCATTTGGATCCCTTTATCTCCCGAATCGTGGCAGTGAGAGGGTCATGGCCTTTCCAATGATACCAAACATGACCAGGTTTGGTGTAAAAATAAAACTTAAAAAAATAAATATATATTTTTTTGTTATTATATATATATATATTTTTTTTTTTAAAAATTCTCGGGGGGGGGGTTTAGTTAATTAGTACCTAGGCTGTCATGTAAAAATAATTAGCAAAAAACGGTCAGATTGAGCGCAGTGCACATAGGTGAACTGGCTCAGCAGTGAAGGGGTTAAAAAGCAAAAACATGTAAAAATTGGGTATTTCTATTCTCGGGACAAAATTTTGAAACTATTTAGCAGGGGTCTTTTTTGGTGGTTGTAGATTTTGGGGATTAAATTACGAAAAAGTGTGTTTTTACCATTTTTTTCATCGTATTTCATATTTTTTTTATAGTAAATTATTCGATATGATGGAAATAATGGTATTTTTAGAAAGACCATTTAATGGCGGGAAAAACGGTGTATAATATGTGTGGGTT
This sequence comes from Leptobrachium leishanense, assembly GCA_009667805.1. Lineage (NCBI taxonomy): Eukaryota > Metazoa > Chordata > Amphibia > Anura > Megophryidae > Leptobrachium > Leptobrachium leishanense. Next base: position 345,583,738 of record CM019065.1, on the reverse strand, counting down.
GAATAAACGAGTAAGAGGAAAATTTGACCTAAACACTAACAGCGCAGAAACGTAAAAACAGCAGCAGTCACTAAAGGACGGATTTGTGTAAAACCGCCCGGTCACTAAGTGGATAATTCAAAGAAAACAGACCTATAAATTGTCTATGACGTGTCTGGCACTTATGCTTTACAATATATCATATAAAGACACTTTATATCGTCTATAGCATCATAGTCTAGCAATTAGGCATACATAACTCTTCTAGTTTACTTTAATAGGTTTTACCTTCAAATGAACTTATTTCTAAAAAAAAATATCTGAGTTCATTCTAAAACTAGGTTAAAGTTGAGAAAGACTTTACATATAAAAGTATAGATATGATTAAACAAGATGGCTACAGGCATCCATTTTGTTTTTCTCTGAAAGTACCTGACAGGAGTTTAGTGAATAACCCCTATGGTGTTAATGGTTTGGCTCTTAAAAGCACCTGCTGGAGCCCTGAGATGGGGTATACCCAATCTGGTCTTTTTCTGGAGCAATGCATAGGAGGTTTATCGTAAACAAAATTCGGTTGCATATGGTATCCAGGACATGCTCCTAAAAGTGCCAGACATTACATCCCATGTGCTGCAGCTCCTAGAACCGCTTTCTGTCAGTACTGGGCACTGACTCTTAGGCCGCGCTCACACTGAGCGACGTGAAAATCGAGCGTTTTTCTGCGCAATATTTTCATATACATGTCATTGAGCAATAATATCGCGCAATATTGCCGTTATGCGCGATATCGCACAACACCACCAATGTAAATCGCAAAAAAAGGGTCATGTACCAGCGACGAGCTACAGGCTATATTGAGCGACGAGATGTGAACAGCTCCATTGAAATGCATTGGTAGAGCTACATAGAGCGATATCGCATGGAAAGATGTACGATATCGTGGCAAAAACCGCACAATAAATCGCTAAGTGTGAATGGGGCTTTAGGTCGGGGTCAGACAAGCGTTTTGAAGATCGAAAGGAACGTCCGTGAGATTGGACGTTCCTTCCACTCCGACGCCCGTCTGGCCACCTCGCTGAACGCAGTTAGTGTGCTCAGCGCTGCAAGGCTCCATCCTCCTATGGAGGATTGCACTTTGCAGCCCCGTCAAACACGCGTTCTAGTGCTTCGACAGGGAGGCTTGCAAGATTTGCGCAGCACGGCCGCTGTTGTACGCGCAATTCGTGCAAGTGTGTGGCCGGACGCTGCAACGGATGGTGGAAGGCACGTCAGTATGGGCCCTATTACACTATTCACGCAAACGTTAACCCTCACCTGCGTGAGCATTAACGTTGCTGCGGTGTTTACCGCATATTACAATCCAAACGGGTGAAAAAAACGTTTGCGTTTGGTACCTTGCTCTCCTCTGCGTGAGGTTACTGTACATTGCACGCCTTATACTTAAAGGGACACTCTAGGCAACATGACCACCTAAGCTATTTTACGTGGTCATGATGCCCGGAGTATCCTGCCCTCTGTCCCCCCTCCCTCCGCTCAGCGGTTCAGCTGAAAACAGCTGAGAGAGGCGGAGGACTTTACTCCGCCCTCCCAGCTGTCAGTCAGCAGAGCGGGAATCATATTTCCCGCTTCTGCCGACTTTTGCCGAGTAGGAGATGTCATCGCACTTTCAGCGCGATAATGTCTCCAACTCGCCACAGTAGCTGGTGGCAGCGGGTTAGTGTTGCGCGCATCCTCAGAGGGAGCCGGGAGGAAGCCTGCCGATTAGCTGGCTTATGTGAGAGGCGCGCATCTCACGTAAACCAGAAGGCAAGTCGGATGCAAGAAGGACGGGAGCGGAAGAGGAGGGAGGGGAGTATTAAAAAAAAAAAGACGCCGCTGGAAACAAGTGGATTTTAGGGTAAGTATTACAGTTACACAAAAAAAAACAAAAAACGTTTTATTAAGGGAATAGGGATAGATTAGGATAAAAAAACCGGGGGGTGATTTTTGAGTGGAGTGTTCCTTTAACATGGGGAGCGCAAAGTGTTAATCAGCGCTGGTATTACAAAGTCTTAACGCTGATTAACGTCCAGCTCTGGTCAGCGAAAAGTTAACCAGAGCCAGGACTGCAGAATCCGTTAACACCAGGCTAAAAAAATCAACTCCTATACTCACCTCCTGTCTCGCGGCTCCAACCAACACCTCTGTCCGGTGGGAGCAGGGAAAGACTGGGGGGAAAAGTCCCCCCAGTCGTTCCCTGCGTATCACTACGCCGATCGGATCTCGTGAGGCGAGATCCGGCTAATCATGTGACCGGCAGGGGGAAACTCAATGGACTCCATCAAATGGATACTCGTGGCTGAACTCTGTGCTGCCGCGCACCTCCCTGATTTTAACGTGTGATCACCATACAGGCATTTTTTCCTCCCTTGCGCCCGCGTTTTAATGCGAACATCGTAATAGAGCACTAAATGCGTTCGTCTGACCCCAGGCTTAACTGCATGTCTCTGGGACACATGCTGCTGTAGTAAAATTCGACCAGAAGAGGGGCCCCCAGCCTGTAAAATGACCCTCAGCCAGGAAATGTAATATACCGGCTGTCTGGTGATGCTTGTGGGCACATAAGAAACTCCCCCACTTCACAAATGAAAATCTGGAGGATGGGTGGCACTTCACACAGCCTGACCACTTCATAAACAGTCATGCTGGGGAGCATTTGTGGAGCAGTATTAGCTTTTCTCCACCAGGTGGCGTGCAGTCACTGCCTGTGTATCCGGTTAAAGCACAGCGGTCAGTTCTGTAAACAGAGGGAGCAGCACCATGTGTTACTGGACAACACAACCCCGCCACGGTGACAACTGTGCCCGCAATCTGCCCTCTCTCTGCTTCCATTGTGAACTGAGTGAGACAAGTGGGGATCCCCAAAGCAAGCGCCTGCAATCCATTCATTGATTTACACTACGGCAATCTTGCGCCCCCAGATGTTTTTAACTACATCTCCCATGAAGCTCAGCTACTCGGCGGGTTGGCTGACCCTCATGGGATAGTAATTCCCCTACTTCTATCTAAAGCAGGGATCTCAAACTCACGGCCCCCCAGATGTTTTTGCCTACAAGTCCCAGAATGCTTTGAATGCAATAGATGGCCGTGGAATCAAGGGAGTTGTAGTTCAGAAACATCAGGGGGGCCAGAGTTTGAGACCACTGATCTAAAGGGTCAGTGATGCTATGCTCTAAAAGCATGGGTCACCAACCAGATGTTATGGAACTACATTTCCCATTAGGCTCAGCCAACCTAACCAGTTCCTGAGCATCACGGGAGATGTAGTTCCAAAATGTCATTTGGGGCCGAGGTTGCTGACCCCCGGTGCAGGGCAGCGCTTGTCATGCATGGTCAGGTGCGCCCGGGTGAAGCGGAGCAGGTGCACGGCTAGCCGGTAACGGAGGGCAGACGTGCAGCCATGCAGAGATACCGGTCTGATCAAGGCATCACTCATAAACAAATCTCCTGGGGGGTGATGGGGTGGACCCGGGGCCCCTTCCTCGCATCCACTCTCCTACGGCAGCACCGCGTGTGCTCCTTTGCCCTGAGCCAACATGGCGCCCGATCGGCCGCCGCGAGGGCTAAGCCCTCCCATTGGCAATTTTCCTCCAATCGGTTGGAACCCTGGTTGCTCGCGCTAGAAGCCCCGCCCAGGCCGGCGGCGAGCCTCCTTCTCTCTCCCTGGTTCACCCCCGTCTCCCCTCCCTCAGTGGCCGTCCCCAGACGTCATCAGTGCCGTCATGGCGGGGAGAGAGCTCGCTCGCCGAGCGGCGGGCTGAGTGTGAAAGAGCCTACTTTTGTTGTTCTTGTTGGCCGTGCTCCTTCCTCCTCCCCCCCCGCCCCGGGAAGCGGCCGCAGCAACACGTCTCGCGCGGTGAGTGCCTGCCTCGTCACGTGACCCTGCCCGGCTCCTAGGGGCTGCTCAGGACAATGGGGGCAATACCTGCCAGCATCATGCCCGTATGTGAGCCAGGCCGGGCTGTGTGCCCGCTCTATGCACATGTCACCCTCATCATGGCCACCTACCGGCCAGGCTTCCTTTAACCCTTTCAGTGCCCCAGAGCTGGAAGGGTTAACAAAGATGTGCTCAGGCAGCCCCCCTGCTCTCACTTGGAGGCGCCCCCTGCTCTCACTCACATATTGTAGGGTGGCAGGGAAATGGCTCCACCGAGCAGACCCGACACAGAGGGGCAGATCTACTAAACGGCGAGCCAGGGGACCCAGTATACTATCATTCCCCCCCCCCCCAAAAAGCGAGGAGCCTTCAGACGGGTCCCTATAACATCCACCGGTTTAAAATTGGCTGTTTTTTCGCCTGAGCAAATTGTCCATTTATTGAGGCCAAAATAGGGGGACCGGGTGGGCCCCTCGCTTTACCGGGTGGGCTGCGTTAACCTAATACTGTTTATAATCCCAGTGATACCTCGTGTAACCTTTTAGGCAAATGATACGAACCCCTCTCTGTTTAGTGCGTGCTGCTGTACTGTGCCTTGGTATATGTTGTCGCCTTGATCTTGAGATGCCGCTCGTGCGATGCTGCCCGGGAGACGCTTTAATTTCCTTTTCTCAAAAAAACAAATCTATATTCATAGAGGGAACTGGCGCTTCCTGCAACGAGGACTTGGCAGTGGCCGCCTTCTGACACATCAGCTGCGGCCAAGATAGGGTTAATGGTTTATCCGGTACTGTCTGCTCCGCTTTTGTTTCATTCCTAGGTAACAGATTCTGCCTCTTCTTTTGACACTTGCTGCTCTCACGTCCAAAGAAAGGGGTGGGATCGGCTGCCGAAAAACCAAACAAAAGTGGAGCAAAATTTTAGGGTTAAACTTAACCCGAAGAAAAGCTCGGCCTTAATTTGTAACCCGTATCTCTAACCCTAAATCAGTGGTCCCCAACTCTGGTCCTCAGGTCCTCCTAACATGCCAGGTTTGCAGGATATGTGAAGCACCGCACAGGGGATATGATTTGCTGCTCAGTGATTGCAGGATTCAGGCTGCATTTCCCCAAGGTGATCTGCAAAACCTGTCCTGTTAGGGGACCTGAGGACCAGGGTTGGGAACCACTGCGCCAAGTCGTGGTTTGACAATTGTTTATTAAACATAGAAGTCATTAAGACACTGATTTTTTTCCTGTAAAAATCCAGATGTTTAGGAGTCGGAGGTAAAACTCCAGGTTGCGGTTGACGCTGTGGCTCCTGAATTTTTCAAGTCGGCCCCAGTTTCAATTCAGGGCTTTACTAATATCAAATCTAATGAGCCGCCTACACCTTTTTAGGAGTCCGGCTAAGCTTGCTCTATAATCCTTAAACTGATGGCCATACGTGACATTGTAGGAGCCCTTTCTACCAGGTCCATGGATTGGTGATGTAATGCCTTAACAGGTTTAGGGCAGTATTACAGCCTGCTAAAACACCTGCAGGTTCCCCCGTAGCGTCCCTGTTTTGGCTCCATATTACAGGGCAGGTGCTGATTCAGCAGCCTGCCCTGTAATACAGCGCTAAGCCGGAGAATACTCAAGGCAGCGCTAATGCACCGCCTGAGCATCCTCTCCTGGAGCCCATAGGACTCAATTGAGGGTTTGACTACTGGGTCACGTGACCTGCGGGATCGCGCCTCTCGAGATCCTGCAGAGTAATTGTGGAGGGAGACTGGAGTCTTTTTTTTTTTTCCCCCAGTCTCGCTCACTCTGCTCCTGGTGGTCAGCAGCGGATCGACCCGCTGTTCTCGCCGCGGGATGAGGTGTGAGTATTTGATTTGGGGGGATTTTAAGATGGTGCTGATGACTACTTTGTAATCCTAAAGCTAATTACTGATTGCGCTCGCCGTGTTAAGAATGTTTAACCCATTAGCGTTCGTAATGTTAAATAGGCAGCCAAAGCTAGGGCCACTTAAACGAATGTTAACGCTCGCACAGCAGAGTGCTAATGTTAGTGTTAAGAACGTAATCGTGCCCTTAGAATTTGGGTGTTTTATTTTGTAGCCTATATTTTGAGATGCTTTACACCCTCATGAGTTAATAAAGAGCGCGTTTGCAAACAAATCTTATTTGCTATAAACAAAATTCTTTTGCTTTGCTCCAGGATAAGACCAGATCGAGTTTTCGATATCGGGGTACTGGAGGTGTTGTTGAAGATCGAGTATACTCGATCACGGTAGTAAGTGTGTTTTTTTTTCTTTTCTCTGGGCTTGTTTTGTTTTATAAAGTTCACAAATAGCTTTTTTTTTTCTAGAAGAGTATTAATATATTTTGTAATTTTATCCCATCATAATCCATGGTTTCTCCTCTTGCATTCCTCCTATGTGAATGGCTGAGCTTATCTCTGGCATCAGCTTCCTGTGCATCCTCAAAGGTCTTGAAACTGCGCTTCCCATGCTGCTCGGCAAGCATAAAAAAGGTCCATGAGCATCATGGGATGAGGCAGTTCTCTGGAGTCTGGGCTAATTGAGGTCACTGACCCCCTCGAGCATCCAGTAGTAATATAAAACGTATTCCTATGTTTGTTCCTGTATAAACATGGCCCACAAGACGCTCCCTTTGGGCTCATTCTTTGTTTTTGTGGTCCAAGGGCAGAGTTCTTTTTTTATCTTCTGTAGAACTTCAATCCCCATGATACTTTACCATTAGTAGGACCTAGAAGAGCATCTTGAGAGCTTCAATGCTGTAGCGCTATGCGTGTGATGACGTTTATTGTTGTAATTCTTGCATGCGTCTCTGTGGCCGTGAGTGGCACACTTATGCTTCAGGTTTGGCATTTGTTCATTCTTGCATTTTGACATTTTGTCTCCGTTTTAATGTCATAGGTGGATATTGCTGTCCGTCCTGTTTTCTCACGGGTGGATATGATTGATGTTGACTCTTTTTTTTTTTTTTGGTCACTTCTCCAGCTTTGGCGCTTCAGTCTCTAAATATTTCTGGTTTCGCCGATGAGTTGCAAGCTGTCGTGGAACTACATTCATTTCCCGTGACGTTTGTCATATCATGGCCAGTTAGGACAACCATGTGTCGTAGAACTACAGCTCCCATGCTGCTTTAGCAGAGATAAGGTTGATAAGTAAAGCCTTATGGGAGCTGTAGTCCTACAATGGCATGAGCTCTATCAAAGACAGGAGTTGTCAACTTTGACCCTCATTTTCCACGCGGCTCAGTCAATCTGATGAATGCTGTCCATCATGGCACATGTAGTTCCAAAACACCCTCCAGATACCATGATGTTCAGGCAATCATTTAATCGCCTGAACCTGATGGGACATGTAGTCCAAAACACCTGAAAGCTGACCTCTGCTTTAAGGTTTCGAGCCTGATGCCAGAAATTAGATTTTTGGCAAATAGTGCTCCTTCCCAGTAGGTGTTTTAGTTAGAAAATAAACAGGGGGGGGGGGATTCATTTAGATAATGTGATCCTTGGGGTCTCAGGGGTTAATATTTATTTTGACAATCCACCCTTCCTCTCGCCCAGCATCTGATAAAATATGCATGGGGAAAACGTCATTTTTGTATCAGTTTTTGTGCTGCTTTGCCGGAATCGGCAGGTGTACGGGGACGGCCGGTTTTGCAATCCGCCACTTCAGCGCATTTCCAGGAATAAACAAAGTAAAAGCGTATTGGCCTCATTTTATTAACCCTATGAGCGCCAAGAGGAGGGTTTGATTTCTATTTGTTTTGTGTTTTGCTCAACTGTAATTTTTTTTTTTTTTTTTTAATATCCATTATTTATGGATTGGTAAAGTAACCCGCCGGCTCGGGGTGGAGGGAAACAGACTCTTAGACCGTTAGAATTAGACTTTCCTCCGCAAAAAGGACAGCGGGTTCGGCCTGTGAGCTGACAATCTTTTACAGCGGTTATTTTTTGGAAAAATCTTTCAAGACTGGAAAAGGTTGGAAGGTTCGGTCTAGGAGGTATTTCCGTATAGCAATGGGCATGAAGACCCATGAGCTTACAATCTAAGGCCGGTGTCAGATGAGCGCACTATGTACACCCGTATTGAAGTGCCTACCGGCGTCCGTTGCATCATTGTGACGCTGCAACGGGGCCGGCCAAACACTTGTGCGTGCACACAGAAAGCGTCCGCCCACAAAACCTCCCCGTCGAAACGCTAGACACGTGTCGACGGGGCTGCAAAGCACGATCCTCCATAGGATCGAGCCTTGCAGCGCTGAGCACACTGACTGCGCTCAGCGATGTGGCCAGAAGTGCGTCGAGTGGAAGGAACGTCCTCTCTCACAGACGTTCTTCCACTCTGAAGTGCGCTTGTCTGACCCCGGCCTAAAGAAGGTTATGGGAGAACTGAGACTAATATACTACTATGAAAGATGGACGGTTATGGAATGGAGTGTACCAACATTTTGTAGTTTGGCTATTTTGGGCTCTATTCCATACTTCGTGCTAATGTAACGCCTCATATGTAATCCTTAGTGCTAGCATTAAGTTTAACAGCCGGCATCGATATTCCAATCTTGACCTTAAACTGGGGTGAAAAAGTTTTGCGCTCCGCATGTTAACCCTTTCACTGCTGAGGACGTGTGGGGAACATCCTCATTGACTCCTAAGGAAAGACAGGGGTGGAGATGGGGGGGGGTTTCTTTTGAACCCCGATATCTCCCGACTGTTGGCAGCTAGCAGGGTCATTTTTGGTATCATTAGAAAAGCCAGAGCATGGCCTTTCCAATGATACCAAACATGACCATGCTTAAAGTAAAGAAAAATAATAATAATAAAAAAGAAAAAGGTGGGGTTTTTTTTTAAGACGTGAAATGGCTCAGCAGTGAAGGGGTTAAGTATAGGAAACGCAATAAATTTCTTTAGCGTCCTGACAAGTGAGGTTTTACAAAGTGCAGGTGCAATTTTACTGTTGATACGTGAAAACCAAAATTTTAATAACTCCTATAAGCAGGTGCTGAATGATTCTGCAAATGCAAAATCATTTAACACATTCTTAACCCCCCCCCCAAAAAAAATTCCCATTCTCGTCTCTCATCCTGCGGCAAAAAAGGTGGCCCGATTGGCCGCTTTTTCTTGCTGGGAGCAGAGTGAGACTGGGAAGTATTAGTTGCTAGTCTCACTCCGCAATCTCATGAGAGCTTGCAGCTTGAAAGTGCAAGCCTTCATGGAGTCCTATGGACTCCAGGAGCTGACACTCGCTGAGGCGTTGAAGCGTTTCTGAAGGTATCAGGGAGGTTAGCGCTGCTTTCTGGGGCCAGGTGCTGTGAAAACACCTTCCCTGGAATACAACATTATACAAGGAAGAATCTGCAAGCGCACATTATCCTGCTTACCATCTCCATGTTGGCGTCAACTGCTAGAGAATATAGCCCTTTGTTTCTTCTCAATCAGCTGGCATAGTAAGCTGCCAAAGGTTTAAATATGCATATATGCATGATTAGGGTCTTGTAGGACCGAAACGTCGCATTTTTACCTGCTGTATTATTCGTTTTTCAATTAACTTTCCGTTGGAGATATCTGTGTTGCACGCTTCTGTGGATCTATAGATGTTCTTTGAGGTCTTGGCGGACCTCACTGGCGTTTGCACCAGGACTTCGCCACTAGCCTGACTGAGCTCTCCCTGGGAAGGTACGTCACGCTTTCTATGTTTTGATCACTAAAGGTTTAAATACCATTTATTTTAAGGCAGGGTGCTCAAGCTTGGCTCTGCAGATGTTCTGGAGCTACATCTCCTCCCTCAAAACTCAGCCATGAATTATGTCAGCTGAGGCCTTGTGGGAAATGTAGTTCCCAAACATCAGGACAGACCAAGGTTTTAAAGGTTCACTATATGCGTATCAGAAAGCAAATACTGCTTCGAATAATGGTTTCCTGAACAGGTGCAAACTATCCAAATGCACAGACCACGCGATGGCTCTCTGGTTTCCTGCCCGCGTTTCGGTGGATTCGTTTGGCAGTGGACCAAAAGTTTTGGAACTTATTTTTGTTGTTTCCATTCAAACACAGGTTAGCTTTTCAAACCCATCATTTACTAACGAAGAGGCAGAAACCCACATCTACACACTCCGGTCTGTCTTTAGGCCAGGGCCAGACGAGCGTTTTGCAGAGCAGGAGGAACCTCCATGAGAGTGGACTTTCGTTCCACTCTGATGCCCGTCTGGCCAGCTCACTGAGCACAGTGCGTTGAGCGCTGCGACGCTCGATCCTCGTATGGAGGATCGCGCTTTGCAGCCCCATCGAACTCCCGTCGTAGCGCTTCGACGGGGAGACTTTCAGAACGTCTGCAGCACGCCTGCTGTAGCATGCACAATTCGTGCGCACACTACAGCGTGTGGCTGGCCCCAACGAAGCGTCACAATGCAGCGACAGACACCGAGAGGCACGTCAGTACGGGAGCACATAGTTCGCTCGTCTGTCCCCCGGCCTTGATCATTTTAAGGCAATAACTCAATCAGGTTGTTACTCTCTTGAGGATTTTGCAATATACCATTTTAATGTCCTTTACCGCTCCTATATTACTAGGAGAGTGCTTTTGTAATATAGAGATAGCAAGGAATTCTATCCCGCTATTTCTTTACTAATACGAAGGAAATCGCCGCCGAATCTAAAATGAGAAAGAGTTTGGAACATAAATGGCCATAGTACCCGATAGAAGGCTTTCTCCGCATCGATTGATAAGAGCAAGAGAGCCGGTGCGCTGGGAATGCACCATAACATTTAAGACCCGAATGGTCGCGTCTCTGGCCTTGCACAAAGCCGACTTGATCAGGATCCACGAGCTGTGGCAGAAAGCTCTTCCATCGGTCAGCCAGTACCCATGCCGGCAATCTCACATCATTATTCAGTAGCGAAATTGGGCGATAATTCGCGCAGTTAGTGAGGTCCTTTTCGGGCTTAGGAAGCAACATAACTGTCGCCATAAAGGGGTGAAAAAGAGGAGTGTGTTTTAACTCTTTGACTACTGAGCACTTATTTTTAGGAGGATATGACTCGTGCTTCTATCGAACTCAAATGTGTGTAAATTTTACCTGTAGATGCTTATTCTGAGACGTCTTAACACAATGTAAACTTGTTAATTTAAAATTTTCCATGTATCCTTTACAGAAACCTTCCTGGCACATTTATTATCTTTATGGCTATACGCGGCGATGAGATTGATCCAATTGAGAATATTGTCTCCCAAGGGAGTACAGGACATTAATCTTGCATTAACCCTTTCCCACCATACCATTTACAGTGCATTTTTGCATGTGTTTACACGTGATGTACCGGTATGTCTGCACCAGGTTTGGGTGCTGGGGTCACTTTCAGAGATATACATTCGGTATAGATGCCTCCAGGGCTTTACAGCTCAAACCATACTCCCACATTATATGTTGTGACTTTCCTGCTCCCAGAAAAACTGCTGATGGTCTCCCATGGGATCTATTGATATTGATTGTTGGTTGAACAATGTATCTGTTCTCTTTTGCCAAGCGCAGGCTTTCTGCTTTGCCTTCAATACCATAGAATCCTTATCTGGTAATTTGTTGAATTGGGGAGGTCCGCGGTGCTTTGACTCCCATATTAAAGGACGTATAGCGCGAGTGAATAATATTATACATCTTTTCCTGGTTGTGCCACCATTTCTCAACTCCTGCTTAAGGAGCATGGACGATCAGTGACCAGTCGATTTTCTCCTCCTTTTAGGCCCCGTTCACACGGTGCGATTCATCGTGCGGATCTTGCTGCGAAATCTCAGCAAAATCCACGCAATGTCACGCTATGTAGCTTCTCCAGTGCATTTCAATGGAGCTGTTAGCATCTTGCTGCGCCACGTCGCGGTAGCATGTCGCTAGCACATGACCCTTTTTTTGCGTTTTGCGATTTTGCAATTTCCATTGGTGGTGCTGCACAAAACCGTAACATTTATTGCTCGACGTCGCAAATATGAAAATCGTGCGGAAAATTGTGCAATTTTTCAAATCGCACAGTGTGAACAGGGCCTTACACGTCGGTACTTCATACTCCTTCTGCAAGACTATAATGGGGTCATCCGCTTCATGGTGATATGGTGGAGAATCTCCAGGGAATGGAGACCCGTGTGCCTAAACACAGAACGATGAATGAATTGGAATCGGAATAATTTCCAAATTCAGTTCCCGTGGGTTGGCTTGGCTCGCAGTTCCCTTTTTTAATCTCCACCGATTCACAGCTCGGTAAATAACCCCATACGTTCGTTGTCCAGATCACTTTATGGACACTCAGGAAACCACTTCTAGAGCTACTAGTGACAAACAAAAATATCCTTAAACCTACAAGGCCCGATGATAAATGAAGTGATTTGTTGAGGGTTTATTTGATCTGCGAAGTAGATTGTTTACGCTCGAACAATCCATTAGGGGAATAGAAACAGTTTTGGCTTTGGTTTTTCTCTCGTGGACAAAGCCTCGTAATTACAGGTCTGCCCAATTTACTTCAGTGGAAACTAAATATTGAATTTACTTTTTCCTAACCACAAGTCTCCAGGGCCAAACAGATTTTCCACCTCTTTACGATAAAGCTTCCTGTCGCGTCCACTCCACGGAGCAGATTTTCTTTGTTTTCATAATGGTATGGAATTGGGTTACATTATTCCAGCTGGAGTGCTGGATGCTCACATCATTACCTTGCCGATAGCGGGCAATCCGGTTACAACAGGAGGTTCATAAACACGATGATGTGTGACAAAAGTCTGACTAATAGGTTTGGTTTCTCAATGTCTCCTCGTTTTTTTCCTTTTGGGGTGGAGGGGAAGTGACCACACTACAATCTTCAGATTCTCCCTGGTGAATCATGGTCGGTAATCACTATGTAGGGATGGGTTGTGTTGACTTCTGTCACTGGATGGAAGATAAAATACTGTAACATTTGTTGTGATTTAATCACTTTAATCCTTTTTTGCATACATGTATTTGTTTTTTTTTCTTTTCTATCTTACTATTAATGAGCAACTGTGATGTGTTCCTTTTTATCATCACTACTCTATGCTTAGTAGCAGTGGTCTTCAAGTACCCTTAACAGGCCAGGTCTGAAGTGAAATGTGTTCCTCAGTGATTGCAGGATTCAGTCTGCATTTCCCCAAGGTGATCCATAAAACCTGACCTGTTAGGCTAGGGTCAGACTAGCGCAGTTTTAACGTGCGTTTAGCCGCACGAAATCACGGCCGTACTAGCAGCAAATGACGTCCAATGCCGGGGAACATACGACGAACGGCCGCACGAAAGTTCGTCCGCGCAACGCAAGTGGCCAACGAACGCATTTTTTCGAGAACGTCAAACCGCTACTACTGACGTACAGAGTGCGCTGCGGCCGCATAGCGGCGTGTGTGTGTGATTAGGAGACGTCAGACGCTGCTAATGTCCGGCTAACATAACGTCCAGACACAAAAAGTGTTTTATTGATGATCCGTACAAAATCACGGACGAAAAGGCGCATCGTATGACCGCTATCGCGTATTCCGGGGGAAAATACGTACGTTCGTTCGACCGCACTTTTTCACGGACGACGTGAAAAATGCGTTCGTCTGACCCTAGCCTTAGGGCAGGGGTCAGCAATCTTGGCTCCCTGATGTTTTGGAAACTACATTTCCCATGTGGCTCAGTCAGCCTAATGGGTGACTGAGCATCATGGGAGATGCAGTTCCCAAAACATCAGGGAGCAAAGATTGCTACCGCCCCCTGTGTTAGGGGTATTGAGGGGTTGGGAAACACTGATATAGAATATGATCCTTTTGAAATGAAGATTATGAATGCCATAGATAGGACGTAAAATATGACTTCTGTACCTTGACTCGTTAAAAAAAAAAAAGGATTTTTTTTTTCTACTTTAGTTATGATAAATTATTCCCAACCACTAACGCGACGGTCGACATGCTTTCATTAATGTCAAGTTAAGAAGGTCCTACTGGCTATTAGCTTTAGAAGATAGTATTAGTTTTTAGTTGAAACTCAAAATGTGTTTTTTATTTTTTTTATATATATATCCCCTGCAAAGTCTTTAAAGTGTCACGTTTTTTTCCTTTCTCTCAGTTTGCCACGCCCACAATCGTGTTTAGAGAGAGAATAAAACTGTTCTTACCTTTTTTTTTTTTTTTTTTATGGGAATAAAACATGCCATTTTTATTAAAATGATACACTCTCAAGAAATGCAGCATTCCATTTTTATTTTTGTAGTCCGCAACGCTTTGTGTGTGAGTGATGGAACGTAGTCAGACGGACTGCATTTATACGTCCAGCCTTTTGACGGACAAAATGTTTTTTCATATTAATTTTATTTCCCCTCTACATCAGTCAAAAAAAGTCAGTCACAAAAACGGACTGGGTGGCCACTACCTTGTTGTCAGTCAGAAAGTACGTCCGTTGTGCACGGACCGCACAAAATGCTCTCGTCTGACCCGAGTCTTAAAGTTATACGTCTATTTTTACAGCTCAAGATTTCTTCGGTTTTTCCTTTTTTTTTTTTTTACAATGTGTTCCTCTCATGGTCTTTCTTATTATTATAAAGCCGTAAATCCCCGGTGGTAGAGGAACATGCTCCTATGTCAAAGGATTGCTTGCCTCTGGCAATCGTAAGTCATGGAGTTTTATTATATTTATTTAACTCTTTAATAAAAGGTTGTAAATTGACTCACGGTGTATATTCACATGGCTGTGAGATTGATATATCCAAGTTCCAAATGGGTACAGGTTCCTAAATTTACATTGCAAAACTGTGTCTGGTTTCCATAAACATGTAGGTGGCTCCAGGATTTCCTATAGATTTCTCCCCCCCCCCCCCCATAAATCAAGTGCTGATAGAGGTTAAGTGTAATTTCAGGCAGTGAAACGTAAAATCAGATCGAAACTCTTCATTTAAACATTGGATTTTCAAATGGGTTTTCTCAGTTTCAAAAATCAATATGACAGATGAAAATATGCTTTTTCTGGCATTTTACCAGCCCGCTTTATTTTTTTTATTCAGAGCTGCATTATTTTTCGATTTGAAACGGCCAATATTTAGACAAAAAGATCGTTGGTCTTAACTCGCTGTTGTGTTTTTTTTTTTGTTTTTTTTAATGCAGATGGGGGGGAGGGGACATTCGAAAGAAATTAAATTTATCCCTAGGGTGGATACTTTATGAATGTGTGCATATCTGGAATTAACATTGCATATACATTTACGTAGGATAACCCAGAAATTCAGAGGCAGGAACCTTTTAAACCAGACAAGCGGGTGTTCTATGTACTGAACCGACGTTGCATTTTCCCGGACTGTGAATCTTTAATCATTGATGTAATGCTGACTATTATTATTATTATTATTATTATTATTCTTTATTTATATAGCGCCACATATTCCGCAGCGTTTTACAAGATCAGCGTTCAAGTAGTTGATACATTAGAATACCACACATGGATGAAACGGCCGGATTCAGGGGACCCTGTTCCCAAGGGCACTTACAATCTATGAGATGTACAAGTGTTTTGTGAGGTAGGCGCATCCATATCATTATGTGTTTTGCCCAAAGACACTCGCTGGTGGCATCTTCTGAGTGGGATCGAGTCGTCTTTCCATGATTGTAGAGCAGCGACCTGGTGGTTAGGCTGAACCCGCTTCTCATAATGTCGAGACTTGCTTCTCCACGGTTGTTTTTGGAGGGATGCGCTGAATGGGATTTGACTTGCTTCTCCACGATTGAAGGGTAGAGACGTTACCACTGGACTCCACAGCTGATGGCATCCCAATAAAGCTGACCACCTCACTTTTTCTTTTTTCCCCATATCCCTTTTCTTTCTTTCCAGAGCCGATACCGATTATTGGCAGCCATTCTGGTCGATAGCCAATATCTGATGCCGACGTTCTGTACATCTAAAGTTGTGGGGGGAAAAAACAACACAAATCTGACATTATGCCACTAACTGAATGTGTGTAACACAATTTTAAACATTGCACCTTGTCTGTTTCATTTATTCAATTTAATAAAACCAAAATATTTTTATTTCAACTTATAATTTAACAAACATGGCCACGTCTATGCTCTGATGTGATCAATCATATGACACTATAGGGCTTGGCAACCTTGGCCTCCAGATGTTTTGGAATTGCTTCCCCCCCTGATGCTCAGATACTCATTAGGGTGGTGAGGCTGCATGGGAAATGTAGTTCCAAAACATCTGTAGGGACAAGGGTGCTGGCCCCTGCTGTAGGACATAAAGTAACAGAGGTACAGGCGTCCTAAAGACCCCTGCATCTCCTGTATAGGGAATATCCTGCCAGATGAGAGGGAAGCCGCGTTTTAGTTGTTGTCCTGCTCATGTACAATACAGTCAGTGGTCAGGGGAGGTCCCACAGCAAGATGTCAGCCTGCTACAGGAAAAGCTGAAGATCGGTGCCAAGGTGTGGGATTTCACGTGCAGCGGCTGTAAAGAAACCACTTTGGCAAATTATCTGCAAACAAAATGCCTATACCGATTAGTAGCAAATTTGCCAATATCGGCTACTGATAACCTGTCTATCCCTAAAACCGAATTATTTTTTTCATTCATTCAACTACATCGTATTCTGCAAGAAAAGATTAAAAATATCCTTGTACAATCCTAATGGAAATGTATCTAAAAGGGGAAAAAAAAAAAAAATTCCCTCCCGTGACTGTATGTTGGGATACTTGGGGCCTTATTCACTAATAACCGTAGTTTACCGTCGTTCCAGTGCGGTTAGACATTGGCGAGTCCCAAAAGGGAAACTCAAACCGCAGCTGTAGATGCTCCATTGATGAGGCTTATCCTAATGCAGCTCAAGTTTCCCTCTGGATCGCTGACCTTGTCAAGCCTACAACATCTCCTGACCTCCAGTGGTTGGTGAAATAATCCTCTTGGTGTTCTATTAAAAACTCCATCTGATTTTATCTCTCTGAAATCCATCCAGGGAACACGTTTTTTTACACAGCTTACTTTTGACATGTAGCATTTACTGTTGACCGAAGGTGATGAGATTTACGGGCAAACGGCTTTGTTCCTGGTATGGTCTGTCCCAGTTTATTTTGTATGTTGGATAAATGGGTGGAATTAATTTTTTGTTTCCTTTCCTTAGGAGTTGTGATTTTATTTTTTACAAGCTGTGCTTTACTGGGCTGGATACTTTATGCATTGGCTAATACACAGATAAATTATGCCAAAATAAATCTTTATGAATGAGGCAAGAATCAAATTTTAGGAGATCGTGGCTTCCTGGCCTATGGGTGTATCAGGCGGCTACACATTTGTTTAGGAGCCAGGCAGATTTGTATGTAGATTTTTGTAGAATTGCTATGTACTGGCCATAGGGAGGGACTGGTGGGCCAGTGTGAATGCTGATTTACTGCGCAGCTCGCACTGTCCTTAACCTCCCTGCTGGTTTTTCCCGAGTGTGGCTCAGGGTTAAATTTCACTGCTGAAAGCGGTAACCCCAAGCCACATTCAGGCTGGATACATACCTGCACTTCCCTCACTGACCTCCCGCAATTGCATTCTCCTCCGTCCAATTGTGGCGTCTTGGTTACCTTCTCGCGAAAAGGGAAGCAGGACGCCGCGATCGGACGGAGGTGACTGCGGGGGACAGTGAGTGAACGCAGGGACAGGTATGTATCAGCCAGAGTGTGGCTCGGGGTAACTGCTTTCAGCATTGAAATTTTAACCCCGAACCACACTCAGGAAAACTGCCAGGGGGCTGGATTAATGCACAGATTTTGACATATAAAATATGTCAAACTTCGACCGCCAGGCAGGTTAATGGGCGAAGTGAGAACTTCCCACCTGTAAAACAGGACAGTCTGCCGCAGTCTCATATTGGGGCCACTGTGCAGGTGGGACATGGTGCGCGCTCAACCTCAGTGCCGCTGCGTTTCTTTACCAAATTGCTCTGCAGCAGCTCCAGTATCTGTAGAATGATTGGTTGGGCGATCCATTTGGTTTATATACTATTTTTGTGCTTGTTTGCATAATTAAAGTGGTCTGGATGAAGTCCAGAGCTGTTTTTTTTCTTGTCTCAGACCAGCCCTGGCTATGGGTACAGTTCTTGGGGTACCTGGCTACTTGGCTCCAGGTTTTGTCAAAACCCTAACCTAACTCTGACCTGCCATTCATTTCCTCCTCCTGTTTCTCGGAGTCTTCTTTATTTTCTTTCTTTCCTTTTCCCTTCTTTAGATCATTGGGGTTTTTGCATACTTAAAAATGAAAATTTATGGAAAGCACTATCTGTAAAATCTTTTTCTCGTATTTATGTGCTATCCAATAAAAATTACATTAACAAAAAAATCTCTAACTTATACCGGACTTAACAATTTTGTATGACTGACGGACTGGAGCCATGTGATACATTTTTAGGCGCCAGATTCGGCGTCCCTTTTCCAACTTTGGAGTAACCTTAACCAGAGCAGGTATGAACAACTCCGTAGAACTCAATGGCTCTGGTTAAGTTTACACCACGGTTATTAAAAGGCCATGTTTCAGTATATCCTTCCTCATTTTGCGGCGCTGGCTTAGTCAGTCGACGGATAAGGACTGAGTGTTAGACTTCTCAACTGTTCAGACTACGTTTTAAACTTGATGGCTCTTATTTTCTCTCATACAATCTACGACGACAGGGTTTTATGGTCTTTTTACTCTTGTTTGGTTTTTTTCTTCATAAACAAGCTTTGGCAGTAGTTGAGTCTTTCTGCTTCTCGGGTTGTCACGGGGTCTCCTCCATCCGTTACTATGTGGTCTCCTCCAACTGAGAACTCCGGCTGTGGAGGTATCACGGCCTCTGGGAGATAGATTTGAGATGCTCAACTGTCTCGGCGCCCTGGGTTAGAGTATATCGTAGCGATGCGAGGGTGACGAAAAACGCTGCTCTTTTGGAAACTAGTAGGCAACTCCTATATTGTTGGTCCTGGACGCCAGACAAAGTTTGAAAGATCCAACAGACGGCTTCTCCATCCTGTTGGCTTTGTGGTGCGCTGACAGGCACTTGTATTCACATTTGGTGGTGTGACCCAATGTGAGTCTGTTGTGGACCTGGCCACGGCTGTGGTGGGTACTCCGATTCCCATAGACCTGGGTTAGGTGCTGTTGGGGTTGGGGGGCCCGCCTCTTACTCGACAACAGACAAGGATGGTGTTCCACATCACGACTACAGCTTTATTACTGATTGCTCATGACTGGAAGTCGGACAGCGTTACCTCTGTGGGGATCTGTAAGATTTTCTTGGATAGATAGAAATTTTAGATGTTACACCTAAAAAAGGATCTGTGGGATTTATATTTAAACAATGTACGTGAGGGATCATTCTATAGTATTCATTGCTCAGGCGGTGGAGAGATGTACTGAACCCCGTGTGGACTTGGCGTTCTTGTCAGTCTCCTTTGTTACTCTGATTGAGTCACGGATTTACTGTTATACTATCCCGTTATGAGCACATGCAGTTTTGTTTGATGTCTGTCTTTTTCTCCTCCCCCTGACCATTTTCTTTTCTGTACCCCCTCCTTGAAATTTAATAACATTTTTATAATTTTCCAAAAAAAGTTAGGAGGCCATGAGTAGCCGTTTCTTTGGTTCGTCAAGCCCTGTGTTAATACATATTAAGAGATGTTGTTTTGTCGGCTACCCAATGCTTAAAGTGAGAGCGTACATAAAACAAGGACTGTGAAAATATTGTTTGCCCTAAAGTTGCCATTTTTTTTCTTTGACAGGCCAAAATGTACGTGCAACATGGAACAGATCAGTCACAGTATAGTTGACGGTAGACGTTGACCTATGAAGATGGATAAATGTCGGCACGTCGGCCGCTTGCGGCTTGCCCAGGATCATTCGATCCTAAATCCTCAGAAGTGGCATTGCGTGGATTGCAACACTACAGAGTCGGTGTGGGCCTGTTTGGGCTGCTCGCATGTGGCGTGCGGACGGTACATCGAGGAGCACGCCGTGCGACACTTCCAGGAAAGTAAGCATCCTGTGGCCCTAGAGGTGAATGAACTCTACGTCTTTTGTTACCTCTGCGATGACTACGTTCTAAATGACAATGCCACTGGTGACCTTAAGCTCTTGCGCAGTACGTTGAGTGCGATCAAAAGTCAAAACTATGACTGTACAACGCGCAGTGGTCGAACGTTGCGGTCTATGGTAGCTGCTGATGACTCTTACTTGTCTCACGAAGGGGCGCAAGCGCTCCTTCAGAACGAAGACCGTGCGTTCACGGCGCTATGGCACCGGAGACATGCCTTGATGGGCAAAATCTTTCGATCTTGGTTTGCGTTAACGCCGAAAGGAAAGCAAAGACTTGAAGAGGAGCGCTTAAAAGACGAGGCCGAACAAAAGCGGGAGCAGGCGCGGAAAAGGAGACAGCTTACGAAGCGCAAGCTGAAGGAAGAGATGGAAAGCACGCCCCCAAGAAAGAGCACTCGCCTTCAGCAACTGCAAACGCCTCTCAAAGCCGTGTTACCAGAAATGCAAAAGCAGAACCAAAAAACAGCTCCTGCCATGACACCTTCATCAGCATCTACCTCAGACGAAATTCTCGTGGGAAAAATAGGCGACTCGCCGATAAAAAGAAAGCCCACTGTGACCCCTGGGGTGACGGGACTGAGAAACCTGGGGAACACCTGCTATATGAATTCCATCCTTCAGATCTTGAGTCATTTACACGTTTTCCGGGAATGTTTTTTACAGCTCGATCTCAATAAAACTCAGGAGTTATTGGCAGCGGCAGCCAATGGTAAGACGAGGTCATCTAACAGATACGGATCTGCAGTGGTCTTGTCCAAGCCAATGCGCAAGCACACTAAATCAGAAAGGTCTATGGTGAGGCGCCAAAGTTTCTTGTCAGGCCTTAGCGGTGGGGCGTCCAGCAGCTCAAACATGGAACTCATTCAGCCCAAAGAGCCTAGTTCAAAGCACATTTCCCTTTGCCACGAGTTGCATACCCTCTTCCAAATCATGTGGTCCGGCAAGTGGGCGCTGGTCTCTCCCTTTGCCATGCTGCATTCTGTGTGGCGGCTGATCCCAGCCTTTCGTGGCTACGCGCAGCAGGACGCTCAGGAATTTCTCTGTGAGCTTTTAGATAAAGTGCAACAAGAACTGGAGACAACTGGGACCAGGTACCCGACCTTGATCCCGACTACTCAAAGGAAGCTCATCACGCAAGTCCTGAATGTGGTCAATAACGTTTTCCACGGACAACTCCTCAGTCAGGTAGGTCAATGAGTTCCACCGTGTCGATGTCTGGAATATTAACCCCCGGTTTGTGATCTAATTAAATGTTCGCCAAGTGATTATCATCCCTTAAAACGGAAGGCTCATAAAACGGCTTGCAGGCACCTGATACACCGCACGGGATGCAGTGCAATAATCAGCAGTAATGGTGTTTAATTAAAAATAAAAGACCTATGCTGGCATGACTCCCTAGAAGTATTTTATTTAATCAGCGGCTTGTTCCTGCCGGGCACCGTCTCCAAGACGGGATGTGTTAACATTCTCTGCTTTTACCTTACGCTTTGCTGAGCAGCACATGGAGCCCCCTTGCGTTTATGCCTGTGTAGTGGGGTTTTTGTCTTTTTATAGGAGAGAATCTGATGTTGCCCTCTGGTGGCCTAATCACCCAGTATGCAAATGAGAAACTTAATGAGCTTGGAAACGTTGCTGTACAGGGATATTAAATATCAGTTGGGAAAACCATTGCTTCGTACACAATGTTTGTTTGCACTTGCTCTGGAAAAAGCCGTGTGTCTGTGTATAGAATGAGAGACAAATCCTAGAACTTGCAGGAATGATTTGATGTCAACATATTGGACAAAAAGTGTCAGTTTCAGCCCTCACTGGACCTTTTAACAACTTTAAAGGGACACTCATCCTTCCTGACCACTTTACATTTGTAAAGTGGTCAAGATGTGAGGAGTGCCTCCTCAACCTCCCCAATCTGGTGAAAACGCTGGGCCGACGCTGAGGAGGGCTGACATCACTCTGAGACCAATAGAGAAGCAGCCGAAGGATCGGATCTGCGCATGCACTACGGGACTTACGCACTTTATGTATGCAAGTCCAGATGTGCTGCACAATTTGTGGCTACTACATTGCATTGGAAAACTTCAGGGACTTCTGGGTTCTAGAGGTCAGGAGGAGCGGCGTGCAGCGAGTGGCAAAACGTAAGTAAGCTTGCAAAAGAAAAACTGGGCAGAGATTGTCAGTAGCCTCTGCCCGTTTATTTAAGGGCAAAAAGGAAATGCTATTTTTTAATAGAAAGTTCCTTTTAACCTCGGGACACTTGGGACAGTTTTCCATGACCAGTGAAGCTTAACCAGAGCTGGTTAAGTGTACACCGGGGTTGGCATACAGCCATTAGGGGGTTTGTTTGATCAGTGCGGTGTTTGACAAAGTTGCACACAATAGTGAAAATTTTCAGCTGTTACAAATGTTGACGTTGCATAAAGAGCAGTTCAAACAATGGCAGGAGAAGCTTCATCAATGAATCAGTTTTGTGAAACGCCGCTGTTTGTTGTAGCTGCACCAGTGGCAAACGCAATCAGTTGATTGGATAAACCCCTAGAAGTGACAATGGCTACATTATCCGTATATATATATATGGCCTGACAAATGTGTGTGTATGCGCATGCTTCTGTTTCCCATAGTAGACTTTGAGGTTAGTTAATGCAGATCCATAAAGCAGATTATTTTAAATGTGTTTTTTTTTTATTTTAAATTCTTTATTTTTGAATTTGTACACAGACAGCGTGAAGAACAAATGTTAAGTAAAGGCCGCGCAGGGCCAGTAAAAGTCAACTACATATTCTTATAGGTAAATGAAAGTAACAGAAGCAAGAGATCACATATCACAGCAGTGGCGGCACAGCAGGCAGAAAAAGTGTCCCCAGCCGGGGAACATCGAACGAAATCTCCGCCAAACTAAAAACAGAGTCCTCAGCGCAGAAAAATCAGGGGGGGGGCCCAACATCCCCGGATGGGGGGGGGGGTCTCATCAAAAAAGGAAAAGTCTCGGTATGGAGGGGATGGGGGGCGAAAGCAATACACATCAAACGGGAGCAGATTATTTTAAATGTAACCCTGGTCACACGACGATTCAGTAAATCCTGTGTGTGTTTATATACTGGGATTATACAGGCAGTGAAGCACAGCTATTGAATTTTACCAAGGGCATGCTAAATTAGGGCTGTCACTGACTGGGGGGGTTAGAGATGTTTACAGCTCTGGATTTTCTTGTAACCGTCTACTTCTCCTCTTGCATTGTGGAAATGGAAAGCCGCCTCAGACTCGTGCCCCCCCCCCCATCTACCCCTTTTGATTACAGGACCCTCAGGCTGTGCGGGGAGACGAGCTTCTGTTACGCTCTGAAAAGAAGCGTTGGTTCCGTCACCGTCTCTAGCTGCGTAAAATATAAACACGTCTGCTTTCACCACCTGGTGTTAACGGTCTGTCGTTCTAGTGAGAAGGGGGACGCGCACGTGCCACACATGTAGTGAATTCACGCTTGTCTGGGTATTGGCGTGCTTCATGAGGCTGTAAACACTCGCAAAAAGTACATGCGCTCGTGGGCTCTGAAGTCTTATCGGATGCCAGCCTTACACATTAAGGTACCGGCGGCGTTTCAGCCTACTGACTTTTATCACAGACCAATTCTAGTACTTTTTGGTTAATTGGACTTCATTCTGGATGTGACAGAATCTTAGTATCAAGTACCGACTGGGTGAAGTAGAGGTAACATCACTGCTCTGCGTGGAGAGAGCCTGTGGAGACATGGGTTCGATCCCAGCAAGAGCACCTCTCCAGTAAGTGTCCTTGGGCAAGACACCTAACGGTACATACTCGCCACCCAGGACATACTTGAAAACGAGAGAAATCTCAATGTATCCTTCCTGGTAAAATACTTTCTAAAACAAAAGTGCACTCGTCTGACCCCAGCCTATGTGCGCCCGTACTGACATGCCTTCCGGCGTCCGTCGCAGTGTTTTTGACAGGACCGGCCACAAACTGTTGCGGTGTGACAGCGGCCTTGCAGCAAGCCTCCCCGTCTAAGCGCTAGGACGTGCGTTCGACGGGGCTCTAAAGTGCGATCCTCCATAGGAGGATCGAGCCTTGCTGTGCTGAGCGCATTAACTGCACTCAGCGAGGTGGCCAGACGGGCCTCAGTGAAAGGAACGTCCACTCTCACGGATGTTCCTTCCGCTCTTAAAAAGTTCATCTGACCCCGGCCTAAACTGATGACATAATGGGAGTGTATATGAAGTGCTTGTGGTTTTTTTTTTTTTTTAACACAATTGAATAATTTTGAAAAGGCTCAGACGCACCAGCCTGAAATATAGACATGTGGTCTATTTTGGCAACAACCAGGCATAAAAATACTTTAATAGAATTTAAGGCTTGGAGAAGGCTGTCACCACTGATTCCCAAATGAAAATTCACTTCTTGTAATAATTGCTAAATGAAATGAATGGATCCACTATTTGTCGTCTGATTTTTCTGTTGACCTCACAGGGTTTAAAGCTACGTGGGAAATTATGTGAGAATTAGCTGATATGTACACATTTTATTGTCTTTTGAGGGAGAGGAAGCGGCTTGATCCTGAAAACAGTTTACCTCTTTACTACCATGTGATTTTTTTTTTTTTTTTAACCTTTGTTTCTATAAAACCAAATTTTCAAACTGTTCCACTATATATCTTCCATGTCCCATGTGCTGGAACACAACCCGGAGCCTGTTTCCGATAAATAAAATTCCATTCGTATCGCTCCAGACTGAGACCACATAGGGTTAAATTGAGCCCACTATATAGATTTTTTTTTTTTTTTAGTTCTACTTTTCATGTTTGGAGAAAGCAAGAACACCAGGTGACTAGAGGAAAGATAGTATCAGTCTTGATTTGGAACAGCTGCTGTTGTGGTGTTGAAATCTAAGGTGTGAATGTAGGGCTCGCTGGCACGCTGTGGTCACGATGCAGGTATTCAACGCCTTCCTTGAGTACCTCAGAGATGAATCGGAAGCCGGTGAATTCTTTGCATTCTTGTTCTCTTCTCCATTAGTGTTTCAGGTCAGCAAAAGCGGGACATGGGCAGCTTCATGTCACCGTGTATACTTGCCTTGCATCTGTTTTTACTGAAGGTGTAGCTCTCATACGTTGCCTGTTCCACAGAGTGCCTATCACCTAAATGGCGCACAGGTGTGCCCTCTCCTTGATGCTCTACAGACATTTCTCCCCATCTTTACTGATGACCATGGTTAACAGACTCCTTTCTCTGCTACATAGGGGCAGACTGTCTTGTTCTTGTGACCCATGAAAGTTGACTTTCCTTGAACCACATCAGACTGTGTATAATATACAGGGTGATTGAAAAGTAACTCCCTATTTTAAATGGATGCTCAAAGAAGCGGTCGCCCTTCCAATGCCAGTGACCCGGAGGTAGTGAGAACAGTTCAAGAAATGTTTCACTCGGAGTCCAAAAAAGTCCATTCGACAAGCAGCAAGGGAAAGTGGCCTCTCTTTTCACTGTGCAGCTTTAAATGGCATGCTTGGAAGCCGCATTACTGTCAAGCACTCTCTGCCGAAGACTGCGACATTCGTATGGAGTTTGCGGAGATGATGTTGGCTTGGTATGAAGATTGGCCAGATCTTTTTAAAAATATCCTTCAGAGTGATGAATCAGAATTTCACATCGGGGGGTCTGTGAACCGTCACAACTGTCATTACCGGGCAGGAGAAGATCCTCGAGTCGTATTATCTCAGAAAAATTTCAGAATCGATCGAAGGCTGGGGTCAGACTAACGCATTTTTAACGTGCGTTTAGGCGCACTTAATCACGGCCGCAGTAGCAGCAAATGATGGCCAATATACGAAGTACGGCCGCACAAATCCGGCCGCGCAACGCAAGTGGAAAATGAACGCATTTTTTTGAGAACGCAGAACCGCTAGTACTGATGTACAGAGTGCGCTGCGTCCGCTAGCGGCGAGTGTGCGTGATTAGGAAATGTCAGACGCTGCTAATGTCCAGCCTACATAACGTCCAGACGCAAAACTTGTTTTATTGACAATCCGTAAAAAATCATGCAGGAAAATGGGCGTCATCTGGCCGTTTTCGCGCATTCCGTGAAAAAATACGCCAATGCGTTCGGACGCACTTTTTCACGGTCGCTGCGAATATTGCGTTCGTTTGACCCTGGCCTTTAGATAACGGTATGGTGTGGAATGACTTCAGATAGGATTGTGGGTCCTTTTCTTTTGCGATACCATGAATGCCAAAAAGTATCTCACTATGCTGCAAGATGAAATCTGGCCACTTGTCAATACCTGGGAGAATATTGAAGACTTGATTTTTATGCAAGATGGTGCTCCTCCACATTTTACTATTAATGTTCGTGAATGGCTGAATCAACATTTTCCTGGGAGATGGTTGGGTGGACGTGGTCTACATGAGTGGCTGGCCAGAAGCCCTGATTTAACACCCTGTGACTTTTTTTTCTTTGGGGTTGGTTGAAGGAACAAGTTTAATCTATGAAACCAAAGCCTTTAGAAGAACTTAAAGGGCGACTACGAGAAGATAATTCTGACATCCCACAAGTGTTCCTGCGAAGATCAGTTGATGCGATTCCTGAGCGGCTTCAGAAGCTGCAGGCGAATGCTGGTGCACATATTGAATTTTAAATTAAAGCTACATGTTATGTGTGTTCTTCTCATAGTCATTTTTTGTAAAAATGATTAAAAAAATATAGGATATTTAAAATAAGGAGTTACTTTCCAATCACCCTGTATATGGTACAGACAGCAGTTACTTTAATTTCTGATTCATGCTATATAAGCAGTCTCTGCTTGCACACTTTATTTCACCAAGCGCTTATCACCTAAATGGCACATTGGTGAATGTGTCCAATCATGGATGCTCAACAACGATCTATTTTTTTTTCCTTACCTGCGCGTTCAGGTTATTCAGTGTGCTGCACCATGCAAGTCTTTTTTCCTAGCACTCTCAGGTACTCGCCCCGGCTCTCCCTCGGCCCCGGCTCTCCCTCGGCGCCGGTTCTCCCTCGGCGCCGGCTCTCCCTCGGCCTCGGCCCCGGCTCTCCCTCGGCCCCGGCTCTCCCTCGGCGCCGGTTCTCCCTCGGCGCCGGCTCTCCCTCGGCGCCGGCTCTGCCCCGGCTCTCCCTCGGCCCTGGTTCTCCCTCGGCCCCGGCTCTCCCTCGGCCCCGGCTCTCCCTCGGCCCCGGCTCTCCCTCGGCGCCGGTTCTCCCTCGGCGCCGGCTCGGCCCCGGCTCTGCCCCGGCTCTCCCTCGGCCCTGGTTCTCCCTCGGCCCCGGCTCTCCCTCGTGTTCTCCCTCTGCCCCGGCTCTCCCTCGTGTTTTTCCGGTTCTCCCTCGGCCCCGTTCTCTCGGTTCGCCTCCTTTTTCCTAATTGGACCTTTAGTAAAATAAAAACGAAATAATAAAACAGAACATTGTTTTCAAACATAGAACAGTCTACAAGAAGGTTGCACATCTTTTAATGTAAAGATTCCAGTGACCCAGAGCTTATACAATGTGACAATATTACAATCTGATATCTCTACCCGGCATGTGCCGCCTTGATTGGCATTCGTTATTGCAGAGGGGGAAATTAATCAAGGCATGCGCGGCTGTATCCAGGGACCGTGTGAAGTGCCAGCGTTCGCCCAGTGTTGAAGCGGCTTTGCTCAGGAGCGAGGCCTGTCGTAATATAATTGCTGTAATCAAAAAGCCACAGGTTTTTTACGCGGCTTTGATTAGATGCCAGGGCCGTGTATGAACCAGGCTGTGCTGCGTCTCGCTTTACTTCCCTGGGAGTCGCTTTGGCAGCAGACGATTTGGGGAAGCCGACAATCAGCATGAAAATACAGACCTGCTAGAAACAAAAAGGAAGTCTTTGATTGTCGGGAAGACTCCGTCACAAAGCCCGCTGCTGCTTTTTCTTTGTAGCACACGTTCTTGCAATCATTGTGGCGATTGGCGCGTAGTTTATCAGTATTCCAAAATAGTGCTACAAACGCCCGTTACGTAATGCTTTATTCCCGCATACACATGAGCTGACATGATCTGAATGCGTATGTGCAGTATGGATGTCTGGGATCTGTCTTTGGAGAGGATAATGGTTGTGAAAATTGACACGAGTTTTCTTCACCTCTCTCTGTAGCAGGGAATTCTGGGAAGGACATGCAAATGAAGTCCAACTATTTTTTTTTTTTCCTCTCCTGCATCTAATGGTCTATTGTAGTGCAAACAACCATGCCAGTGGAATGCCTGCTAGGTGGCTTCAAGCCTAGGTTGGGGGGTACGCAATAAAACAAAATCATGATTGTTGAAATGTGATGTTGATTTTTGTTGCAAATATAAAAAAAAGTTATTAAATTTGCCATTGTTGCATCTGCTAACAAATGCTGGCATTTCACAAAAAAATGAAGCCAATCCAGGCCTGGAGAAACTTCACTGTGAAGCTTCTCCTGCTGCTCTTTTTATGTCCCTTTTCTGAAATGCTGGCATTTGTCACCATTGCAACTCCTGCAAACACCAGCCGTTGTTTTCTAAACCCCGGTCTAAGTAATTATGTGTGTGCGTGTGGACATACCGCTCATTTAACCCCTTAAGGACCAATGACAGAACTGTTACTTCATAAATGCATTGACTTTAAGGCCGGCGTCAGACGAACGCAGTGATCACGTCCGTGTTGCCGCACAGTTTAACGTCCGTCGTAGCATAGAATGATGAGCAATAGAGACCCACACATGAAGTACGTGCGCACTGAACTGCGCACGCACAATGCACGTGGCAAACGTGCACAAGTTAGGCAAGAACGTAAAACCGCTAGACGGACGCGCAGAATGCACCACGTCCGAGTAGCGTTCTATGTGAGTGATGTCCGACGCAGCGCATTTGCGACGTCCAGCACCTTGACGCACAAAATGGCTTTTCATATCCTTCTCAAATTTTTATCATATATTTCATATTAATTTTATTTCCCATAGTTCCTTTTTTTTTTTTTTGTTTCCTACATCCGTCAAAAGAAACGGACCGTGTGGGGTCTACAGTATCTTCTGTCAGTATGTCTGTCATGCACGCACGCAGACTGTGTTCGTCTGACATTGGCCTAAAAACCCTTGGTCCTTAAGGGGTTAAAGCATTTCTATTAATCTGGAAGCACAACTGTGATACAAATGACACATTAAAAAGCTTGAGCTATTTGTTTTCCCAATCCGGCTACTTTGTCCAAGCAGGTCTGTCCAACAGGATCACTTTATATGACCCCATAAAGTACCATCCCTCGGACTCTTTGGAAGGCATTTTTTTTTTTTTTTTTTTTGAGAAAGGATTTTACCAGGAAGGATACATTGAGATTTCTCTCGTTTTCAAGTATGTCCTGGGTGGCGAGTATGTACCGTTAGGTGTCTTGCCCAAGGACACTTACTGGAGAGGTGCTCTTGCCTGGATCAAACCCATGTCTCCACAGGCTCTCTCCACGCAGAGCAGTGATGTTACCTCTACTCCACCTAGCCGGCATTTTATTAAATTCCTTACACACCAAGGTGCTAGCATCCTTTTCAGCCTACTGGCCTTTATCAAGCTTATCAATTGTGGCAGAATCCAAGTGTCAAGTTCAACGTGGAGCGTTGACCCCCCCCGTGAGTGCCGTCCTGGCTTAACGGTTTTTTTTTTTTTTTTCTCGACAGCTTTACTTTCTTTTCTTTTATGGGCTGATTCTGTTTGATCTACCATACTAAATACCAATACAAGAATCCTGGTCACTGGGGAGGGACGGGGACACTATATCAATGAAGCAACTGGGCTTCCCCAAAATGTTACTTTACGAACATCTTCAAAAAGACACGTATAATTTCGAGCGGTTCATATGAACTAGGCATAAGGCTATCCTAAACAAAAGATAAATCCAGGTAAAGTATCCATGTAATTGGGCAGACTAGATGGGCCGAAAGGTTCTTATCTGCCGACGTTTTCTATGTTTCTATGTTAATTTTTGAAATACTCTGATGGTAGAGGGTAAGGGGGATCTTTTAATCCATTTGTGCTCAAGCTTTTGTTGCTGGAGCCACACGGGGATAAAAGAGCGCAAAGAGAATGTCCGTGAGAACGAGCGCCTGAACGGCCGCCTCGCTCTGCGCACAGCTCTAACAAGCCAAGGATCCTGTGGAGGCTTTCGCTTCGTAGACTTGTCTGTCTGTCGCAGCGTTTCGACGGGAGGTAAAATTCACATCCATTGTAATGTGCGGTAAAAGTACACACGTTATGTCTTGTGGTCCCCCAGACGATCATTCAAAACACTGTGACGGACACTGGAAGTCCCAGCCGACGCACTTGGTGCACTCATGACTCCAGCCTATTTCATAACCTGTGGAAAATATCCATTAACGCCGGCATGAAGCGGTGACCGTACTGGCAACAGATTATTGTGCTATTTAAAGACTTTGTGGAAATAATATTTCGGCAGGAGAGGATCCACGACTTAGCGGTGTCTAAAACATGTTATTTGCCATGTGCTAAAAGAAAAATTAAATGAAATCGCAGCTTGTGATGTTTTTTGTTATTTTAATATATGCTGTGACTTGTAGCAGATTGTTGACGGTTTCCTTTTTCGGGCGACTTTACCCAGAGTAGGGCTGGTTCGACACTTCAATCATCTAAAGCAGTGTTTACCAAACCTGTCCTCAGGTCCCCCCAACCGGCCAGGTTTGCAGATATGTGAAGCACAGCACAGGTGATATGATTTGCTGCTAAGTGATTGCAGGATTCCGTTTACATTTCCACAAGGTGATCTGTAAAATCTGGCCTGTTAGGGGGGGACCTGTGTTTTACAGATTCAGCATGTTAAGTCTATAATCAGGAAAGTGAAATCCTGCATAGATGTTTCTTGGTGTATATTTCCTAGGCTTGATAATGACTAAGGCTGACAGTGATACCTACTTTATTAATCGTTTTTGTTATTATTCACATTGTTACTTGTGCTGTGTTTATAGTGTAATCCTTTTAGAATATGAATGTTGCCAGCATTAGATGAGGGCTTGACAAATTTGCTTTGAATCTAGGAGCCAGCTACAAAAGATAGCCAACCTTTCGGAGAGTATTCGCCTTGGTGAGAATCCTCACCAAAATGTTGGGAATCTGCATCTGGGAGTTGGTTTGTACTGACCCAAATTATGATTTTAGCTGCTCCTTTCGATTTATCACTTTGTTACCGGGTGCTTTTTGCTGTTAGGTATTTCTTGTGCATGTGGGCTTGTGGCTTTTTTTGAGCCTAGAAATGTAGAGCGTTGCTTCTAATAGCAGTTTAGCCGCTCTCCTATATACTATATTTTACACTTATATTAACATCTGTACATTGTGACGTTGTGATATTGTTTTATTTGTTTACTTATTTTCTTTGCTCTGTTGTCATTGGACACCCTATTTACCCACCGTGTGTGTACACACACGCCCGCGCTGGATATATTTACATTAAATGTAGGAGACAGGAAGAAAACCTTGCAGCCAACTCGATATTTTTAGATTGGTGTCAAATAAACTGGAAATTTAGGAGCCAGGAGTAAAATTCTAGGAGCCAGTGGCAACCAGGCTCCTGGCTTTGTCGAGCCTTGGACTAACACAAGCCTAAAGCACATTGTATGGCTATATATTCGGGTTGAAGGATTCTTTATTGATTCGGATACAAGGCAGAGCTAGCCTGTGTCGGAGTCCAGAGGAAGGGTTTGGCAACATTTACCAGCAAGCCGTCCTGATGCTATGCCAACCAGTGGCTAACTTTACACCAGTGTTGCCTGTCGGTGCATCCCAGGAACCAGAAATGTTGTGGTTCCCTGCTGTTGAGCACCCAACGGCAAATGCAATTCTGAGTCGCAGGTTGCTGTCTGTGATTTGATCCATTTCTGGAGCGATGCAAAGGTAAATATGCTAAAAATGTTTCCCCAAACGTTTTAAAACACATCGGGTATGAGAGCTTAGGCGCCAAGACTATTTGATCACCTGGGTCTCTGTCTAAAAACCCAGATCCCCAGCTGATTATACAGGGAGCCCCAGCTGCAGTAACTATCTTTCTCCAGGAGATGGCACACAGTCTACCTGTAACGTAGCGCTACCTTTTTAAAAACAAAAAAAAATTGTTAGACGGATTTCTGACAGTGGGTTTGAGTAAATCACTTGGCAGTGAATGGGTTAATGCTGCAGCTCTCCTGGCGTTCCTGACTTTAAATCTGGGACTGTCTTGGCAAAATCAGGTTTGTTGGCAACTATTTTTAGAAAATCTCCTGATCAGGAGTAAAAAGTGTTCTTGGGTTATGCTGTATATAACCTAGCACTCACTCCTTGTAATTAATAATTGCAGTATAATCAATTCTTCTGGATAAACCGGAATTTGGCATCAGGCCCTGAAGGAACATTCAAGGCTCCAGATTAAATTTATTAAAGTACAATTAAATAAACGGAGAAATAATTATGGTGGTACGTCACGCGTCATGTGTTGTTTCACTGGCATTGTGTGTGGTGCTTTTTTTGTGACTTCTAGCAGCAAATTGACCGCAGGGAGCACCTCGACAATGAAATCCAACTTGGTGTGTGAACTGAAGCAATAAATCCCTTGCAGCAGTGCCCGCTTCATGCCATCTCCCCATGTAATAACCCGCTCACTTGTCAGTAAAAGGATTAAGCCGAATTAAAAGAGCATTGCTGCACAGCGTGGCACTTTTCAGCATATTGTCTGTTCTAGGGACCAGGTTTCAGACACAAATCCTACCATAATTTTTTTGTATATTCTAAAATTTTGATAATGGGGTGTTCTCTCCAGGCAGGAGCTGTCGCTTCCCCTTTGTATCTCCTGCTATACTCCCTGCTGGGTAAAAATCACATCCTAATGCATTGCTTTATTTCCTTTTTTTTTTTTCTAACACAATAAATGGCAAATTTCAGAGCGATTTCCAATTTTAAAAAATCCTTGACCCTCCCAGTAGCGCGCGCGGCCTAGGTGAGTGTCAGCAGTGGCAGAAGAACAAACCTACAGGACAGCCCTCCGCTCACCACTGGCAGGTGATTGACTGCCGACGCATTGACTAATGACATCACCGCAGTGATCCAGTTACACAGCGCTAAGTGATGACCCTCATTCAGCAACGACCACAGGAGTGTGATCGATGCAATGTCCATCACCGTATGATACATCGCAGGGAAAGTGAAGCGGTCACAGGCAGGGCCACTTTAACAACCACATCTACAGACACACCGGATACAAAGCGTGAGGATTGTATGACTGTTAGCAGTGTTTGTGTAAATTTGGGGAAACTGAGGTCCTTTCTGCGACTGGGTTGGTGCGTCACTGATACAAACACATTTTGTTTCCCCCGTAGCTGATCACATGACCCACGGTTCAGAAATGGATGCAATTGCCTAATCCCTGGCATAATCCTCCCTACGTGATGGACGCAGAAAGTGAGATTCTGAGATCATTATTTCTCTCCTAGGGGTTCTCCTAGTCTAGGACCTACTCTGAGCTGTAGACGGCAAAGTCCAGGACCGTCCCGTCTACATGCAGCGCGCTATACTGCATTTTTTCATGTACAGAGATCATTTTCCCATTAATTGCAGCTTGGCAAATCATCCAGGAGCCAGGTAGCCATGGGATTCGAGTCCCATTACTTGGCAGCTGTACTTTGAAACAGAGTATCACCGAGTGATCTTTTCTTTTCTCTGACCTTTGAACTCTGCAGATACCAACTTCATATTGTAATTGCACCTCCAGCTCGCTTCATGTATGGGGGTGGGCTATGTCTTTTTGTCTTTCATACCTTCAATTAAACATGTTATCTTGACCTGAATGGATGTAGGGAAATGTTTTGCCCCTGAAAACGCACTTGGATTGCTACACAGCCAGTGGGAGGTTCGCTGAGACACAAAGGAAAGAAAGCCAGTTCGGCGCGTTTACTAATGCTCGCTGGTACAAGCAGCAACGTTTCAACACTAAAAATGTTATTCAAAGAGCGTCGAACTTCCCACCGATGGGCACCGAACGGTGAATTTCTCTGTACTGTGCAATTTCATGTCCACCTATTCAGAAAGCTGTCAGTTCTCCAAATACTGGTGAATTAACAGTGACTTCGGTGCAGATCACTGCAACTCGATCTTCAGCAGCATCGAAATTGTCTCCTGGAGAAGTGATGGTTAATCTATTCAGAGAACCCTGGACTGCACCGACGTGTCAGTGAAATGCCCTGATTTTTGGTGATTCCGTTCTACAGGTTTAAACCGCCAAATCCCATAGAATTCAATGTGAAAAAATATTCTCTTTTATTCTAAAACCGTTTGTACTTCTCATTTTCAGCAAAAAGCCTTTTTTTTTTTGTCTTTTTGTCAAATCTTTTGATTGCACTTTTATGTTGTTTTTTTTTATTTTTTATTTCCACACATTCTCATGCATTTTTCTATTGTTTTAAACGCCTTTTAAAGAATGGCAGGTCGGAGGCTCCACGTTCAACGTACTTCGGGTACATTGTGGCAATTAGTGAACTGAAATTTCGGTGCTTTTTGAATAACCCTGTAAGGCTTTTGTTTTGTCAGAGGTTTACAATCAAATTGAGTGCCAATCCGCGCTAGACCTGAAATTCCTGTACCACAAATTGTGGTGTTTACTCCGGCCTTCCGGTTACACTGACAATGAGAGTTCCTATAGAACAGGACTCAGCATCCTTCGCCCTACAGATGCTTTGGAACTACATTTCCCATGAGGCCCAGTCAAGCTAATAAATGAGCATCATGGGAAATATCCTTGCGTTCGAATGGAGGGGACTAGTCAGTGTGGCGTTCTGTTTTACACAATTTGTCCTCGTGTTTAATTTGTTCGTAGAGCTTCGCTTATTGCTGTGTATTTGGGCGTTACAGAACATTAGGTACGTCTTGTGTGCATGTGTTTGCTTTAGACTTGGAGGAAATGGTAACGATTTTCCTTTTTCTTTCTGGTGTTGCACCGAGGAGGCTACTGGTACATAAGTCCTTCCTTTGTAGTAGTTTTTCTGAAGTTCATCTCCTGCAACTCTTTCATTAATAGAAACCTGTGGACAGACCACTGTAATAACGTGTTTGATACGTGTGCTGTGTATGTATAGCTGTTGTATGTTTGCCGTTTCAAAGACCTCATAATGTATAGGTTCCACTCGTAGCGGCCAGACTCATAACTGTGATGCGATGGAACAGAATACCTTACGCCACGACTGCTATTCTCTAAAGTCGTACAAGGTTGTGTTTGACTCTGATCAGCAAAACCTGGAGGAATATTAGTTCTGTGACCCTGGCTTTAAAGATAGACGAGACCTAACCTCCTGTTAACAAAATATCAACATTATTCCAGTTTTATACGTACTTTTATTTGTTACACTTCAAGGCCAGCATCAGACGAGCGCACTAGCCGTACTGACGTGCTTACTGGCGCCCAGCGCAGCATTGTGACGCTGCAACGGGGCCGGTCACACGCTTGTGCGCATGAAATGCGCGCAACAAGCGTCCGTTATCAAGGCTTCCCCGTCGATGCGCTAAGAAGCGCGTTGACGGGGCTGCAAAGCGCAATCCTCCATAGGAGGATCGAGCCTTGCAGTGCTTAGCGCACTAACTGCTCTCAGCGAGGTGGCCAGACGGACGTCGAGTGGAAGGAACGTCCACTTTCACAGACGTTCCTTCCACTCTGCAAAACGTTCGTCTATCTGGGTAAAGAAGGGTTTATGTAGATACATATATGTTGGTAGCCATTTCTATGATGGAATAAATCCTATAGTGTGTGTATATACATACAGTATGGAATCCCTTTCCGCTGAAGGATGACCATTTATCTGTGTTGCTCTTCATTTAAAGTATTATTAATGAGCTCTTGACTTCTGGCAGCTGGCCGTTTCAATATATTAACCCCTTCACTGCTGAGCCATATCGGGTCTAATTCTTCTTCTTTACTTTAAACATGGTCATGTTTGGTATCATTGGAAAGGCCATGCTCTGGCCTTTCTACTGATAACAAACATGACCCTCTAGCTGCCAACAGTGGGGAGATATCGTGGTTCAAAGGAACCCCCTATCTCCACCCCTATCTTTCCTTAGGAGTCAATGAGGACTTTCCCCACACGTCCTCAGCAGTGAAAGGGTTAAACAAAAAATTGACACGAGAAGCTTAATAAGGAACACGCTGTAATTATTATAGTGTGAGTGATAGGCAGCCGTAATAATGTAACCAACCAGGAACTAACGAGATGTGGCCAAGTGCCGGAGCATAGAGAGGCGACGTACATGAAGGCAAAGCTGTGGAATTAGGAATTGATAGTGTTGCCAATGCAATGAGGCCTGGCTTTGGGTATAGTCAATGGCTCTTATTGTCTGGCTTTTTTTTTTTTTTGAGAAAGTATTTTACCAGGAAGGATACATTGAGATCCCTCTAGTTTTCAAGTATGTCCTGGGTGGCGAGTATGTACCGTTAGGTGTCTTGCCCGAGGACACTTACTGGAGAGGTTGCTCGTCGGGATCGAACCCATGACTCCACAGGCTCTCTCCACGCAGAGCAGTGATGCTACTTTCATGCTGATACAATCATATCTGTCTGAGCGCTTGTACCAGCGTATCAATCATCTTCAGCGTGTAATTTTTTGTACATTTTATCATCCAAGCCTTTGCGGTTACAGATTCTATGGGGTATATTTGTTAAAAAAAAATTTAGGTGGTGGGGAATTACGGAATTTTTAGCTAAACCCCCACCCCCCATAGAAAAAATCGTTAGTACAGCATCATTGTTCACATTATAATTTATTTTTATTTTATTTAATCTTATATTTTTTTATTACTTTGAATATGGTCATGTATATGGCCGCCTGAAAATTACATCATCGCGCCCGACGCAATGATGTCATTACGCCGGGAGGGGTCTTAAATGCAGCGTCTGACATCGAAGTCAGAATGCCGCGGGACCCCAGGTGAGAGGGGTGAGTATTGAGATCAGCTCCCGCTAAACTGAAGACTTGTGGGGAGCGTCCTCCGCATACAGCGGGAGACTATGAGGACGTTCCCCACACGTCTTCAGCAGTGAATGGGTTAAGTAAACAATTATTTTTTTCCGCATCTGATTTTAATAGATTATGAAAATAATTGTTAGTTGCAGCGTTAGTGTGTGTGTGTATATTTTATTATTTTTCTTCAATGTGATAACCAAATCTGATTTACTGCATTGATCTTTATCTAATTTATTACCCATATAACTCATTTAGTGATATGCTCAAAAGGAACACCTTTTTATTGTTTATTCCTTTTTTCTTTTCTTCAAACCCAAGTCACTTGATTTATAGCCAATTAAAAAAAGAGCGTGTGTGTATGGTGCCTGTTCAAATGCTGTGCCTGGATTTAAAGGGCTCAGCAATTCTTCAGAAACTTCCCTGCACTAAATTAATAGCAAAGCACAAGACTTCACCCCAATGTGAGGAAAATGCATATTTTATCCGCATTTAACCTGTGTTTTCCTTTAGTAAAATGAGCAGCCTGCGCCACCGCCCCCCATCAAGCCTCACTGCTCACAATCTACTTCATACAACTTAATTCGCAATAATAGCCCAGCACAAGTGTATAATATTATTCCTCCTCCACAGTAAACCCCCACTACAACTCTCTGCTTCTTCAACACAGAGGACGACGTTCACTCAAGTCTTCATCACACCTTAGCAACCTGCCCGCACGACGCTATCCCACCACATTTACTATCTCATCTCTCACTCCTGCTCTTACTCACATCTTCGGCTCATCCCTCTCGTCCAGTCCATTCCCCTCTCTGTTCAAGCATGCCACGATCACACACCTTCTCAAGAAACCCTCCCTCGACTTAAATTCTGCTGAACACAACTGCCCGTATCATTACTTCCACTAGCGTCAAAACTAGTAGAAAGGACAGTTTATGACCCTCTGTTCTATCCTCCAACTCCTTGCTGACCCCCTGCAATCCAGCTTTCCCTTCCAAGTTTACCATCGACCTCCTCTCCGCTAAATGCAATGGACCGTTCTCCATACTGATCCTTCTTGACCTCTCGGCTGCCTTTTATAGAGTTGACCATCCCCTCCACCTAAAAGGCCCTCAGATCTCTTGGCCTCTGCTGTAATAGCACTCTATCCTGGCTAAAATCTCACCTATCCAATAGATTCCTCTCAGTATCCTTTACTGGCACTTCCTCCTCTTCAATGCCCCGGTCAGTCAACGTACCTCCAAGGCTCTGTCCTGGGTCCTCTGCTCTTCTCTATCTATACCTCCTCACGGGTAAACTCATCACCAGCTATGGCTTCAAGTATCCCCTATATGCAGATGACACCTAGGTCTCTCTCTACTGCTGTTCTCTCAGGTCCGTGGCTGCTTGTCTAGAATCTCTTCCTCCCACCTCCCGCAATATCACCAAAATTTGCTAGTTTCTGACTGCTGACACCACCAAGCAACTTATACACTCGCTTATCTCCCGCCTAGACTACTGCAACTGTCTTCTGACTTGCCTTCCTCTCTCCTGCCACCCCATCCATCCTAAATGCATCAGTCCTGTTTAACCATCACACCCATAGCTCTGTCTCTGCTGCTCCCCATCAACAGCATTCCATTCAAACTACTCACCCTGACCTACAAAACCCACACTGATGCCGCTCCTCACTAATCACCAAATACACCCCAGCCCGCTCCCTAAGATCCAGCGATGACCTGTTTCTTGCTTCTTTCGTCATCACCTCTTCACATGCCAGATTGCCAGACC
This sequence comes from Leptobrachium leishanense, assembly GCA_009667805.1. Taxonomy (NCBI): domain Eukaryota; kingdom Metazoa; phylum Chordata; class Amphibia; order Anura; family Megophryidae; genus Leptobrachium; species Leptobrachium leishanense. The sequence continues at coordinate 345,545,036 of CM019065.1, read as the reverse complement.
TTTTTTGTGCGGCACCGACCCTATCACACTGTCCTCCAATCTGGCTTCTTTTAACCCCTTCCCGACCGCTGACGTACCCTGTACGTCCTGTGTTCGGGTCTCCCTTAGACCCGATGACGTACAGGGTACGTCAGCGGCGCCAAATCCCCCTCCCGCCCGATACTCACCTCCCTCGTCGGATCCCACGGCGATCTGACAGGGAGGAAGCCTGCCCATGTGATTTACATGGGCAGGCGAGGCTGATGACGTCGCCACGCTGCGTGGTGACGTCATCAGAAGGTGCCCCCATGTGTTTCAATGGAGGGGAGGGGGGGCTCCTTCGGAGCCCTCTATCTCCCCAACCATTGAAGCTAGGGAGATGCCGTTTGCACCGCTGGAGAGGGGAGAGCCTCCCCTTTCCAGCGGTGTATGGCATTAACCATTTCGCCGCCTGATCACATTGCGGCGCCAATTGGCGCCAAAACGTGATTCAAACCTGGAGGGGGGCTGACATCTTGGATGTCAGCCTAGCCTCCAGGTCCCCCCCCACCCACTGACAACCTCACCATATGTGTGAGGATGTCAGTGGGCCAGTTAACCCTCTAGCTGCCATGTAGAGATAAGGGGATCCTAAGGATCACTTTATCTCCCGATCCATGGCAGCTAGATGGTCATATTTGCCATCATTTGAAAGGCCTGATTATGGCCTTTCAAATGATACCAAACATGACCAGTTTTGGTTTTAAAAAAAATTAAATAAAATAAAAGTGGTTTTTTTTAAAGTTTTTTTTGTCTGGGGGGAGTTTAATTAAATAGGACCTAGGCTGTCATCTAAAAATAATTAGCACAAAATGGTCAGAATGAGCGCAGCGCACATAGGTGAACTGGCTCAGCAGTGAAAGGGTTAAAAGGTAAAAACATGTAAAAATTGGGTATTTCTATTCTCGGGATAAAATTTGGAAACTATTTAGCCGGGGTCTTTATTGGTGGTTATAGCTTTAGGGGATTAAATTACGAAAAAGTGTGTTTTTACCATTTTTTTTCATCATATTTCATATTTTTTTTATATTAAATTATTGGATATGATGGAAATAATGGTATTTCTAGAAAGTCCATTTAATGGCGGGAAAAAGGGTGTATAATATGTGTGGGTTGAATAAACGAGTAAGAGGAAAATTTGATCTAAACACGAGCAGCGCAGAAACGTAAAAACAGCAGCGGTCACTAAAGGACGGATTTGTGTAAAACCGCCCGGTCACTAAGGGGTTAAAGGCTCACTAAAAACACTTCTGCTTAAGAAAGCTGACCACCCAACCCTTTAGGCTAGGGTCAGACTGAGGCAGTGCGAACGCGCGTTCTGGCGCACTTAATCACGGCCGCGCTAGCAGCAAATGACGGGCAATGACAGCCAATATACGAAGTACGGCCGCGCGAAAGTCCGGCTGCGCAACGCAAGTGGAAAATGAACGCATTTTTTCGAGAACGTTAAACCACTAGTACTGACGTACAGAGTGCGCTGCGGCCGCATAGCGGCGTGTGTGCGTGAATTGGAGACATCAGACGCTGCTAATGTCCGGCCAACATAACGTCCAGATGCAAGAAGTGTTTTATTGATGATCCGTACAAAATCACGGATGAAAACTGCGCATAGTATGACCGCTATTGCGTATTCCGTGAAAAAATACGTCCATTCTTCGAACGCACATTTTCACGGACAACGTGAAAAATGCGTTAGTCTGACCCTAGCCATATCAAAACAATCCAACCAGCCCAATAACTGTCCTCATCTCGCTCTGCTTTACATCATTCATGCCAGCTCTCACCCATCCAAACCTGTCATCTGAGGGGGTTGTTCAAAACCGTTGGGGGTTTGCAACACTGGTGAATTGCTTCTGTTTCACAAAAGGGAAGTCCAAATAGGAGCAGGAGAAGCTTCACAGCGATGGAGAGGCTCGGTTAATACACGATTGCATGGAGTGGAATAGATCTGCACCAGGAGCTTAGTGTGAGCAGTGAGGAGCAAACCGTAAACATGAAAGACTTGGGATCTTTGTGCACATACACACAGAAAAAACAGCGTCACGTCTAATCCCTACCAGGGCGACTGCAACTACAAGATGTATCCAGCCCAATAACATGTATAAAACATAACAAGAAAAAAAAAATGTGTCCTCTGCGCTAGGGCTGTGCAATTAATTGCAATCGCAATCGAATCGCGATTTCTGACCCTGCAATTTCTAAATCGCATAAGGCTGCAATTTTTGGCTCCCTGTTATCCATGTGCTGGGGCAGTATATCCATGAGCTGGGGCAGTATATCCATGAGCTGGGGCAGTATATCCATGAGCTGGGGCAGTATATCCATGTGCTGGGGCAGTATATCCATGTGCTGGGGCAGTATATCCATGTGCTGGGGCAGTATATCCATGTGCTGGGGCAGTATATCCATGTGCTGGGGCAGTATATCCATGTGCTGGGGCAGTATATCCATGTGCTGGAGCAGTATATCCATGTGCTGGGGCAGTATATCCATGAGCTGGGGCAGTATATCCATGAGCTGGGGCAGTATATCCATGAGCTGGGGCAGTATATCCATGAGCTGGGGCAGTATATCCATGTGCTGGGGCAGTATATCCATGTGCTGGGGCAGTATATCCATGTGCTGGGGCAGTATATCCATGTGCTGGGGCAGTATATCCATGTGCTGAATACTGAATACATTTAGAATGTATGTAGCATGTTTGAAAAAGCAAAAACAATTGGCTAAATCGCAAATAAAATTGCAATCGCAATATTCATTCAAGAAATCGCAATATGATTATTTTGTCAATATTGCACAGCCCTACTCTGCGCTTATCCCTATAACTCCATGTGAAACAAAACCGGTTTTAGTTTACTTGAATGGCCATTGAAGTGTGAGCTCACCTGTCGCGTCACGGCACCTTCGAGTCCTACCTAATAAAGCCAAAAGCTTTGTGCACATAGCTTGACGTTCATTATTCACTCAGGCCATAAGAGACCCAGTTTGGGAATATTTTATTCTCTGTGCACTCTGGGTAAAGCAGGAACAGTGGCGTCACTAGGGTTGGTGTCACCCGGTGCGGTAACTTATGGTGTCAGCCCCCCCTCCCGAGTTTTACGGATTTTTTTTTAACTACTCTTACTCCTAAATCAGTACTCCCATATAACACTGAATGCTCATACACACAGCGCACATTACTGTGAGGTTTATTGCTGTGCAGCTCTCTCATATGCTCACACAAATGTTTGCCAACTGCCAGCAAGTACGGTGCCTGTTCGAAGGCAGTGAAAGCACACATGGATATATATTGCCCCCAGCAGCTCATCCATGGATATATATTGCCCCCAGCTCACATATGGATATATTGCCCCAGTTCAGTTATTTATTGCCCCCAGCAGCTCACCCATGGATATATATTGCCCCAGCTCACATATGGATATATTGCGCCTCAGCTCACACATGGATATATTGCCCCAGACCAGCTTACACATGGATATTGCCCCCAGCACACCTGGATACTGCCCCCAGCACACCTGGATACTGCCCCCAGCACACCTGGATACTGCCCCCAGCACACCTGGATACTGCCCCAGCTCACATGGATATTGCCCCAGCTCCTCTCATGGATTTTGCTCCAGCTCCTCTCATGGATTTTGCCCCAGCTCCTCTCATGGATATACTGCCCCAGCTCCTCTCATGGATATACTGCCCCAGCTCCTCTCATGGATATACTGCCCCAGCTCCTCTCATGGATATACTGCCCCAGCTCCTCTCATGGATATACTGCCCCAGCTCCTCTCATGGATATACTGCCCCAGCTCCTCTCATGGATATACTGCCCCAGCTCCTCTCATGGATATACTGCCCCAGCTCCTCTCATGGATATACTGCCCCAGCTCCTCTCATGGATATACTGCCCCAGCTCCTCTCATGGATATACTGCCCCAGCTCCTCTCATGGATATACTGCCCCAGCTCCTCTCATGGATATACTGCCCCAGCTCCTCTCATGGATATACTGCCCCAGCTCCTCTCATGGATATACTGCCCCAGCTCCTCTCATGGATATACTGCCCCAGCTCCTCTCATGGATATACTGCCCCAGCTCCTCTCATGGATATACTGCCCCAGCTCCTCTCATGGATATACTGCCCCAGCTCCTCTCATGGATATACTGCCCCAGCTCCTCTCATGGATATACTGCCCCAGCTCCTCTCATGGATATACTGCCCCAGCTCCTCTCATGGCTATGCCCCCAGCTCCTCTAATGGATATGCCCCAGCAGCTAATGGATATGCCCCAGCAGCTAATGGATATGCCCCAGCAGCTAATGGATATGCCCCAGCAGCTAATGGATATGCCCCAGCAGCTAATGGATATGCCCCAGCAGCTAATGGATATGCCGCAGCTGCTAATGGATATGCCGCAGCTCATGGATATGCCGCAGCTCATGGATTTGCCCCCCAGCTCATGGATACCGCCCCAGCTCATGGATACCGCCCCAGCTCATGGATACCGCCCCAGCTCACACATGGATATGCCCCAGCTCACACATGGATATGCCCCAGCTCACACATGGATATGCCCCAGCTCACACATGGATATGCCCCAGCTCACACATGGATATGCCCCAGCTCACACATGGATATACTGCCCCGGCTCCTCTCATGGATATACTGCCCCGGCTCCTCTCATGGATATACTGCCCCGGCTCCTCTCATGGATATACTGCCCCGGCTCCTCTCATGGATATACTGCCCCGGCTCCTCTCATGGATAATGCCCCCCAGCAGCTCATGGATATAACCCAGCTCACCTCCGCCGCGTGTTCGCTCCCTCTGAGCGTCCGGCGGCGCGCAGCTTGGGTGCTCGCCTGGGGGAGCCACGTGACCAGCCGCGATTGGCTGGTGATGTGTTTCCTCCAGGTGAGCACCGAAGCTGCATGCTTCGGACGCTCGCAGGGAGTGAATACGCGGCGGAGGGTGAGACACCCGCCCTTAAGGTGACGGTGTCACCCTAAGGGCGGATGTCACCTGGTGCGGGCCGCACCCCACGTTACGACGCCACTGACCAGGAATACTGTAGATACTCGAGTATACATCTAGATTTTGGTGACAAAAATTTACCTTAAAATTAGAGGTGTCACGTTATATTCGAGACATCTGCATCGCGTGAGGAAAAAAAAAACTTTAAAAAACTTGACTTGCTCTCAAGTATCCCGGAAGTTCCGGTAGTCTCGCTGAAGTGAATGCGGTCTCGCTGATGCTTGCAAACACTTCAGGAACTCCCGGATTCGGGAGAGGTGGGTTCCATCACGGCCAGAGGGCATGCTCAGTTTAAGCCAATCCTTCATCTTGCTCACCTCCCTCGCTGGCCCTGTAACGGTTAGTAAAGAAGGATGGCTGGCGGCTTCATACTTAGTAACAACTGCAATCATTCTAGAGCAGAGCACCCTGACCTGAGGGGCAGCCTGACTGTGTTAAGAGAACCTGGAAGGATTTTAATGGTTACCGGTACAGTAAAATTTTGTTTCTCGCATTATATTCGAGTTTTGAGTATTCCCTTATTTCCATAATAAATCTGTCGATCGCGCTATACTCTAGTATCTACGGGTATGTGAACCAAGCAAGCGATGCAAGGACTGGGGCCCAACTGACACCTCGTCATGTGAAGTGCTGAGCTGAAAGGAACCACTAATCTAAAAATTTGTTTGCTGATGGGGTTTAATAAAACCCATTTGAGTTCTCAGACTACGAGAGATTAACCTATTAAACCCTGCATTCATTTCATCGTTATCTGCGTATTTGTAATGATGTAACGTAATCTGTTCTGTCAAACTGATCTGAAAGGTTCTCGTTGTAACCGGATGAACATTTCATATTTATAAGTATTAAAGGAACACTCTAATAAAAAATCCCCCCCCTGTTTTTTTACATTAAACTATCCCTATTCCCTTAATAAATAGGTAGGGATTTTTTTTTCTTTTTTTTACTGTAATACTTACCCTAAAATCCACTTCTTTCCAACAGCGGTTTTTTGTTTTTTTATATACTCCCCTCCCTCTTTCGCTCCAGTCCTTGTTCCTTTCACTTGGCTAATGGTTTACGTGAGAAGCGCGCATGCGCGCCTCTCACGTAAGCCAGCCAATCGGCAGGCTTCCTCCCGGCTCCATCTGCTGAGGATTAGTGTTGAGCGCAACACTAATCCTCAGGCTGCCGCCAGCTACTGCGACGAGTTGGAGATGTCATCGCGCTGAAAGAGCGATGACGTCTCCTACTCGCCAAAAGTCGGCAGAAGCGGGAAATATGAATCCCGCTCTCCTGACTGACAGCTGGGAGGGTGGAGTAAAGTCCTCCGCCTCTTTCAGCTGTTTTCAGCTTTTTCGGCTGAGCGGAGGGAGGGGGGACAGAGGGCGGCACACTCCGGCATCATGACCACCTAAAAAAGCTTAGGTGGTCATGTTGCCTAGAGTATCCCTTTAAGGACTCATTCTTTCCGGCTGTTTTAATCTTTTTAAGCTAAAAATAATCGTGATTTAATAGAGCCTTAATGACTGCTGATTTAAATCGAATCATTCCTGGCATCAGCCATGTTTAAAGGGTTAAAAATTACACTTAAATATACTCGCACAGAGCTTAAATTTTCTATGTAATAACAAAAGGGCATCGGCCAAGACTACCAATTCCTGATTAACGATTATTGACAAATACACGTGCTATAAAAAGCAAAATAAATAAAAAAATCCATTGAATTCTGGGCCTTCCTCGACGATGTGACGTAAAGTCGTCACAATGTAACCGGCACAGCAGTCTGAACATCCGCGTGCTGAGCTGAATATCAATCAAGCATCATTCCTTTTATAACGCGTGTATGATATACGGCAGCGCATCAAACCCCCTCACACTAATTGAATTCTTGCCTCGTTAAAACGATACCAGGTTTCATAGAATTTTTTTATTAGTCGCACTAAATATAATTCTGTGTCCAGTTTTGCATTACTCATCATTACGCACATCGCCATGCGTGCACACACATCATTTATTTACACACATACATAAACATTATTTATAATCACCCAATATATTGTGGTTTTATTGCTGCATGCCAAGAAAAGGACGCAAAGCCTGTGTTTGGTTACTGGAGGGTCTTGTTTTTTTTTCTTTTTTTTATTTGTACTTTATCTTTATATCTATATCGCCTACAGTTTCCACAGTGCTTTACAATAAATGATGGGGAGTTAAAGGGAGGAACCAAAGGCGAGAGGTGTAGAGAGGGCTATTATATTTTTGTTTGTGGGTAGGCGGTGGGACCTGTGCCAGTCGGTGAGGTTTTCTCTGTGTTTGCCGAATGACACATATCTTTTTAAGAAAGGGCATAGATGTTCACTGCAGCATATTCTAAGAAGGTGAAGCCACTGCAGACATTGAAACCCCCCCGACTACTGTGCTGGGAAATATGGGAATCGAGACTGCATAGTCTTAAAGTGCACACAAACTGTTAATTGTAAAGGGTAAAAACTCCTAGACACAGACAGGGTTATTCAAAGAGCAACAAAACGTCACCGCACGTTCGGTGACTTTTTGTTCTCTTCAATTCGGTGCGATTTGGCGATCCCATTTCGGCGACCCTGCGGTGTATTTAGCAAGCACCATAGGACCGTCTTAGTGCAGGGAAAAGCTGCTGCAAAGCCGCCGAAAACTCACTGCAAAACCTGGCGAATGCACACGGAAACCTGCAAAAACATCTGGATTAACCCCACCGGAGAAACCCGAGCAGGAGCCGATCAGAGCGCAGAGCAGCCGCCGGAAAAACCTGACACCGCATAGGAATGGAGTGAGAGAAAAAAAACGTACGCTTGAATGTTTGCAAAGTGAAACGCTGTTTGAAAAGAAACTACAGAAAGAAAATGTCTTATATTTACACGTAAGATCCAATGAATGATAATAAAGAGGGCTGTTACAGAAAAAAGAAAAAAACCTTTAAAAAAAACTGAAAAATGCCTAAAAGATCGTAAAAAAATAAAGACTTTTTACTGCAGAATATTATAATAAACGGTTTATTAGATATTGCTTTAAAACGGGAATATTTTTAACATTGAAGCCTATGGGATTCTCCTGAATAAATCCGTCGCATGAAACCACCGAACAGCAGGGAAATTTGGCAACTTTTCACTGCTGGTTTTTGTTCTCTGAATAGACGAAGCATTGCTTCTCTATGGGGATTTCACTGCCCTCAAACAGGCACCGTATGTGCAGGCAATTCGCCAAGATTTGGCGAACTGACTGCTCTCTGAATAGCCAAATGGCCAGGAAAGGTAACCGAATGCTGATTTTCACTGTTTGGTTACCTTTCGGCCACAATTCGGATCTCTTTGAATAACATTGAGATTGTAATATGGGGGACATGTCATGCTATCCCAACCCTGTGTCTGATCACCCCAATATCAATGGTTCCTGCGTTAATCACTGCTGCGAATAAACCTAAATAAAGCTTAGAATAAACTTGCTGTAAAGCTAAAATGGTCAACCTACTCGGTTTTACTTAGATAACCTAATAATATGTGGCCCAAAGAATCTAAGCCAATGTCTGATCAATGATTGGATATTCCATATCAAAATAAATCCACCTGTCAGTGACCCTTGGGACGAGAATCCTAATGTTAACCTGCCCCCCTTCCCGTTGGCTTCAGGTCCATACTGGAAAAGAAAGCAATGTTTTGGGAGAGGGGGGAAGCTTCCCCTTTCCACACTTACAGAAAAGTAAAACAAACTGGGGGGGGATCGGTTATTGGGATTCTCCTCCCAAATGACGGTGGATTTATTTTGATATAAAATATCCAATCATCGATCAGGCCCATTGGCTTAGATTCCTCAAGCTTTGTTTTTAGAGTCCTGCACAGAGCAGGAACTAACTCAGCCAATCGGAATGCTTCCATACCAATGGCAGCACTGAGGGCATCCCACATGTCAGCGCTTTGCAAGCAAAGGTGTTTGGGAGTTGTGTTCCCATTTTCTTCTGCAGAAAGTTAAGTAGCCAGGGGGATATTCAGAGCCCATGGCTACCAGTTCACAGATCGAAATTAGTGATGCAGGCTGCATTGCGACTTTGTCTTTAGAAGTTTGCAGGTACTTTCAAACGTTCTGTGTAAATAAACCAGCACCTCGGGTCATATTCAAATGTCAACAAAATGAGCTATTCCTGTAACTCTGCACCTGCATGGCTGGATAATACCGCAGCCCAATAACCCGTAATAACACTGTGAATCCTCTCCGTGCCGCCGGCTTCGTTTACTCGATCAGCAGATATCGGCAAAACCAGTGGTTAGTAAGGAGAACGTAGGGATTAGTGTGCCGGGGAGTGAGGTCAGGAGGCTTTGAGGTCTGTCTGCAGAACAGCTATTAAACGTATCACGCCGTCAGACATAATCCAGTGAAAGGTGAGAGCGCGCCGTAATGATACCTTAATGACCTTGTGCGGAGATATGTTGTGAAAACTCGCACATGCTTCTAAGCCGAATCGCCGGAGTCTGTCACGGCAGGAGATATATTAACCTGGATTAATTATATCTTCATTATGCATGCAGACCGCCAGCTCACCCGCATACTGAATCAGAGTGTGTGATCAGATAATGAGATTCAGTGTCAGCAGATCTTTTATGATCACCGAGAGGGGGATGGATTAAACGAGAAAAAAATGACATAAGAATGAAAAGACTGTTTTGTGTGTGTGTGTGTGTGTGTGTGTGTGTGTGTATATAGTTTGCACACATCTCCACGTACATCTCTTTATCAGCGCTTCTAACCTAGCGTTAATTCATGTTACATTTACAGCTAAACTAAGGAATGCAGATAATTGTCATTTTCCCATTTCCATGTGTGTTTTCTCCCGTTTTTAATCAGTACCTCATTGTATCAATTGCTGGACTTCATCTATTGTATACATGAAAAAGTAAACTACAACATGCGACAGGCCGGAGTTTGAGATCCACTGGTCTAGGGATAAAATGAGAATACATATTAACCCCCTCCTGACCTTTTCCCATGCCCGTCTGCTTATTTAATGAGTCTTTTATACTTGCCCCTTAATCCAGCACTGGGCTCCCTCTATGCTGCCCCGAGCCGGCAGCCACTGTTACTTGTGTGCCGAACCAGCAAGGAGCCAGACACTCCAGCATCCAGTCAATTCGGTGCATCTCAATGTCAGTGCATTGCCACTGTGAGATTGTCGGGTATGTACGAACGGCACATTTCTGACCAAAATCCCAGAAAGGCTGGTCGGCTCAATCTGAGTGGCAGCTTTACATGCAAGGAGAATTTCTCCCGCTGGGTGGGCTGAACCCGCAGCCAGGGACACACTGGAGGGAGGACACTCGGGTGACCATGCAATGGCCTTCTCTGTACTTTCTTACCCACAGGCCCATTCATCCTCAGCCTCATCTCTGCTGTCCCGCCTGCCCCATCCAGCCAACCAATTAATATAAACTCCTTTTCCAGCTGCTTCACCTCCCTCTCGGTTTAACCTCATCATGCCCAAGCTCTTGGTCTATCATTATGCAGTGTCTGCCATACTCTCTCTGGTAATTATCTCCACACTCCCTCTGCTCCCTTTTGTTTCACTTACCTCAGTCCATTAGATTGTAAACTCACGGGATGTCTGGCTAAGCACTCGTATGAAGTGCTGCATTAGCAGGACACGTATCCTACGGGCAGGACCGTCTGTCTCCTTTACTTTATTATGTCACCTGTTCGTGCTCCCCCATTGTAAAGCGCTACGGAATCTGTTGGCGCTGTATAAGTACTTGTAACTGTAACATTCAAATTAAACACATCTGTATTCCAACCCTGTTGCAAATTTACCAGAGTCTATCGGTTTGCCAAGTTTACAACAGCTGTGGTTAGGTTTGCACGAGGGTTGGAATAGCGCTCATGGAGTAGGTTTAAATTCGGAACAGTGTCCAAGATGAGTCTCATAGCTTTCGGAGGGGGGTGAAATGAAGTGCCCCTGAGCTATAAAGTACATTGTATTCCAGGCACACTTTGGTGGCCTTTCATTTTTCTGGATGCGCCAGATTTCACTTTCTAGCTGAAACAAAGATGGAATCCGCGCCATTCATAGAATTCATGCTATTGTTCAGACCGGGAGGTGATCCGCCTCCGGTGGAGGAGCGAGTGATGCTGTTACTGGGTAGAATCTGCACAATGTTCAGAATAGATTGGCCTCCAAAGCGCTCGTACAATAAGTTCCCCAGTCGCTCGATGTTTAACTCCTGCTTGCTTGCGGCTTTATTCCTGTATCCCTGTGATCTGATATATGATATCCTCCTCACCTTTACACCGCTATCCCGATGTTCTACTGACCCGTCCACACATGATGGGGGTTCCCCCTCCAAATTGGTCTTTTTTGACTAGTGATGGGCTGTTTGGTGGCCATCAAATAATTCAGAGCCAAAGAATATAGAGCCACGATTGGCTCTTTGGAATGTGAGTGTTACGATAAGAAAATGTTTTAACCTTTAGGCCCGTGTCAGACAAGCGCAGTGTTCACGTCCGTGTTGCCGCACATTTTAACGTCCGTCGGTAGCATAAAGTTATGATCAATAGAGACCCACACACGAAGTATGTGCACGCAGAAGTGCGGACGCACAGCGCACGTGGCACCGAACGCAATTTAGGCAAGAACGTCAAACCGCTAGGACTGACGCACAGAGTGCACCACGTCCGCGTAGCTTTGTGTGAGTGATGGAACGTAGTCAGACGGGCTGCATTTTTGACGAACAAAATGTTTTTTCATATCCTGTATCAATTTTTCTCATTTACCATCTACATCAGTAAAAAAAAAACGTCAGTCAAAAAAAACAGGCCATGTGGTGTCTACAGTATCAGTCAGAAAGTACGTCAGTTGTGCACGGACGCAGTGTGTGCTCAGAATGCGTTCATCTGACATTAGCCTTATGGTGTAAAAGTTACGTTATGATGGTCTTTTGTTCTTTTTCTATTTGAGAGAAAATGTGCTTGAAACCTTCCAGCCTTGAATATATAGGTAAAAATATTGGTGCGCTACACTTCATGTTTGCTGTTTATCACACTTATGGTTTTTGGTTGCTTGGTGATGTGGGCAACATTGGGAAAGTGGACAGCGACGATATATTTACCTTATGGTATTAGTGCTGCACATTGATACTTTTGTTTTATTTGAACAGTAACAACAAAAAAACTTCTCACAGTGATGGGAGTGAAGGTCCAGATAGTCTGGCGTCCATGGAGTGCCTTGTCTCGGCTTGTTGGACATATGTTTCTAGATGGGAGCTCCTGCCTCTTTGCCCCCACACGGATAGATCTCGTAGCAGGGCCCCAGCAGCTCCTTGTGTAGTTTTTAATATTTTACATGTGTTTCTCTGGCTTATTTACGTTGTTGCGGACGGTCTGTTTCACATTATACAATGTTACATTAGCTGATCCCGCCATGTTTCAGCATCAGAAAGCACAAAATCTGCAGATCTCCCAATAATTAGGTTTTTGGTTTTGAATGTCCGTGTGATGTAAGGTCAGGCGGGATATGCGATGCTCGCCTGCGGTATTTCATAACTATATGACCCCTCTTACTGAGTGCGGTAACGTTTTACACCCCGTGTCTTTCTAGGTTACCTGCCTCGCCTGTGACAACAAGTCCAATACAATTGAGCCATTCTGGGACTTGTCGCTGGAGTTCCCGGAACGATATCACTTCAACGGCAAAGAGACGGCCTCCCAGCGCCCCTGCCTGCTCACGGAAATGCTGGCCAAATTCACAGAAACGGAGGCCTTAGAAGGGAAGATCTACGCCTGTGATCAGTGCAACAGTGAGTAGATGCAGTATGTATTCAGAGATGTTCTGTTCTCTTAACTCTGCTCCCGATCCGTCACAAACACTAATAACCAGCACGGCACATTGTAACAAGTTTTATGTGTGTGCGTGCGCACACTCGTCTACGTGTTCCCGGTTCCCTTTTTTCCAGGTCATTGATCTCCTCGTCGTTCCTGCTGTAATGTCTTATCCCTCTGATCATGACTATAGACTTCGCCTTCAGACAAACGTATGAATGGGCATCGTATAAACCAGTTTTATACCCGGAGCAGCAGATTTTAGAAATGTCCTAGTTTGTTAGAACTTCGTTCCTTTTCTCCCCTCTAGGAGGGTTTGCAGGGCTTTTCCATCCTACTTCAGGGGATACTGTAGGGTTAAAACAGGACGGGGGGGATCAGAGGGGCGATATATTAACCTTTAAAGACCCTTAGTGCTTAAGGGGTTAAATTCAGATGGAAACCAGTGATGCGGAGGTGACCTGCTGTTGGCTTCCTGTGAGCCGCAGCAGTCACTTGACCACAGGGAGGCTGGATGCTTGAACAATTGATCACATTGACAGCCATTGGTGGGCTGCTAGGTCACAAAATCAAGAAACCGGAGCTCAAGTTCAAGATTTAGGGTAAATCTTCTGCACTGGGAGGACCGATTCAGCCCCTGGTTACTATCGAGCTTGGGTTAGGGTTATCCCTAACCGCATATTAACCCTAACAAATTGTGCTCAATTTTCACTCATTTTTAGGAAACAGATTCTGCTCCTTCTTTTAACGCAGAAATGTTAGTACAATCCCCATACTCTTTCCCCCCCCCCCCAATGTTTAGCTTCTAAGTTGGGGAAAAGCTAGTATATCTACTCATATGTCTTAACTACACTACCCATAACGCTCAGCGAGCACCTGGGGTACCAGTTCATCACTCCTCAGGGTAACATGCATTCCATCGAGGATAACCCTGCCCGCTGAGTAATGTAGCCGTAATGCGCCTGGCATTTGGAGGTCAGGTTTATCTCGTTTAACTCTGCTTTGAAATGTTATTTTTAGGAAACGTTTAAACATGTCCATGATTTTCACCATGTGATGGCGCGGCGCTGCATGGGGTCTTCTTTTAATGACCCCCCCCAACTAAACCCTTCTTTGCTTAACCTGGGTCGAACATGTTTGTGTGATCGTCCTTGCCCTCCTACCTCCAGGGCCCTTTCAGCGCTGAGATTTATGTGTACACTCGCGTCTGGCTTGCTGAGTGCAGTCGCCCTGTGCCAGCCTGTGGCCGTGATCACGAGCAGTTACAATCCTCCATCCAGTGAAGCATAACCAATTTTGTTGCGGTCTTATTCCGCCGTGAAATTACACGGGTCACTCACATCATGATCAGCAACTCACACTGCGAAACATTACCCGTTACCCGCTCCTCACTGGTCCTGACGTTCTGGAGAACCGCTCCGGCAATTGCAGGCTTTAGGTCAAAATTTCTAAACTTGGGGCTAGTAATAGAGAATGCGTTTAAACCCAATATGTTTTTAATGTGGCTTTTTATAGACATAAAACCATACAATATGGTTGGGTCAGCACCTTGTGCGCCCAGAGTCACTCTCGTCCTGAAACCAACACCATGCTCTTGACATGCCGGCTAAATCCCTATGCAGACTCCTGATTGAGGCCATGCGAGCCACGTAGCAGTGCACAGCAGATGCTGAAGCCATTACAGGGGCTTTGCTGGAAAGCATCGTGGAGGGGCCAGGAAAAAAGAGGTCCCAGGAAAAAGAGGTCCACGACACTTACTTTCAATAGGGATTACTCTCCAAAGGTAGGAAATAAATGACAGGAGTTAATTGTGGAAATCATGATCTTGCTGGATACCTCTAGGACACGATCACAAACCTCCACAATGTCCATATAATTGAGATTTTTCATGAACTGAGGAATCCTGAGTAACTGGTTCCACCTAGTGGCCATGTTGAGTAAGCACACGCATCAATGTTCAAGGTCTAACAGGGACGTTTCCCCCTCCAGAATTTTCCAGCACAGCAAACCGCAAACTGGTAATCTCGGTTTAAATCTATAATCCCCCTCTGTACCTGTCCTGATGCATCTTCCTCACAGCCCCCATGCACCCCATTACCAGTCATACGCTGCAGTTCACCCTCACTCTGTGTACATGAAGGCCGGCATGGGTCAGTGGGAGAAGAAACTTAGCTGAGGTGTTCTATGTAGACCACAATGATTGACCCGATTCAGCTCCTGACCTTAGCTGCTGCTTTACTGTGTAAATTTTAGGGCATCTGCCTATGTTGTTTTTGTTATTCTGCAGCAAAACGCAGGAAATTCTCATCCAAACCTGTTGTCCTTACGGAAGCCCAGAAACAGCTGATGGTCTGTCGATTACCTCAGGTCCTGCGACTCCACTTGAAGAGATTCAGGTAATGGGAACCAGTCGGTTGAGGTGTGTGTACGTGAATGTGTGTGTGTATTTGCACGCTTGCAGTAACGCTTCTAGGCCCGCTGCACCTCCTGCCTGTCAAATGGCGCTTACTAACAGTGAAAATGCTTTCTACAGACGCGGCAATGACTTTTCTTTTTCTGTTTAATGTAAAGTGGTTTTCCCATAAACCACTGGGTGCCGCCAGACAGACTTGGTGGTCTGTGCTCTCCACCAGAGACTCTATGTAGACAATAGAATGAAAGGAGAGGTTAGACGACCCACGCCATTTGTACTTGTGCGCTACAATCTGTGCATGTTGAGGGACTATAAAGAAGTTCAGGCTGGCATGGTGCGAACTTGGGGATGTAGTTTTCTTGCAGTGGTAGTTTGTTGTTGAGGAACGGAGCTGATAGAGGCCAGAAGGGCGCAGGTAGGTGGCAGCTTGCTGGTTCGTTATCACTGGAGCAGAGACACAATCGCAATGTGATATCACTAAGCGATGACATGTAGCAAAGCTTTGTGATCAGAGATGTGTTCATGGGCTAATGAGATGTTAATTTTCAGTATAATTAACTCTAGGGATGCACCGAAATGGAAATTTCCGTCCGAAACCGAAAATTCGTTCGAAAACCGATACGAAACCAAAAATCAGTCATGAGAACCTGGGCCTGGAGGCTGAGCCTGGAGGCCGGCCGAGCAGCTCTGCTTGGCTGGGCCTCCAGGCCAAGGTTCACATGGCTGATTAGTTGCACATTACATACTCGCCTACATCCTCCTACTTCGGTCCTGAGCTCCAGTGGTGACCGTCCTCCGGCTGTCGCAGGCTGCTTGGTCGTCCTCCAGGCTCAGGCGAGCCTCCCGGCTCGGCTCGGCCTCCAAAGGGAAATTTTCGGCCGTTTTTTTTTTTTTTTGTTCGGCTGAATTTCTATTTCGGCCGAAAACACCATTACACCATTTTGGGCCGATGATTTTCGATAGCCGAAATTTCGGTGCATCCCTAATTTTAACTCGTCAGTCCAGGCCTTTTCAATTAGCAGTCTGCAGGTGGCAAAGCTCATTGGTCCTGTATAGAGTGGTAAGGGATGTGCCATGCTGTTTGAAAGTTGCTTGATGAGTTGAGACTTTTTAACATCAACCTTTGAAAATGTTCTCATGATGCATAAATTGTACGTTTTTCCCCATAGGTGGTCTGGTCGCAATCATCGTGAAAAAATTGGAGTCCATGTCCAGTTTGACCAGATGCTGAACATGGAGCCTTACTGCTGTAGAGAATCTACTGCCGCCTTGCGGGCCGACTGCTTTATTTATGACCTTTCTGCTGTTGTGATGCATCATGGGAAAGGATTCGGCTCTGGGCATTATACTGCCTTCTGCTACAACCCGGAAGGAGGTAATTTGTAATGTGGGGTTTACAAGTTTCTCTCTTTCTCCTTTTTAGCACAATTTAAAAAAATTAAAGATTAAGAAATCCTGATAATCAGACCGTTCTCTTCTGTGTGAATGAGGTCTTGGTTACATAGACCCTAGATTCATGGACTATTGGGATTTGCAGTTTATGAATCTGCTGGCGCGTGCAGATCTATTCAAGATGGACAGTGACCCCATGACTTACTCTGTTACATAAACTTGAAAAAACAGAAACGTATCCTCTTTTCAGGATTCTGTAGATGAGATAATTTTGTAAAATCCAAATAAACTCTGCAGATCTTTATTGGAAAGGGCTTAAAGGGACACTAATCAACCTGACCACTTAGGCTTATTAAAGTGGTCAGAATGTGAGGATTGCCCGCTCCCCCGATCTGGCAGAAGAGCTGCGAGAAGTGGAGGAGTTTCCTCCTCACCACTCAGCGTCACCAGCAGCTGTGAATTTCCTGGCTGCCAGTCACCAGTGACGTTGGCACACTGTAGCAATCCGTCTCAGCGGCAGGTGATGGATCAGATCTCTGCATGCGCACAGCTCTGATCATCTTTCTGCGTTAGCGCTACAGAACTTGCATATGTAAAATCCTGTTGCACTGTGCACTTTGCAGCTACTAAGCTACACAAGTTGCATTAGTAAGGTTGAGGGATTTCTGGATTCCGGTGTACCTGAAGCCGAAGAGGAGCAGCTGCGCGCGTGATGGACAAAAGGTGAGCAAAAAGAACCTAAAAATAGAAAAAAAAAATTGCCTCTGCCAGATTTAAGCACAAAAAATAGTTCTAATTTTTAATAGTATCCCTCTTAATGTTCAGGCTAGGTTAATGAACCATAAAGCACCTATGGCATGGTCATTCAGTAAGTTACAAGCATTTATAAAGTGCCAACAAGGTCCGTAGCGCTGTACAAAGGGAGAGACAGAATAACAAATATACTTACACAGAACAGTAGGAGAGAGGACCCTGTTCAAACGCTTACAATCTAAGAGGAGAGGGGTGACACACTAGGTGAGGGTGAGTAGAGGGTATGAAGTAGTGGGGGGCATATGTGGGCTGTGTGGGAGGATGGAGCAGGAAATGTACAATGGGGGATTATGGAGTGAGCTGATAGGCTTTCCTAAAGTAATGGGTTTTCAGAGACTTCTTGAAGGACTGGAGACGGGGAGAGTCTGATAATGTGGGGGAGTTCCATAGAAAGGGGGCAGCTCAGGAGAAGTCTTGAGCCGCTGTTACACTCTTTCCAGTAATTTAGCAGCTGGAGGTCCTAGTCCAACCTTGCGGCAGGAATGAAAAGAACAAACCATTCCAAGGTAACTTGTTCTCGTCTGCAGCCGCTATATACGAAAAAACAGACTGCCAGAACCTGGTATTAAGAGAGTTTGCAAACTCGCATAGAAGGTTAAAATAAACCCCCCAAAAATATCAAACCTGCCTTTTAACCCCTGAGTGAAGAGGGTGATAGGATTTGCCACTTCCCCTCTCTGCGCGGCAGGAGACGAGGAAAATAGTTTTCACCTGTTACCATACGTCCTTAAATAGTTCCTTGTGTCCTTCCTGAAATCTGCTCCAGCAGCGACTCTGCGCCGCTGCCAGTATCTGTCTTTGTCTCATTACTCCAAATTGAAACGCTAATACAGCTGGGTCAGAATAGATACAGTAGCAGGGAGCTAGTAAGGGATATTAGCTCGTGCAGACCCCCCCCCCCTAAACCTGCGCATACAATTTGTTATGAAATCTGTTTATTACAGAGATTTAAAATCTACTTTCTCCAGGTTTCTGGGTCCACTGCAATGACTCGAAGCTTCGCACATGCACCGTGGATGAGGTCTGCAAGGCGCAAGCATACATTTTATTCTACACTCAGCGAGTCACTCAGGAGAACGGACATTTGTCTAGTAGACTTTCAGGTCATGCCACTCCGTCTGGCTCCCCACCATCCACGCCTTGCTGAGATCTATGGATTGCTCCCTGGGAATTAAAATGAAATAAAGGCAACTTCTCCTTTGTTAGTCCATCATCGGATCGGCTGTCTTCTGGTCTTTGTGTATCTGTATACTGTTACTTGGAGGAACATGTGAAGACCATTCTGCTGGGCTGTGCACCTGGGGCGACCACAGCTCCGGCAATACGGGCTGCTTCTGTGACAGCCGATGTTGGTCTGATCACCATGTGTCTAAATTTACAGTATTTAAAGTAGCAGAAAAGCAAAAGCTCTTCTACCGCACCAAGATTGTAAGAAAAAGCTGTTTCTCGATTTAATGTACAGTATGTTTATACTTTTTTTGTATGAAATTGAGCAATCTGAAGAAATAGAATAAAATGATTTTAACATTTTGTATATTGGCAGTGAATAACTACAAACATTTTATGAACTTATATTTTTTTATGGTTTTGAGTTTTTCTAATGCTTTATGATATATTATTTTAGGTTTTATTTTCCTCATTTGAAAACACCACAGGACGTATTGAAAACAAAGTTAACTGTGCGCATGCCGTTTGTGTTGTCTGCATTTCACGCACTGGATATTGCCTAACATCTTCCATTTGTTGACACTAAAGTTTGGTTTATTGGCGCATCACTGCTAGTTATTGGAGGAGTCTGTCATACGACTTGTCTGCTCTTTATAAATGGGCTATAAAGTGTCACTTATCTTCTTCAAAACAAAGGGGATGTGTGTGGCAAGGGGCTCAGCAACCTTGACCCTCCAGATGTTTTGGAACTACATCTCCCTTGATGCTCAGCTATTCGTTAGGTTGAATGAACATTATGGTAGATGTAGTTTCCAAACACCTGGAGGGCCAAGGTTGCTAGCCCCTGGCTTATAGCCTATCCATAATAAATATATAGAACTAAATGAAACAAATAATGTGTGGGCGGGTGGGGCTATATTTTTCCCAGGGGTAGATTTATCTAATGCGATGGTAATTGGTAAACTTGCCAGAGCCATTAAAGTCTATGGAGTTGGTTAGTTTACGCCTCTTTGATTTTCTAAAAAACTGTCAGAAACCAGTGTTGTTTTTTGTTGTTTTGAAAATCATTAATTATACAGTAAGAAAGATTTGGGAAGATTTCCAGTGTATTTCTTACTGTAATAACCTTTTTTGGCAGGGAGATGTTGCCATCTACTGGCCAAATGAAGTTACTGCAGTTAGTGCTGCAATTCGTAGCTCTGTGTATTCTCAGCTGGAGAAAGGTCTGCTAGGTACGTTCTAACTTCCTAGCTGATTTTAAACGGTTTTAGCACCTCAGGCATCATACCCACGGTGGCAAAACTTTAGGGGCATGTTCTGGAGCCTAAAAACCAAACAAAATTCTTCTGCAACAAATTCCATTTGCTTTTGTCCTGCTCTGCTGCAGATTGAGATAATTCAACAACAATTTGAAGACCTGCATGATCTTGATCTCAGGAGTGATGGGGTTAATTGAGCTATTGTCATATATAGCATAAGCTGCCATTGTGTCAGCGTACCTCATTTTGGCAAGTGCTGCTCTAGCACACCTTAGTTACATAGGCTGAAAAAAAGACGTGCGTCAATCAGGTTCAGCCTCACACATCACCTACTGCCGTTGATCCAAAAGAAGGCAAAAAAAACCCAGTCTGAAGCGTTCGCCAATATGCAACACCCTGGGAAAAAATTCCTTCTTGACCCCAGAATGGCGTCAGATTTCTCCCTGGATCAAGAAGCTTTTACCCACATATTACATATTATGGCCCCTATTACGATCTTCGCGCAAATGCGCTCGCACAGCACAATTTTTTTTGCGCACGCAAAAAAACATTAGCGCGCGCAAATTAACGCGGTATTACGATCTGAGCGCGGTTTTTCAGCCTTCATGTTTTTTCAAGCGCAAATCCGACGCACAAAGTCAGGCGCAAATGACCGTTGCGTGCAGGAATCGGTGGGCAATCAGAATTCCGGATTTCCCTAGTACCATGACTGGAAGTCCTAATTTTATTAAGGATAAACGGAGGCGAGTATTATAATGCCAAATTCTTTTAATACCACTTCCAGCAGCAAGAAGAAAACAGAAACTTTTTCAGGGACACCCCTGTAACATGTAATGGTAGTGTCCATAGTCCTGGCAACCCCCTATGAATTGTCCAGCCCACTCCCAGGATCCTCTCTTTTTCTTGGGAACGATGACAGGAAACACTGAAACTTGAATCCTAGAACACCAGACCATGAAACCAGAAACTTGAACATCCGAACTTGAACCCGGATTCGGAGAGGAAACCGAAACGGCTGGAATACAGAAACCTATGTACCAGAAGAAGCGAAGGAAGCCAGGAAGACTGCAACGGGCCCCAGCCAAGCAACTCAGCAACTTAAGTAGCTGGAAGAAAAGAAGAGACACAAATCGTCAGTCGCGGACAACTATAACAGATGCACATAGATACACCGCAGCAGAGCAGCAAAGGGCAGGAGCGCCGCGCCGCCAGCGATCAACTGTACAGACGGCGAGCGCACAAGAATACAAAACACAATACCAGGTATTCATATGGAACTCAAGTAGTTTATTATGAGAGTGGTAGATAATACAAGGAAAACTAACAGGGCGGGTCAGAAAGACAGGGTGGGAATAATACTCGCTTCCGTTTATCCTTAATAAAATTAGGACTTCCTGTCATGGTACTAGGGAAATCCGGAATTTTATCACAGGAAACGGAGGCTCATATTATAATGCCAGTTCAAAGCTTTAGGCAGAACCGAGGCAGCCCAATGAATGTCGGAGCGGAAATAGAAATCCCGAAATGTGGATTCCCGGGACCAATCCGCGGCCGACATAATGTCCTCCAACCTACAACCCACTGTGAGGGCCCGAGAAGCCATAGCGCCCCGCACGGAGTGAGCTCCGAAGATAGAGACATCAACCCCAGCAAGGGACATAAGCCAGCAGAGCCAACGCGCAAGGGTGGTGGAGGACACTGGTTGGAAGGGGCGGTGCAGGGCCACGAATAGAGGGCCCACAGGAGACTGACGCACCGCAGCCGTGACCAACTCGTACTGTTGCAGGCAACGCACTGGGCAGAGCAATGGAAAAGATGGATAAAATATCCTCTTAGAAAGGGTTTTAGTGCGTCTAGACACCCGAAACACCCATCCGGGCGTGGACATCCAAAGCCCGTACATCCGACACTCGCCTGCATGAAATGAGACAGAACAGCATAGCCAATTTCGCAGACATTTGTTTAATGTTCAGAGCCGGGTTATCCGGCTACGACAACAGTAAATTAAATACACCATTCACATCCCATACAGAAGTATAACGGGGTTGTGGAGGACGGGAGAGGCGAACACCCCTAAGTAACCTGCAAACCAGAGGATGTCTGCCGACTTCAGTCCCGTCCAGGCGAGGATGATTGGCGGAGATAGCGGAGCGATACAGGTTCAGCATTCTGTAGGCCCTACCAGCATCATATTGGTCGGAGAGGAACTGGAGAATGGATTGGACAGAGGCCGAAACGGGATCCATACTTCGTCCCAGGCACCAGCCAGTCCAAATCACCCAGGCGTGTCCGTAAGCTTGACAGGTGCTCGGTGCCCATGAGGCAGCAAGGAGGAAGCCAACTGTGCCCGGAACCGCAGCGGGAGACCCGGATCGCCTGACAGCAACCAAGCCATGAGGTGCAACTGTCTGTCCAGAATGAGTGGGTGAGGCATGCCTTGAGGGTCTGACAACAATCTGTGGTCCATCGGGAGTAACATGGGGAAATCCAGTGCCAAGTCGAGGAGGTGAGGATACCAGGTCTGCGTTGTCCACCACGGAGCATTTAATACCACTGACGCCTGGCTCCTGCAAATCTGAAGAAGAGTCCTCTCCAGGAGAGCAAACGGGGGAAAAGCGTAGTGGCGACCCTGGGGCAAATCCTGCAGGAGGGCGTCCGTCACCACTGCCTCCGGGTCTGGACGCCAGCTGTAGAAGCGGGGGAGTTGTGTGTTGAGCTGGGAAGCGAAGAGGTCCATGGATAGAGGTCCCCACAGCCCGGACAACCGAGAGAACACCGGGGGATGAAGTTGCCAATCGCTGCAGTCCCGTAAGAATCGTGAGTACCAATCGGCGACGGTGTTGTGAAGTCCCGGAAGGTATTCCGCCTGCACGCGAATCTGTCGGTGAAGGCAGAATTCCCAGAAGGTCTTCGCTAGAGCAGCCAACGGGCGTGATCGGGCGCCTCCCAGCTTGTTGACGTATCGAACGGCTGAAAGGTCCATGCGGAGCAGTATGCAGCAGTTGGACCAGGAGCCGGAGAGGCTGCGAGGAGTTCCAAGCAGTTGATGTGGAGGGATTTTTCTGCCGGTGCCCACTTGCCGCCGGTGGAGACGGAACCGCATCTGGCGCCCCAGCCTTGTGCGCTGGCGTCGGACTCGATAATAAGGTCCGGTTCGGAACTGAAGATGGCTCTCCCGTTCCAGGCTTCCATGTTGACGAGCCACCATTCCAGCTCTTCCCTGGATTCCTGATCGAGGTGAACGAGATCCGAGTAGGACTGGGCACGAACCAGGGCTTTCGTCTTCAGACGTTGTAGGGCCCAATAGTGGAGGGGGCCCGGGAAAATGGCCTGAATAGAGCTGGACAGAAGTCCAATCACTTGAGCCAAGTAACGTACTGTAAAACTTGGGCATGACAAGGTCTTCCGGAGTTCTTTCCGAATATCCTGAAGCTTGCGCTGAGGGAGCTTGAGGCACGCCGCTGGAGAATCGATAACGAAACCCAGGAACTCTATGTTCTGCGTGGGAATCAGAATCGATTTCTCCCGATTGATAAGGAAACCCAGAGCGGTGAGTAGGTGTACTGTCCATTGTAAGTGGAGCAATAATTTGTCGCGGGACGCCGCCATGACCAAGATATCGTCCAGGTAGATCACTAATCGAACTCCACTGGATCGTAACTGAGCCATGACAGGACGTAGCAGTTTGGAGAAACACCATGGAGCTGACGACAGGCCGAACGGGAGGCACGTAAACTGTTGACCCTGCCATAGAAAGTGACGATGATCGACATGAATTGGGACCGTCAGATACGCACCTGTCAGATCTACCTTCGCCATCCAGTCTCCTGTTTGTAGAAGATCGCGTAGACAATGGATTCCTTCCATTTTGAAATGACGGTACATGATAAACCCGTTCAGAGTCCTGAAATTGATAACCGGTCTGAAGGAACCCCCTTTTTTCTGGACTAGGAACATATTGCTTACAAACCCCTGAGGATTCAGAGGAGCAGGTTGAATGGCCTCTTTCCTTAGGAGGGCCTGCATCTCTATGTCTATAAGCATCGCCCCTTGACGGGATACCACGTGAGGGGTCAGGGGGTGTAAGCTGACACGGGGTTGACACAAACTCGAGGAGGTAACCCCGTACGGTCTGTAGGACCCATGCGTCTGACGTAATCTGTGCTCAAACAGGTGAAAAATGAGCAATCCTGCCACCCACGTGACTCTGAGGAATAGAAGGTAATGGGCTTACCTGTAGGACGAGACCAGAAGGAACCACGTCCGCGGCCGCCTCAGGGAACTTGAGGGAAGAAATGGACTTGGTTCTGTTGATAGGGGCCTGTGGAGGCTCTAGAGGAACCGTAAGAGGAACGGCCGACCCCTGCGCCTGCCGGCCTAGCCAAAAACTCCTTTTGGCTGGTTGAAAACCTTGCGCATCTTGGTTTTTACGTTGGTGATAGTCGTGAAGGAGTTTGAGTACGCATTCATATCGGGGATAATAGTCTTTGCGAACAAATCGCCCTCTGCATCTGGGCCTGGCTCATGAGAGGCCAGAGAAATCAAGCCCGGGTCAATGCGCAGCAGGATGGACTTTCTGCGCTCGGTTGCTAGTGCTGTATTGGCATTCCCGAGGAGGGACAGTGTATGGTGAGCCCAACCCCGGAGGGTGGAAATTTTAGGAGCGATACCCGAGATATGAGCATGCTCAATCGCCTCCACCGGAAGGAAAAATCAACCCCCTTACTGGGATTCCAGCCCGTGTTAGCCATAAATTGTGCCATTTGTTCACTCAGTTCCGGAGTTTGAAGTACGTTCTTAGACGTTAACGGTCAGGGACACATCTGTGCGGAGACGGGAGCGGACCTTACATTCGAGGGGTTTTCGAACCCTTTTCAAAAGCATCTTATCCACTTTAGGGGATGCAACCCATTCCCCAGATCGGGGGTGTTTCAAGGATTCGGGCTCAAAAAAATCATCCTCAGATGCAGCATGAGTACAAGGCCAGCGCATTCTTCTTGACCGGAGGTGCAGGAGAACCTGCCCTGGAGCTGTCATTGGAGGAACTCTCTGAGGAAAGAGTCCAGGTACTGGAGGTGTCAGAGCTGGAGGCAACCGTCTAAGCTCTGGCCCTCTTCCAGGACCTTTCATGCTTGTGCCGTTTTTTTCGGGGAAGCATGTTTGCGGGGCCGTCCCATGCTCTCTTTTGTAGAGGTATCCCTACCATCATATGCTCTCTTTTTATAATGAGCTTTCATGTGCTTGGATTTCGCCAAAGCTTTACGGTGCACCGCAGGAGGTGCCCTATAGGAGGCCTGCGGTATCTCCGAGGTAGGAACAGGCTGATTCATGGCAGCAATGGGTAGTGTACCTTGCGGAGGACCAGTAGGAGCCAAAAGTTGTGTCAGCGCTGCAGACATGGTCCCCATCGCTGAGGCAAAATCTGTGAGGGATTTAGACAGGACCTCATTGGGGTCAATCGGCGGGGCTCCCGGGGACTCCCCGACAAGCTGGGGTGGAGCGGGGGAGGATCCGGAGGGGCCATCTGAGAGTTCCGCTGGGCTTTTAGGCAGATCCCTCTCTTGGGATGCGGAACGAGCAGGCAGCGACATGCTTGTTTGCGAAAATCACACGCGGCAGTGAGAACTAAAATGGCCGCCGGAAAAAGCGCCAAAAGCCCAACAGCCGCGTGATGCGCGCGCACTCGCAAAATGGCCGCCGCTCGTGAGGGAAAATAAATCTAAATAACTAGAAAACGATCCGAGCACCGGGGAAAGTGCCCCCAAACGCCGGAGCGCGGATAGGAGATAACTGTGGCCACCAATAACACCAGTCCCCCCGCGGAAGAGCCGCGGGCGGCTGGTGAACGGTGACAAAATGTATCAAATATATTAAATATAACAAAATAGTCAATAAACGTTATACAATAACTATGTATATATATTATTTATTAATGTATAGTAAGATATGCTAACTATAACAATACAATATGCAATAGACTGAAAATATCAGAGACAGAGAAAATACTCATCTCACTCCTGGAAGCAGCAAGAAAAAGAGGATCCTGGGAGTGGGCTGGACAATTCATAGGGGGTTGCCAGGACTATGGACACTACCAATACATGTTACAGGGGTGTCCCTGAAAAAGTTTCTGTTTTCTTCTTGCTGCTGGAAGTGGTATTAAAAGAATTTGGCATTATAATATGAGCCTCCGTTTCCTGTGATAAAATTAAGAACCATTTCGTTTCGGCCAGAACGTTCAGATTGTAAATTAACACCAGGTTTTCAAAGACGTTACGATACTTCGCGCAAACATCGTTCGTACGACGTTGCGCGAAGATCGTAATACCATCCGCTCTAATGCATTCGCGCTGACAATGGTAAGTGTGGGATGCGCGCTTGCGCTCGCGCTGGGTTCGCGCAGGGTCAATCGCGGTAGATGCTAACGCACATCGTTTGCGCGAACGTTGTAATACGACGTTCCGCGCAAATGGTTTTGTCCTCGCGCAAAAGCACATTTGCACGAGGATTGTAATAGGGACCTATGACTCTTAATTATCTGTGTCAATGAGCTACTTAAAGTTTATAATGAGACCTTTAGAGTGCTAGCCTTTTGTTCATGTATTTTTCCTTGCGTTTGTCTTTGCAAGTTCCGTAGTGCGGGGATATTTGTTTAAAATGTTATTTTGTCACTGCAAGATCTATTTATTAAAAGACTGCTGTTCTATCAATGTAGAAATATTCAGGTATGTTAGAATATCCAGGCAGTGTTGAAGGAAATCGTGTCTTAAAGGTTTGTCACATATATATATACGTATACATAACTGAAAAGTTTAAGCAGCAAAGTGTAATGGTCTGCTCCTACAAAACCTGAATGGCGCGTTGGGTAAGTCACTGGTGGATGCCATCTAGCAGTGACTTATCTGCTCGATGTCAAAGAAGCACCTGTTCTTCTCATGTGTCTTATCCAAAACTGCTGATGCTGGACTAACCAGTCCATAAGCCCCTGCTGGCCCAGCCGTGGTGTTGAAAGCTCGAATGTCATTGAACACAAACTGAGCAAAAGGATCTCTGGACTGAGCCTTTTATTGCCATGTGCTTTAATCCTAGGCAGGTGGTATTCTTTTAGTGCCGTAAAGTGACCCCAAAGGATGTTGGACTCATTTGATAGAGAATCACTATTTTACCATTCTTACTCAAATATCCAATATGCTTTAATTCCCCCAAAGTTTTGCTTTCGTTCACCTCTGGTGAGCCCTCTGCATGGTCTGTGTGCCCTACTGCTATTCAATCTGCTGACAGGACAAGTAATCATGAAGACGTTACCACTGAGAAGCCAATATTTAAGACAAATGCGATATCATCCGCTGATGGAATATTGCAAAGAACAACTGCCCAGTATAAGTAGGAATATGAGAACAATGAGCTTTTATCGAGTGGTTAAATAAATTTTATTTTTTTTAATGTTACAATTGGATACGGGCTGGGTGGAGTAGAGGTAACATCACTGCTCTGCGTGGAGAGAGCCTGTGGAGTCATGGGTTCGATCCCGACGAGCACCTCTCCAGTAAGTGTCCTTGGGCAAGACACCTAACGGTACATACTCGCCACCCAGGACATACTTGAAAACGAGAGAAATCTCAATGTATCCTTCCTGGTAAAATCCTTTCTCGAAAAAAAAAATTGGGTACGTGGAATTCCTATTGCCCAACGTTCAGGGCATGTAATGCTAAATTTAGAGCAGGGGACGAGTGGAGGGAACAAACCAGTGAGGTTCTGCAAGGGCAATAAATCTCTGTTTCTAGCAGGTGACTGGCAGTGTTTCCTGTGATGAACTAATAGGCGAGCAGCAAGAGAACGAGTCACTATCTTAACCTACTCCAACCAACCACATTTACTGGCTTTTTAACTTTAAGGTACTAATGCTGGATTTACAAAAAAGTGTGGAAATGGGAAAAAAAATCTACTTGTCCCAGACGGGAAGACTTACTTTTGCCTCTTAGGCTGGTGTTAGACGTGCACTAGGTGCAACCGTACTTGCGTGCCTTCTGGTGTCCGTCGCAGCGTCAGAACAAGCGGGATGTGCGAGCCCCTGTTTATTTTGTGGTTAAGAGTGCGTCTCACGATATAGCTTCTTTGCCAAAAATGTGCTTACAGTGAGCATTATAAACTTCCAATATACACCATAAGAGCACATTGAAAATTACAAGTTTTATTCCACACCAAGAGCAAATACGGTATGTGAGCAAATTGTGCTTAGGGCTTTGTGTTCAAACAGTTCCAGCATATGGGCTGATGTGTCCAAGGTGCTGAAACTTTTAGGGGCACATTCTGAAGCCCATTTGCAAGTGTCTTTTGCAATAACAAAATTCCTTTCCATTACTGCAGAATAAGAACATATCGTTAAATCAATATGGGGCTTCTGCAAAAGCTTTTGAAGATCATGCTAACTGTATCATGGTAGTGAAGGGGCCAGACCTCATGCTCACTGTATCCATGTGGAAGCTGGGCCCTCAATACATATAACAACATTTAGAAATTTCCAAGTGTGACCAAACGGAACGTCAAAACATAAGGCTGATACACAAATATGCTGTTTAGGATCTTTGTAAACAGGAGTTTTTTGCAACCACATTAACCTTCAGTGATATTTATTTATTTATAAAGGATTTTACCAGGAAGGATACATTGAGATTTCTCTCGTTTTCAAGTATGTCCTGGGTTGAAGAACATTGAAGTGTTACAGTTACAGAAATACAAAGTAATACAATGCAAGATATTAAAAAAACAACACAAATATACAGATTAACAGAAAAATATGTAGGAAATATAGTCACTAGGTTACATGTTTACAGGTGCATTCTGTATTGAGGTATGTTAGTAAGGAGCTCGAGTGACTTAAGACTGGGGGAAGATTTGATGGTGTCTGGGAGGTTATTCCATAATTGTGGTGCACTGTAGGAAAATGAGGAGGATCAAAGAATGGCAGGGTAAGCTCGAGTGATGACGGCTTTAATTTTTCACAGTTGATGACTTAAAAGTTATACAACTTTCTTTCTGACAATTTTGGGTGGGGGAGGAGGGGATACATGATGTATACCTAGCCAAAACGTTGGTGACAATACTTTGGTATCCAACTACTGTCCGATATGATGGCTCCCTGTTACGTCAACAATTTTGGAAAAATATGTCTACACACAATTACGTGATTATTATCAATATTCAAACTATTTAGCCCCAGATCTATCCGGCTTTCATCCAAATCATTCCAATACAACCACCCTTTTAAAAGTTTGTAATGATATCCAAGCTGGCATGGAACAAGGAAACCTAACTGGAGCCATCTTCCTTGATTTTGCCAAGGCCTTTGACACCGTAGACCATGGCATCCTATTACAAAAACTTAAAATCTCTGGTATTGGTGATCGCACGCTAACCTGGTTTCAGTCGTATGTATCGGATCGATCGCAATATGTGTCCATTTCTGACAGCACTTCCCTCCCAGGAAGCAAAAACAGGAGCTCAAGCGGTGAGTAGTGCGAGTAGGTTCAGTTTATTGGGGGAAGTAACCCCATGGACAAGGTATGACATTTCAGTCCGATTGCCTTAATCATATATATTGCTTCCCCCAATAAATTGAACCTACTTGCACTACTCACCACTTGAGGTCCTACTGTTTTTGCTTTCTGGATGTTTATGGGGATATCTGCATCCCCACTTTAGCAGATATGATGGAAGAGACGTAGCACTGTCTCCCACTGTGGTAGGCTGTGGCGCTTGTTTTGAGAGCACTTCCCTCCCAGTCACATGCGGTGTATCCCAAGGCTCGATACTCAGCCCCCTGCTGTTCACAATATTCATAAACGATCTGCCCAATGTCTGCAAAGCCTCAACTGTACACATGTACGCAGACGACACTGTAATCTATACCAGCAAACCAAATCTCCAGCAGCTGGAGGCCGTGCTGCAAGAACAATTCACAGAGGTAGAAAAGTGGATCGCAGATAACAAACATTTTCTAAATACTGACAAAACTGTTACGATGTTCTTTGGAACCGCACCTAAACTACACAAATTGCAAACACCCCATCTATGTGTCAGGACAAAATCAAATGGCACGCTGACCACAGTCACTTCTCTCAAACATCTAGGTATGTGGTTAGACGTCAATCTATCCTTTGGCCCCACATCGAAAAATGCTCATCTAAACTTTACCCCAAACTAGGTGCCCTGTACAGAAACAAATCCTGCCTGAGCCCCGCGGTAAGAAAGCCGACAGTACAACTAATTCTTATGCCGGTCATTGAATATGGAGCTTTAGGGCCCTATTGCATTCTTCACACAAAAATGCACGTTAAACGCGTGAATTTTTGAGCAAAGCGCCAACGTTAACGCGCGTAAATCAACGCTGGTATTACAATCCTTGTGCATTTTTTCATCCGTCAAAAAAATAACGTGCGCGCGCAGTAACGTTGCGCGCAGAAATCAGTGTGCGGACCGTTTGTTGTCTCACATTAAGTTTTTGCGCCTGTCAAAGTCAATTTGCGCATATATGCTGTATCAAAAAAAAAGACACGCACAACTTCTCAAATTTATTGGTTTGGTATGTCTAGAATGTATAACTATATTTTGCTGCGTGTTTTTTTTTTGGGCTGGTGTATGTGGTTTCGGCCAGGTTGATAGAATTTGCCATTAACACCAGCTTTTAGGAGTTGCTAAAATTATGCGCGCAAAGGCTGTGCGTTACAAACTGCGCATAGATTGTAATACCATCCGCGTACCAGCGCACAAACGCATTTGCGCTCACAATGTTAAGTATAGGACGCGCAAAGTACAGTAAGCTTGCGCAGCGTTCGCGCAGGTTCACCCGCGTTAGACGTATACGCACGTTTGTTGCGCTGACATTGTAATACGACGTTCAGTGCAAAGGGTTTTGCCCTTTGCGTTAATGCGTTTTTGCGTGCGCGCAAAGGTTTGCGTGAAGATTGTAATAGGGCCCTTAGTGTATACAGCTGCCCCGCAAACACACCTTCATAAACTTACTACACTATATAACTAATTCTGCTGTTTTGTGCTACAATGTAACTACATGACCCACCGTTGTGACATGTTAAAAGGGCTAAAATGGCTGTCGCTGGAATCTAGACGCACCCTTCACCTTTCCAACCTGGTGTTTAAGAGCTTTTCTGGGAAGCTACCACCCTACCTGAATAGACTGCTTCCCCCAGCAGTTCCCTCATCCTATAAACTCCGATCCAGGACCAGCACCTTACTTGCAATACCACAATACAAAAAGAAAGTGGCTCGATCCTCATTTTCCTACAAAGCACCGCAATTATGGAATAAACTCCCAGACGCCATCAAATCTTCCCCCAGTCTAAAGTCCCTTAAGAGATCCCTATTAATATTCTTCAATACAGAATGCACCTGTAACACAGTGAATATATTTCTTAAATATTTATTTTCTGTGTAAATCTGTATTTTTGTTCTAATTTTAGTATCTTGCATTTTATTACTTTGTTTCTGTACCCCACTGTTAAAATGTAATGTTGCTGAACCCAGGACATACTTGAAAATGAGAGAAATCTCAATGTTTCCTTCCTGGTATTAACCTCCCTGGCGGTCTAATTTTTTCAAAATTTCGTGTCTAAAAGCGTCTTTTTTTAAAGGAAACGTGTTTTTGTACATAGTTAGCCTGTAATAATTAGGAATCACACACTAAAATCCGTGCAATCAAGAGTCCTTACTGGTAAAATCCTTTAGAAATAAATAAATAAAAATTAGTAAATACACTGAGTCCGATAAAGTTTGAAACACGACATAATAATTTATTATCCCAAAAATAATTATCCAAAATAATGTAAATAAATGAAATTCAATAAAATACAACAAAAAACACTGAAATCTGTCTGAAAACAAGGGTAAGACGATGTATGTTCTGTTTCTTATCCTGTAGTGCATAGTGCATACTGTTGTTCATAAACATTGCACATTGGATTATACAGCGTATTATAATTTTTTTCTAAATTTGCTGATGGTCCCGCCCCCCTACATCGTGTGACTCGCAGGGAGCCTTACCAGGAAGCAGCTCGCCACGATCACACTGCGGGGGACAGCCAGGGAGCCAGGAGGAGGTGAGTATGCATCCAGCGCGAGTGTGGCTCAGGGTTACCGTTCGCGGTAGTGAAATTTAACCCCGAGTCACACTCGAGAATACCGCCAGGGAGGTTAAACACTCCTGGCCTCTCCCAACAATCATATGGTTAAGGGTTATTCTATGTTCTGCATGTAGGCATCACGAGTTACCGGATTTTCTTTCCACACAGAGCTTACAAAAGAAAATGATCCAATAAATAAATAATAATCTTGGCTGTAGATTTTTATTTTTTACAAAATGCTTTTCAGGGAATTAAAAGGCATTGCTATTATTTGCACAAATAAAGTGTAAGAAACTTTCTGGGGGGCGTGGCTTGGCTGCCGATCGCGATGGCCGCTTGATTTAGGAGCTCCGCACTGACCAGCACCATACAGCCTCACCCCAGCACTCCAGCCGCTCTAATGGGGAAAATAAATAAGCCCTCGACCACCAAGAAGCCTCTGGAGGGTGCGCGGTGTAGCGGCGCCTCGAATTTGCGCTCTTATCTCCTACCACCGGAGGTAATTCCGGAGGCCGCAGTGAAGTCGGGGCCTATGGTAGATTTGCCTGCGGATCCGCCTGCGGTCTCACCCTCGCTCCCGGGGCACATGGAGGACACAACCCCGCCAAGATCCCCTGCCAGTGCCCAGGCAGAAGACCCAGCCACGTGGGGTGAGTTATTGAGGGCTCTCCCCACACGTGCAGACATACAGGCGCTACAGAACTCCATAATGGCAGAATTACACCACATAAGGACGGATGTCCAAGGCCTGCACGATAGGGTTGCCTCCTTGGAGGCAGATACTGACATGGCAAGGCACGCTCAGACCGCTACGTTGGATTTGCTAGATCTCCGATCAGCCCAAATGAGAAGCATGGCGCAGCACATAATGGATCTGGATAACAGGGGCCGCCGCAACAACCTGCGCCTCAGGGGTCTCCCAGACACCGAAGAATCTC
>CM019065.1:345393658-345511959 GCA_009667805.1 Leptobrachium leishanense | reverse complement strand
TCTGACCCTAGCCTTATGCCTGTAAATAGACACAGCAACAGGTTTCGTGATGCTCTGGCTAATTATTTTACGAGCGAAGCAGGTTAGGTGCCCTAGCAGCCTGGGTGCATTTGACATGTGATGACAATCATTTTGTTTGCCATATACATTAATACTACATTCAATATGCATTTGATTATGAATAAAATAAACGTATACTCGCTACGCATGTTCTGCTCTTGTTCTGACCAGGTGTTGTACGCCGGGTACAACACCCTCACCACTGCAGTCCACGCGCTGGCCTTCTGCGCCTTATCCTTATACAGGACACTGGCTGTGTCCCATAGTTCTGGGTGCTCACGAACTGCGCCGATAAGTTTGTCTACGTCCATGGCAGCAGATCCACGTACACTCCAGCCACAGCAGGAAACCTCTGGATTCTGGGTGTGATGTAGGCTGGAAATCTGCAGCGTCTCCTCTCCTCGCTTCACCCACACAGGCTGCTATGCGGACTTTGTGCGCATCAACATTCTCCGTTGTGCGTCCGCAGTTTGGTACGGTCAGGTTGTTACAATTTGCTGTTACCACCAGCTTTTCAAAGACGTTATAATTATGCACACAAACGTTGTCCGTTAAATTTTGCGCTAAGATTGTAATACCATCCGCGTACCAGCGCACAAATGCATTTGCGCTCACAATGTTAAGTATAGGATGCGTGCAGTAAATTGCGCTCGCAAAGGGTTCGCGCAGGTTCACCCACGTTAGACGTTAACATGCATTTTGTGCTCATTTTGTGCACGAACGTTGTAATACGACGTTCAGCGCAATGGGTTTTGCCCCTCACATTAATGCGTTTTTGCGCACGCGCAAAATTGTGCGCGAAGATTATAATAGGGCCCTTAGTGTGTGGGACTCTATTGATCATGATTCTATGCTACGACGGACGTTAAACTGTGCGGCAACACGGACGTGATCACTGCATTCGTCTGACACAGGCCTTAAGTCAACACCATCTGTTAACGCGTTACTGTAGATTGACACTAAAACTTTAACCATAGCTACAAAACACCTGGTTTATTCTATGTAAATCTAGACTTTAGTTCTCTGCTAGGTTTTCCTGCTGGTTGATAAGTTATATGTGTCATAGTCCGTATAAAAATTAAATAACATTATATTATAAACTATAAAGACACCAAATATTAAAGGCCACATGCTTTCTATTTATACACCCCATAGGGTGCACCAATTCTTTCAAATTTACAGAGGAGAAAATAGAAAACACTAAAGGTTGAATGGGAATTATAAACAAAAAAAGACATTGTTCATAGAAGTTCTAGAACAGAGTAAGATGTAACGCAGGGGTGGAGAATGTATGGCCCGTGGGCTACATAAGGCCCGCGGAATCACTTGGTCTGGCCCTTAGGGCGTCACAGCAGGGGGGTATTTAAATTCCTTTTACCTGACCTCGGCACGTGGCGAGTAGTAGAATGAGGGGGCGGGATTATCCCCACTTCCCTCACTCACACCTCATCTTCCGGGCGCAGCGTGAAGGAGGATCCGGCGCTACAGCGAGTGAGGGAAGAGGGGATAATCCCCCCTCCTCATTCTACTACTCAACGCGCGCTGAGGTCAGGTGAAAGCGCTGTGGGGGTGAAATGAATTAAGGGTGGGAGGGTGAAATGAATTAAATGGGGAGGGGGTGAAATGAATTAAATGGAGAAAGGGTGTGTAAATATAGCTGGCTAAATTTTAAGTTGTTAATTTTGTATGGCCCTCAAATGAGGTTATAAATCTCCAAATGGCCCCTAGCAGAAAAAAAAGGTTCCTCACCCCTGATGTAACGGCAACCAGCAAAGCATTCTGGCTGGTTACCAGCAATCATAGTGCTGTGAGAAACTTATCACCTTCTTTTTTTTTTTTTTTTCCATTAGTGCCATCTTCAGCCTCGCCATCTTAAATTGGAACAGTAATATGACGGAATGGGATGTTGTCCGCCTGCGTCTCGGAATGGGATGTTGACTCGGCGTCTCGTGCGACCTGGCGTGACCCTGGGGAAGGGTTAGCGGGCGGTGGAGGGGACCCCTGCCTAGAACCAGCCCGACCACTGAGCCATACGGTACTCAGCGTCCCGAGCAGCTGGTTCACTGACCTTGTGGGGGTGGAGTACGTCTGCGGGCGGCCGGCCGATTTCGGACATCGGATCTTTTCCGGCGGAATATTCGGATCTGATTGCGGAAGACTTTTCGGATCTTAGATGGATGTAGCTTCGGATCTTGCGGGATCGGCAGAGTATTCGGATCTTACCGCGGTCACTTGCAATACCGAAGCGCGGTACACGGCCGCGCCCTTCGGATCGGATCTTGGGCTAATAGTCTGGGAACCGAACACCATACGCTGCGCCTCTGTCCTGATGCGAGATGCAGGCACAGAGCGCTCGGTTCGGTTCGGATCGAGTTGGACACCGTACCCTGAGACCGCGGGGGATACTCAGACGATGAAGTACGGCGGAGAAATAAAGACATCAGTCGAGGCTGGATGCACTGGTAAATCTGGGTTTATTATTCACAGCTCAGGCATTTATCAACTTTACACAAATTGAATACAATGGGAATCCCTGCCCGCCCTCACAGGACCCATTGGCCGTTACAGTTCGGGGAGTCGCCGATTCGGACCGGATGGTCCGAATCGGCCATTTTACGATTCGAACCGGATGGTTCGAATCGGCCATTTTACGATTCGAAGAATCTGATAACGGCCACAAGGCAATCGGAAAATGGCGGCGGGCAAGGCAGACAAAGGGAATACATTTCACAACACAAACGGGGACACTTTATTACACCACACATAACCACATCTAAATAAACGTACTTCAGAACTCCGTGCGTGCCACCGCACCTAATTGTCCATGGCCATATCACTGTCACTGTTCACCGCCCCTGGCTGAGGTGCTGAGCCATTCCGTGACACTCCTCCCCCTCCCAAGGTCCGACGCACTCGGTTGGACCCCAACGGGTCGTACCGAGGTAGTCGGGGCTCCCCAATCCCCTGGTTCCCGGCCGACTGCCGCGATAACCCATCTGCGTTACCGTTTTGCGACCCGGGCCGATATTGAATTGTAAAATTGAAGGGTTGGAGAGCCAGGCTCCACCGCAACAGGCGGCCGTTCTCCCCCGCCACCCGGTTGAGCCACACCAAGGGGTTATGGTCGGTCATCACGGTGAAGGACGACCGTAGACATAGGGTTGGAGCTTCCGTAGGGCCCAGACCAAGGCCAGGCACTCCTTCTCCACCGCAGCATACCCCACCTCCCGTGGTAACAGCTTCCGGCTGATGAACGCCACCGGATGGTCCCCCCCGTCGTCCCTACTTGACTTAGGACAGCTCCCAGTCCGAACATGGACGCGTCTGTGTGAACAACAAAACGTTTGTTATAGTTGGGAGCTGCTAGCAGGGGAGCTTGGGTCAGGGCGGCCTTCAGTTGCCGGAAGGCCTGTTCGCACTCCGGGACCACAGGACTTGGCGGGGCAGAGATTTTTTGTCAGATCAGTCAGGGGTTTGGCCAGGTCACTGTAGTGGGGTACAAATTTCCTGTAGTACCCCGCGGTACCCAGGAAGGAGGACCTGGGTCTTGGTCACAGGGGTGGGCCAATCTAGGATAGCCTCTATCTTAGCGGGCTCTGGCCGTTGTATCCCGCACCCCACCCGGTGGCCCAGATACTGCACTTCGGCCATCCCCACTTTGCATTTCTCCGGCTTCAGGGTCAGGTTGGCGTCCCTAATCCGGCCCAGGACTGTCCCATGGTCCAGGTGTTCCTCCCAGGTCTGGCTATAGATGGCTATGTCATCCAGGTATGCGCAAGCGAATCCCTGGAGGCCATCGAGGAGGCGATCGATTAACCGCTGGAAGGTAGCAGGGGTTCTTCTCATCCCGAACGGCATGACTCGAAACTGGTACAAGCCGAACGGGGTGATGAAGGCCGACTTCGGGGTCGCCTCCTCGGCAAGGGGAATCTGCCAATACCCCTTGCACAGATCCACCGTGGTCAGAAAATGACCCCGAGAGATCTGGTCTAGCAACTCGTCGACTCTGGGCATGGGATAAGCGTCTGTAATGGTACAGTCATTTATCCGCCGATAGTCGACGCAGAACCTGGTGGTACCGTCTTTCTTGGGCACCAGGACCACGGGCGACGCCCATGGACTGGCCGACGGTTCAATGACCCCCAGCTCCAGCATCTCCCGGATCTCGGCCCGCATGGACTCGCGGACCGCTTCCGGGAGCCGGTATGCAGGTTGCCGAAGGGGTCTCTGACCGGGCGTGTCCACCTGATGGATGGCCTGGTCAGTGTATCCCGGAGAGCCGAGAAAACCCCCGGTAGTCGAGAAGCAGCTGCCGCGCCTGTGCCTGTTTCTCGGGTCCTAACTCCTCCCCCAGCTGCACCTGATCCACCCGGAAGGCTGCTTGGCTACCCCGGAAGTTCCTCCAACGGAAATGGTTCCGTCTCCTCGGCAGCCGGCGCGCATATGGCATCCACCGTCTCCGGCCGCTCATGAAGGCCTTCAGCATATTGACGTGGAACGTCCGCTGGATTCTGGTGTCCGCGCAGCTAACAACCACATAGGTGGTATCCCCCAGCTGGGTTACCCCTTGTAGGGACCTTGCCAGGCCGCCTGCAGCTTGTTCTGCCGCTGTGGCTTCAACACCAGAACCTTCTGCCCCACGCAGAACGAGCGACTGCAAGCAGCGCGGTCGTACCACGCCTTCTGCTGAGCTTGGGCCGTCTCCATGTTCTCCTGCACGAACCCCGCGAGTTCCGCCAAGCGCTCCCGGAGCTTCAAGACGTAATCCAACACAGGAAACCCCATCTTCCTCCTGTTCCCCTCCCACTGAGCCCTAACCAGATCCAGCGGTCCTCGCAACTGGCGCCCATACAGCAGCTCAAAGGGGAGTAACCGGTGGATTCCTGAGGAACCTCCCGTAAGCGAACAGCAGGTGGGGAAGATACTTCTCCCAATCCCTGCTCTCGTGCACAAAGGCCCGAATGAGCTGCTTCAGGGTCCCATTAAACCGC
The DNA here is from genome assembly GCA_009667805.1 of Leptobrachium leishanense. Taxonomy (NCBI): domain Eukaryota; kingdom Metazoa; phylum Chordata; class Amphibia; order Anura; family Megophryidae; genus Leptobrachium; species Leptobrachium leishanense. The sequence continues at coordinate 345,506,908 of CM019065.1, read as the reverse complement.
TCGCACAGCCAATTTGTCTGAGGGTGATACGGGGCGCTGTGCAGCGCCCTAACACCACCGAGACGCCAGAGCTGTTGGGTGAGCTCCGCGGTGAACTGGGTACCCTGATCGGATAGGATTTCTCGGGAAAACCCCACCCTCGTGAACACCGTAGGAGCGCGTCCGCTACGGTGTCCGCCTGGATGTTGGCCAAGGCCACAAGCCTCGGGGTACGGGTGGCATAATCCACTACGGTAAGGATGTACCTTTTACCGGTGGCACTGGGCCGTGGCAACGGCCCAATGATGTCGACGCCACCCTGCTAAAGGCTCCTGAATGTGGGCATGGGGCGCAAGGGTGCTTTCGGGTGATCCCCGCCTTCCCAGTTTTTTGGCAAACTGGGCAGGTGCGGCAATAGTCGCGGGTGTCTTCGCTAAGGCGGGGCCAGAAAAACGCGCGCGCCAACCTGTGCCGGGTTTTCGTCTGCCCTAGATGACCTGCAAGCGGAATGTCATGGGCCAAGCGCAGAAGTTCCTGCCTAGGGCCCTGAGGCACCACCAACTGCTTCTGCGGACCTGCCTCTTCTTGGCCCCCTCCTCACGGTGTACCGGTAAAGCAGCCCATCCTCCCACTCTATCTTGTCCTTTCTCTGGTCGTCCAGGCCTGACCGGCTCGGTCCCGGTAGCACTGTAGTGTGGGGTCGGTCGGGTCTGGTGGCGAAGCGTCTCCGGGGTACTCCACGGGAAGGGAGGTCAGGTGGGAAGGGAAGGGTCGGGACCCGTCGGGACAGGGGAGGTGATGGCGGTCTGGGAAGTCTGGGCGGTCGGGGCGGTTTGGGAGGTCGGGGAGGTTTGGGAGGTCGGGAAGGTTTTGGTTGAGATCTCACCTGGGTCCCGTTCGGAGTGCCCCTGTCGTGGCGCTGGCTCTGTTGCCTAGTGGTTACTGGGGTAGCTGCATCTGTGGAGTAAGCGGAGACTAGCCGCCCCAGGTCGTTACCCAGGAGCACCTCGGCCGGCAGTTGCTTCAACAACCCCACCCTCACCTCCCTCTCCCCGTTCCCCCAGTCCAGGTGAACCCGGGCCGTCTCGAGCCGGAGCACCTTCCCCCCCGCCACCCGTACTGCAACGGTGCATCACAGACGGTCGCTCGGCGGAATCAAGTGAGGCCGGACCAGGGTAATGGTAGCCCCGGAGTCCCGCAGCCCCTCAGCGGCCGCCCGTTTATCCACACCGCCTGACGGTGATGACGACGGTTGTCGTCCGCGGCAGCTTGCACGGGGTCGGCCTCATGTAGCTGCTCCCATTCCTCCGGGGCCTCCGGCCACGGAGTTTCGGCGTCGCAGCAATGGACCGTCGACGATGGCCTGGCGGCCGGTCGGGTCGACTCCGGTCGGTTGGGGCAATACTGCTTGTAGTGCCCCTCCTGGTTGCACCCGTAGCACCGACGGATTAGCCATGTTGTTGGGCCGGCTGGTGGGCCGTGCTGCCGGCGTCCGGACCGCCGGTGGTGGGGGTGGTGGAGGTTGTGGAGCGGGTAGCGCTGGGCGGACGGCCAGGGATCGCTCCCCACCGGACATCTTCCGAGTGTCCGTGTATTCGTCTGCCCAGGTGGCCGCTTGTTGCACTGTCTGGGGCTTCTTGTCACGCACCCACTCCCGGATAGCGGAGGGGGCGTGCTCGAAAAACTGCTCGAGCAGCAGCAGCTGGGTAATCTCCGTTACCGTCTCCGCTCTGCTACCCGAGAACCAGGTGCGCAAGTCCCGCTGCAACCGATGGGCCCACTCCACGTGAGTGGCGCCATTGGGCCGGCGAGAGTTCCGGAACTTCACCCGGCTGGCTTCAGGGGTCACAGCGAACCTGCTCAGCAGCGCCTGCTTAACGTGCGAGTAACTGGTGGCCTCTTCGTCTGGCACCGTGCGATAAGCCTCGGCGGCCCGACCGGTCAGCTTACACGCCAAGATCCTCACCCAATCGGCACGGTGCACTTCGTGCACTCGGCACAGGCGCTCGAAGTCCTGGAGGTAACTCTCTATCTCCTCCTCTGCTTCCCGGAACTCCTTGAACGCCTGAAAAGGCACTTTGCGCCCGGTGGAACGGTCCGAAGGGGAACGGCTACTCCGTCGGCTTCGCACCTCAGCCAGCCGTAGCTCATGCGCTCGCTCTCTCTCACGCTCCTCTTCCTGGCCGAGTTCTCGGACCAGACTCCGCATCTCAGCCTCCGATGGGGCCGGACCCATCATAGAGATCCGCTCTCGCATCTTCCGGCAAAAGTCGCTGTCTTCGGGCTCGGCGGGGACGGTTGCCGGCGCTATGTCAGCAGGCAACGCTGCGAACGCCGCCTCTTGGTCCATCCTCCTTAACTCCTCCATCATGGCCTCCCGGCTCTTGGAGCCCGGGGCGCCTCCCCGGTTCTCCAGCATGCCACGCAGGACGTCCCGTTTGTAGGCATTGTACCCGGTCATGATGAGGGTCCCCTAGGGCCTGCAGAGAGCTGATCCCACCGCTGCCACCAGTATGACGGAATGGGATGTTGTCCGCCTGCGGGTGTGCTCTATCTGCGTGGCCCGGCGCTTACCGCTGGCCCGACTACCGAGTGACGCGGCACTCGGCGTCTCGTGCGACCTGGCGTGACCCTGGGGAAGGGTTAGCGGGCGGTGGAGGGGATCCCTGCCTAGAACCAGCCCGACCACTGAGCCATACGGTACTCAGCGTCCCGAGCAGCTGGTTCACTGACCTTGTGGGGGTGGAGTACGTCTGCGGGCGGCCGGCTGATTTCGGAGATCGGATCTTTTCCGGCGGAATATTCGGATCTGATTGCGGAAGACTTTTCGGATCTTAGATGGATGTAGCTTCGGATCTTGCGGGATCGGCAGAGTATTCGGATCTTACCGCGGTCACTTGCAATACCGAAGCGCGGTACACGGCCGCGCCCTTCGGATCGGATCTCGGGCTAATAGTCTGGGAACCGAACACCATACGCTGCGCCTCTGTCCTGATGCGAGATGCAGGCACAGAGCGCTCGGTTCGGTTCGGTTCGGATCGAGTTGGACACCGTACCCTGAGACCGCGGGGGATACTCAGACGATGAAGTACGGCGGAGAAATAAAGACATCAGTCGAGGCTGGATGCACTGGTAAATCTGGGTTTATTATTCACAGCTCAGGCATTTATCAACTTTACACAAATTGAATACAATGGGAATCCCTGCCCGCCCTCACAGGACCCATTGGCCGTTACAGTTCGGGGAGTCGCCGATTCGGACCGGATGGTCCGAATCGGCCATTTTACGATTCGAAGAATCTGATAACGGCCACGAGGCAATCGGAAAATGGCGGCGGGCAAGGCAGACAAAGGGAATACATTTCACAACACAAACGGGGACACTTTATTACACCACACATAACCACATCTAAATAAACGTACTTCAGAACTCCGTGCGTGCCACCGCACCTAATTGTCCATGGCCATATCACTGTCACTGTTCACCGCCCCTGGCTGAGGGTGCTGAGCCATTCCGTGACAAGTAACATTTTCAGAAATCAGATAGAAGAAAAACCACCTACTCACACATGATTGAAGCCGCTTCTATGGCCCCACCATTCCCAAACCACTGGCACGAATTATCCAGCCGTCCAGTAAAATTCACCTCGTCTTCCTCAACCCCAATCCCTCTAGACTGTAAGCTCCTATGAGCAGGGCCCTCTACACCTCTTGTTTCCATCAGATGTCCGTTTATCTGTATCTCGCTCCCTTTGGTTATTGTAAAGTGCTGCGGAAACTGTTGGCGCTATATAAATGATGATAATAACCAAACAAAAACACAACAAACTGCGCCAGGGAGGGGAATTGTGATGCATTGCACAATATAAATGGAGACTCTTCCATCCAGCGCTCTATAGATATACACCTTCCTCCTCCTCGTCCTTTTCCTTGGTTTCCAGAGTTTGCTTCTCAAGATGTTTTGTTACAGTGTCGACACTGGAGGCAACTCCTGCTTCCTTCTCATTTTCCTGCCCTAAAATAGTTACAGACATTAGGAAGACAGAAAAGCTCAGTGTCATATCGGCGTGTTCAGATAATATGTCCAACTAGGATAAAAGGTTTCAAAACACCGTGACCAGACACAGACCATTAAGGAAAAACAACTACACCAGGGGGAGCAGCAAGTTTCGCTTTTCAGATGTTTTGGAACTACATCTCCCATAATGCTCAGCCACTCTTTTCCTAATGGCCTCTGCCAACGTAATGTAGTTCCAAAACATCTGGAAGGCCAAGGCTGCTGACTCCTGAAGTAGGGTGTTTATATACAGTATGTGGGAGTGGGTACAGTTAGTCCTGTATCTTCGCTCGTTGATCAAAATTGTTGGAAAATCAGAGTATGATTAAAAGGGACACTCTACACATCTTGACCACTTTATATATTTTTTTAAAATTGTGAGGAGTGCTCCCCCCCTTCATGCACTCCCACCTCCCAGGCCCCCCGTTTTTGCTAAAACGCTGGGTGAAGTGGAGGAGTGTCCTCGACCCCACCCAGAGTCACCAGCAGCCAGGAAATTAGAATTTCCCGGTTGCTGGTTACCAGAGACTGATCACGAACAATGGATCTGAGCTGCGCATTCATAGGTTTATTTGTATTGAGCCAACATACACAGCAGTGCAGTACAGAGGTTACAATAAGTTAGGGTAAATAATACTAAGATTGGCAGGCTCGATATTATGGATTCAGCTGTAAAAAAATGGTCATAAAAAAATGTTTAAAGACCAGATTAAGGTTAATGTCAACCGCAGTTATCACGTCCGTGTCGCCGCACAGTTTAACGTCTGTCGTAGCATAGAATCATGATCAATAGAGACCCACACACGAAGTACGTGCGCACCGAACTGCGCACGCACAACGCACGTGGCAAACGGACGCAAGTTAGGCAAGAATGTAAAACCGCTACCACGGACGCGCAGAGAGCGGCACGTCCGCATAGCGTTCTGTGTGAGTGATGAGATGTCAGACGCAGCGCATTTGCGACGTCCAGCACCTCGACGCACACAATGGCTTTTTATATCCTTTTCAAATTTTTACCATTTTTCATATTAATTTTGTTTCCCATAATTCCTTTTTTTTTCTACGTCCGTCAAAAAAACTGACCGTGTGGTGTCTACAGTATCTTCCGTCAGTACGTCTGTCCGTTATGCACGCACGAAGAGTGCGCTCAGACTGCATTCGTCTGACATTAGCATAAGTTACAGAAAGGAAGACAACACCCAGAAGCTGATTAACATCTTGAACCATTTAAGAAAGTCTCATCCCGAGTGAAGAGACACGAGGAACAAAAGTTCCCAGTTTCTAATTCCTCCCTCCAGCCCTATAAGTTAACATATGTGATTTTGCGCAGGGCACTCTCTGGACTTCAGGAGAGGATACCAGTAGCGGTGACACCGGTAAGCATTAGGCTGGCCGTCCACTGGATCCGTACTCGGACGACCGACTTTTTCGTCAGACCATGGACGACGTCGCTCGTCAGACCATGTCAGACTAGGATCGTCCACTGTGTGCGATCTGTCGTGCGACCACAGACGATCCAAATCAAAATCAGAGGTGGAGTGCAGAGGCTACCAAAACCAGAATGAACTGGTTTTACATACAAAAACAAGTGCATTCTGCTTTTGGAACCAGTGCAATCCTTTTTATGTTTTGTTACTATTAGGTTTACAGAAAAAGCGTATAGTAAAAATGTCAAACTATCCCCTAAATCAGGGCATGAGCCAACACTTCAGTGCAGTACTGCTCTCTGACATTCGTTCTCTCTGCCACCGCAGATTGCCGAAGTGCACCGATCTGCAGCAAACTGCACCATATTTCGCCATCATTTTTACAGTACAAACAGCAACAAAATTGCACCGTATGGGGAAATTCAACATTCAGTTACCTTTGGGAGGCATGTCAGTGCCTAGTAAATAAACCCCTTTGCGCAGCAGCACCGCTAGTACCACCGTGTTACACAGCTAGTTCCAACATACAAAAAGGTGTTTTGGTAAACTTGCATCATGTCGCGTTTTTTTTAACTCCCCTAATGAGTTGGTCAACGTCCATCTTGCCCAGAAATCATTCAGAACTCCCAGCCTGCAAGGTCTGATCGCCCATCTGCTGTGGCTTTTACCCGTCACCAGAAGTCGGACGTAGGACATCTGCTGCAATGGACGATGGTTCCATTCACATTCATGTTACAGAATCGGACGTGCGACGAAAGACGATATCGGATGATCGCACCATCGCATGAAAACGGTTCCAGTGGACGGCCAGCCTTAGTCTCTCACAGTTGTAACAAGTCACTACCAGTTAGGCTGCTGTTAAAGACACGAGTCGCATTGTCCAATTAACGGCCACAGCCGGCATCGACCCCGATTTGAGGAAAACTGATTTTTCTGCAATTGTGCAGCTCCAGGAATCATCCAAACCCTGCACTAATATTCAGCTTAAATCAGACAGTAAAAATGGCTATACTCCGTAGCGCTAGATATACACTTTTAAGGGTTCGCTATATTCCCACGCTGTGGTGCTCCCGTCACCAGAACAAACTGCAAAATGTGAAGTAAAGAAATGGGGACAGCGCTTCAACTTTAAAGGATGCAGTGTATAAGTGATGTGGTAAATATGGAATAATGCTCACACGCAATGGTAGGTCCCTTAAGGAGGATTAGGCGTGGACTAAATCAAAGTCTTCATAATAGGATGACCTAAAAAAAAAAAAAAAATACAGACAATGGTACAGTTTTGCACGGAATATACTGCTATAGTAAGGTTGTAATATTCACTACTCACACTTTATGAGAGCTGCTAGCTCTCATACGAAGACCTCACAGGTGTTCAGGGCCAACCTGTTCGCCTCATACTACTACTGCGGGAGTGAGTGCGGGAGTATGAGGCCAACAGGTTGGCTCTGAACACCTGTGAGGTCTACATATGAGAGCTAGCAGCTCTCATAAAGTGTGAGTAGTGAATATTACAACCTTACTATAGCAGCATATTCTGTGCAATACTGTACCATTGTCTGTATTTTTAAAAACAAATTTGAGGTCATCCTATTATGAAGACTTTGATTTAGTCCACGCCTAATCCTCCTTAAATAACCTACCATTGCGTGTGAGCATTATTCCATATTTACCACATCACTTATACACTGCATCCTTTTAAGTTGAAGCGCTGTCCCCATTTCTTTACTTAAATCAGTGCTGAGACGTATCATCCGACGGTCTGGCAGCTCCAGTTACACTGCGCTCACCACATTTTGGGCACGGGATAATTTATTTTTAGAAAGTAACCCATTGACTGCCAAAAACACCAGCCACACCAGCTCAAGAATAAAGCACCGAAGTGCAGATCACAGCCAGAGGGATTGTGTTACACAGGTGCATAAGAAAACCTTAAGAGATACACACCACTGCAACAAACTAACAAAAGGAAGGAGTAATAAAACATGAAATCAATCTGACTCCATCACAAAAGGAGCACGAACATAGAAAATAACATCCGCAACGCATACAGCAACTCTGCAAGAGTGTCTATATGTGTGTGAGGAGTCTGCATGGACCAGGATGGAGGGCGCAACAATGGCCGGAGCTGGAAGTTACAGCGAGGAATCATAAATGCCAGATACTAATACAACACAGTCATACGGATAATTGTAAAACATTTCCACACACAATGGGCTTTTACTGTGCAGTGTGTGTGAGGGTATAACAGAGCTCCACAGTAATGTGCGGTGTGTATGAGGGTATCACAAGCTCCACAGTAACGTGCGGTGTGTATGAGGGTATCACAGAGCTCCACAGTAATGTGCGGTGTGTGTGTGAAAGTATCAGAGCTCCACAGTAATGTGCAGTGTATATGAGGTTATCATAAGCTCCACAGTAATGTCCGGTGTGTGTGAGGGTATCACAGAGCTCCAGAGTAATGTGCGGTGTGTATGAGGGTATCACAAGCTCCACAGTAACGTGCGGTGTATATGAGGGTATCACAGAGCTCCAGAGTAATGTGCGGTGTATATGAGGGTATCACAGAGCCCCACAGTAATGTGCGGTGTGTATGAGGGTATCACAAGCTCCACAGTAATGGGAGGTTTGTATGAGGGTATCACACAAGCTCCACAGTAATGGGAGGTGTGTATGAGGGTATCACACAAGCTCCACAGTAATGGGAGGTGTGTATGAGGGTATCACACAAGCTCCACAGTAATGGGAGGTGTGTATGAGGGTATCACACAAGCTCCACAGTGATGGGAGGTGTGTATGAGGGTATCACACAAGCTCCACAGTAATGGGAGGTGCGTATGAGGGTATCACACAAGCTCCACAGTAATGGGAGGGGTGTATGAGGGTATCACACAAGCTCCACAGTAATGGGAGGTGTGTATGAGGGTATCACACAAGCTCCACAGTAATGGGAGGTGTGTATGAGGGTGTCACAAGCTAAACAGTACCAGTGATCCACAGCAATAAAACTCACGGTAACAAGCGTGTGTAGGGAAAAAAAAGTGGGCTGCTCATTCCAAAATGGCAGTCAATTATTCTGCTGCGCCACTGCTACCACACAACACCGAAACAGCGAGACATAGTCTTCGAATATGATGCGCCACAGCTACTGCGTGAAATGACACAGCGAGACGCAGTCTTTTATTGAGTATTTATAATATATATAACAAACCTAACCCTAACAATATGGGAGGGAATTGTGTGTGGGTGATTTTGGGGCACATGCAGATATATACAAGTCTTGCAGAGCATACAACAAGACGGTGCGGTGCTGCCACAGTTAATTATCGCACACATACGTTTCTGGTGGTTCGCTACTTTTCCAGCAAATATTTGGCTATACAGGATTATTCAAAGAGAATCGAAAGGTCACCGCACGTTTGGTGACTTTTCATTCTCAATTCGGTGCGATTTGGCGATCCCATTTTGGCGACCCTGCAGTGTATTCAGCATGCATCACAGGGCTGCCGTAATGCAGGGAAAAGCCGCCTTAAACCTGCCTAACACTCACCGCAAAACGCAGGCGAATGCACGCCGAAACCCGCAAAAACATCTGGATTAACCCCGCCGAACACGCCGGAGAAACCCGAGCAGGAGCCGATCACACGCAGCCGCCCGAAAAACCCGACACCGCAGACAAATGGAGTGAAAAAAAACAGTACACTTGAATGTTTGAGAAGTGAAACGCTGTTTGCAAAGAAACTACTGAGCGAAAATGTCTGAAATTTACATATAAGATCCAATGAATGATAATAAAAAGGGCTGTTACAGAAAAAAATGATTTTAAAAAAATGTTTGCGAAAAATTACCTAAAAATGGAAACCGCTGATTTGTGTCAACGGAAGTGACGCGGGTTAGCCGATTTTCCCGGTTCGCTCACCTGCTTTGGTTTTTTTCTTGCTGGCGCCGACATCGCTGTTGACCGTGACATCTTTCTGATCCAGCTCCCCGCTCACATGCTTCTCGCCGTTCTCCTCCGTCAGCTCTGCGACAGCACCTCCATGCCCGCCATTTTACCACCAAGAGGAAGAGACGGGGCCTTGCGCGCCACTATCCAGAAGAGCTTTATGGTGTGCCCAGGTGCATGTAGCGATGCACTTGGTGGACTGCAGGAGGCGGTCTGTTCGACGCACACGGCCTGTCAGGGATTCAACCATCAGCGTGTATTTAGGATTAGGGGGATCTGCATTTTACCCTCTGAGGCCTATTATTATTCAGACAGGGACTTGACACTTTGTAGAATATTCTGGGATATGGAAAAAAAAACCCCGCAAATAAACCCAAATCTAATTATTTTACCCTTTTTATTTAATCAAAACCTATTTACCCTGGATACTTACACAAAACACAATCCTTTGGACCCCTGTATGCCTGGAACCCTCTGGCCTGCCCTATAGCAGTGTTGGCGAACCATGACACCCCCGATTTTTCTGAACTGCATGTCCCATGATGATCAGCCAGTGTAGAGGGAGACGGTAAGATTTGACCAACGCCATTCATCTGGTAATCCAGCACCTGCATCTTTTACTTCCTGGCTTGTCTGGTTGTGTTAACTCTGCACTGACTCCCCCTTTTTGTGAACAAGACAGTTAAACCTCGCTCTGCTGGGATTTGAGCTGAGTGAAACAATGCCAAAGACGTATTTGAATCTTTCTCACAATTGGCCTTTAAAACAACAAGCGGGATGTGCGAGCCCATTTATTTTCTGGTTAAGAGTGCGTCTCACGATATAGCTTCTTAGCCAAAAATGTGCTTACAGTGAGAATTATAAACTTCCAATATACACCATAAGAGCACATTGAAAATTACAAGTTTTATTCCACACCAAGAGCAAATACAGTATGTGAGCAAATTGTGCTTAGGGCTTTGTGTTCAAACAGTTCCAGCATATGGGCTGATGTGTCCAAGGTGCAGAACCTTTAGGCCGTGGTCAGACGAGTTTTTCAGAGCGGAAGAAACATCCGTGAGAGTGGACATTCCTTCCGCTCTGACGCCCGTCTGGCCACCTCGCTGAGAGCAGCTAGTGCACTCAGCGTTGCAAGGCTCGATCCTCTATGGAGGATCGTGCTTTGCAGTCCCGAAAGTGCGATGTAGCGTTTTGACGGGGAGGCTTTTAGAATGTCTGCAGTAGCGCGCGCAATTCGTGTGCGCGCTACAGCGTGTGGCCAGTCCCAACGCAGCGTCACAATGCTGCGACAGACATCGGGAGGCACCTCAATATGGGCACATTCTGAAGCCCATTTGCAGTAAACAAAATGAATTTCCATTGCTGCAGAATAAGCGCAGATTGTTAAATCAATATGGGGCTTCTGCAAGAGCTTTTGAAGATCATGGTTATGAAGGGGCCAAACCTAGTGCTCACTGTATTCATGTGGAAGCTGGGCCTCAATACGTATAACATCTAGAAATTCCCAAGTGTGACCAGATGAAATGTCAAAACATAAGGCTGGTTGTAAACCGGGGCAGCAGAAAAAAAAATAAAAAATTTGCAACCACATTAGCCTTCTGCGATTACAGTGTGTGTGTGTGTATGTGTGGGGGGGGGGGGTGTCAAAGAATGACATGGTAAGGTCCAGTGATGAAGACTTAATTTTTCACAGCTGATGATTTAAGTGTACTACAACTTCCCGTGACAATTTTGGAGGGGGGGGGGGGTACATGGTGTATAGGAGCACTGTGAGGTACTAGGCCAGTGCAAGAGGGAAGATTCAATGCAGCAATGACATTCATCCAATCTTTCTTCAAAACAAATTGCAAGTATTTGCATTCGTGTTACTAGTGCATATTGTGAGGGATCCTCTGCACACCGTGCTTACCACTTTTCTGACTCACTTTTCCACCTTTGTTTAAATCCAAGGTTTTTTAAGTTTTAGGTAGGTTTTTACGCTTGCTGTGATTTCTCATTTATGGCCTGATGATCATAAAATATAATCCACACCTGCTGAAGCAGAATCCTTCCCGACTGCTGTGCAGAACAGGGGGGAAATGTTATTAAACACTCCTTGCCTCTCCCAAGGGTTATTCTATGTTCTGCATGTAGGCTTCACGAGTTACCGGATTTTCTTTGCACACAGAGTTTACAGAAGAAAATGATCCAAATAAAAATAATAATAATCTTGGCTATAGATTTATTTTTTACAAAATGCTTTTCAGGGAATTAAAAGGCATTGCTATTATCTGCACAAATAAAGTGTAAGAAACTTGTTGCAATAGGTGAATATAAATATTTCCAAAAGCCTCTTCAAATTAGATTCAGATTGTTTGATTACACATTCCCCAGACAAGAAGTTAAGGTGAGTGGACACGCGGATTGTCTTTTATTAGGGCTACAATTGTTAGTAAACCTAGGTCTCTGATGGGTTTATTCCACTTTTTCAAATCTGTGTCCACTGATAGGAAAGACGCACAAGAGATCACTCTTTAAAACTCCTACAGAAGCACGTGACATAGCAGAAACTGTCGTGTTTAGCATTAATTCGATTTAATAGTCATCTCCTCTGCTAACAACTTCCTTGCATGTGGGACGCAGCAGTATGGTATGCTCAAACTGTGCCGTGTAGGAACCTTTGATGTCGCAGAGAGGAGGGTAAGGGTCCACGATACCCAAGTCACACAGATTCTTTAGAGCCATTAGGTATTTGCTCTCTCCTAGTCGGTCTAGCCATCTGCGACAGAACGCAAGGGTGCCAAAGTTTTCATTGACAACATTCAGTAGGTGTCTTGCTCTTGGAAGTCTGGAGGAGAAACCAATGGTAATAAAATAAATATAAAGTATTTTTGGGCACTTTCCATTTATCAGAGCCTAACCTTTCTGTAAATTGTGATATTTGACATAGCCAGGAGGAAGATATTTTTCACAATAACTGATCAGATGGATAGTACAATCTGAGCTCCTGTACACGTGACAAAACTAGCCATTCAATTTCTGTCCCATCAGTGCAATCAGCAGTCTAGGGCTGGTTGTCCACTGGATGCGTAGTTGTAAAACCTACTGGTTGTCAGACTACGTATGTGTGTGACTGAGTGTCGTCCACTGGAGGCGACTGCATTAGATGTAAAACAGTCACTTTGTTCGCTAGTGCTTGTTGATAAGGATTACATAAAGTGTACTTTTTAAATTTAACCCCTGCATGAACAGTTGTGCATATATGTTTAGTGGCAACTGGTCCAGGTTGCCCAGCTTGAAGCAGAGAATCTCATTCGATTGGGAGCAGTTGCTAGTCGAATGTAATCGGCTGAAGTTGTACGACCAGTTTGATGGAATGGACGTCCTTCAATCTCTTCCCATCTTGGGGGAATTAGTGGGACCTATATAGGGTACTACGTATGACTTCACATCCAGTGGATGACCAGCCTAACAGCATCTCTGTATCGGAAGTCAAATTTTAATGCTGGGCCAAAAGAAGTCCAAACCTCTTACCGTATTGGTACGTGACCAACATCAAAGTTCTTCATGTAATGTGAGCATTCCATGTCATCGTGGACAACTCCTTTTCCTGTGCTACCAAATGTTTCTATGGCATACACCTCACCTTCCTGAAAAGAAGTAAACATTGCTGAAAAGGGACAAGATTACAGACACTCAAACACCGCATTAAAACTTTCATACAGATTCCAGCTACAATCTAAGTAAAAATACACAGTAGCTGTCAATTTCTGAACACTAACCTTTAGCAGACCTGGCCATTATAAGGATTACTGCTCATATGAAGCTGTTCACCAGTTGTGAGTCACATGCAAAATAATTCTTACATAAAATAAAGGTTTATGGAAATATTAGATTAAAAGATTCTACATATGAATGAGAGCAAGTGTAAACTATTAGTAAGTGCACTTTCTACACAAACTTATTTTAAAGATGGATCATTTGATAAACGAAACAAACCAACATAAAATGAGCATGATCCATATTTTAAAGGGTTTACCTCCATTCTCGTTGCTTCCCCTCCTTTGACAATCGGGACAGTTTTTCCGCCGTGTATTCTGTATTGTCCAATGGAATGGCCATTTAAATTACGTATGGGTTTAACTGTTAACATAGAAACCAACCTAATTATTGGCAGCTGGAAAATGTATTACAATGTATTTCACAGATGTTTAACCCGTATGAGTAACACACATAAAAGGACAGGTCTGTGAAAGTCCTTAAGTGGCCCAACATGAACCTGCGCGTTGTTGGTTCGTGTTTTGAAGGATCTTTGTTTTCTCGTATCCTAGCCAATGGCTTGCGTTTCATGCAAAGATACTTCGAAACGCGAACCAACCAAGAATTAAAAGATGCGACTACACCAGCGTCATCAGAAGCCGACTGAGGAAGCATAGGACGGGAAGGACTCCTGCAGCGAAACGCGTCTCCGCGTTCATGAGAGACTTGAAGTCGTATATTGTTTTTTATGTGTATTAATAAATGTTCTTTATAAATTGCACTGGCATCCTTCCACCATTTATCCTAAAGATATCGGAACGATCCTATATAGCTGATCTATAGAGACTGGACACTGCTCAAAACCAGGTGAGTGGTTTATAGGAGTATTATTCTGTTATATACAGACTTGCACTATTGGACGAATTTCTCTCTTTTGAGCACAAGAACTATCGCGATCACTGTGCCATTTGGAAACATATTGGGCAGTATTACAAAGATGGTGCTAACTTAACCAGAGCGGTTGTAAATTTACCAGAGGCATTAAAATCAATGGGGTTGTTAAGTTTACAAACAGCTCTGGTTAAGTTAGCACCAGCTTTGTAATATAGCCCATTGTATGGGAAGGCAGCAGGGTGGCCTAAAAACGGCCCGCGACATGGCTCAGAGCAATGTGACTGAGAGACACATACTCCTATTAACATGCTAGATGCATATATAGGGTGTGACGTGATTGTTATGCGTTTTATTTTTCTCGGTACCTACACATTGAGATTTGGGGAATAAAACACCAGATCAGTGTGGAGATAGGTATATATAATTCTCTAATATCTGGTGATTATATAACCTCACATGTGTACATACACAGAAAAGTGTATTTTTTGATACAGAAATAGGGGGTGCCAAACCAATCCTTTCTTTTTTGATATATGTTTATTGTGTGTGTGCTATAGGCTAGAGAGCACACTTTTTGTTGACTAGGTGAACCCATTCAATATATGAATTAGAATTTCCTGTTACGCTACCAACTTTTTATCTATGAACCTGGGATTTGACTTAAAAATGGCTGGCCACCGACTGCCCCCTCCACCCGGACAGAGCTTGAGAGGATCTGCACAGATGAATCTCAGAAACTCCAAATCCAGGTGTGCTTGGCTTGTCGCTTCACACCACAAATGACTTGAGCTAGCTGTAAAGGCTGTAAAAGGATCTTCAGCTAAGTACGGAGTTAAGGTTCTGAATATTAATGGAAATGTGATTGTATTAAAAAGGGACAATACACATTTCTTTGTCGCCAAAAGTCTGATCTCTACAGTGCCGTTATGGGATAGAGTGAAGATTAAAATTATTTTCACATCAAGCTATTTCAGCAAAAGGACACGACATAAAAAGAAATGGAATAAAAACAAAGGGGTGTGAATACTTTCGAATGCAAGGTTTAAGATTTGCATACCTTGATATGTTTTGCCATCAAGCTCTACCTCGTATGACTCCATTACTTCTTGGATTGCTTCTCCCACATCACAAAGACGCACATCGATACCAGAACACTGCCCAAAAAAAGAACGAACGATTATATGAGAAGGCATCCATCATTATTCATATCAGAAACACCAAATGCTTGTTGTTACTCTAGAGCAGGGGCCAACAACTCTGGCTGCCTAGATGCTTCAGTACTACAATACTCATGAGGCTCAGCCAGCTCTAATGCATCTGGAGCGTCAAGGTTGCCAGCCTCTGCTCTAGATCAGTGTTTCTTAAACCTGTCCTCAGGATCCCCTAACAGGCCAGGTTTTCCAGATATCTGAAGCACAGCACAGGTGATATGATTTGCTGCTCAGTGATTGCAGGATTCAGTCTGCATTTCCCCAAAGTAATCTGCAAAATCTGGCCTGGTTGTGGGTCACGAGGACAGATTTAAGAAACACTGCTCTAGATGAACGTCCAGAGTGATTATCCATTCACCACTTTTAGAACAACCGAAGATGCTACAAGTACTTCATTTGATTAAGACATACACCAACCCATAATATAAAAATGACACAAATTACCTGTACTCAACTTACATAAAACTGGATGTTGCAGTGATCTGTCAAAACTACTACAGTGCATTTCTGTTTTCATGTAGCTGTTTAAAAGGAACATACCTTAATTCCAGTGTTTGTAGCATCTTTTACAGCTTCTAACAGCTTGTCATACTTTGGATTGAATGTGACGGTGAATGCGCAGTCAATTATACGACCTGTATAGGAGAAAGATATTGTTTGAACAGACAGCGGTTGAACATGATTATGTTAAATTAGCAACTTAATTGGTCCTATATATCGTTAGAAAGATTTAAATGAGAATAAACATACAGCGGATCATTTCAGGAATGATTGCTAGATGCCTGGGACTCCATTAAAGAAAACTAAACAGAGGAAATATATTTGCACCATGTCTGCAAGAAGAAATTGCTCTACATATTGCCAGCATTCAGCATGCAGGAGTAAAGTCTGTTGCCACACAATAAATTTCCTATTTACCATTGATATGCGTTCCAAAATCAATTTTGCAAACGTCATCGTATTGTAACACAGTGGTGTCCCCAGCGTTAGGAGTGTAGTGAGCTGCGCAGTTGTTTAGGGAGCAGCCCGTGGGAAATGCAAGTCCAGCATGCAGGCCGTTTTCTTTTATCAGTTTACGAGAACAGTCTTCAAGCTTTTCACTGTAATAGAGCACAAACACAACATATGGTTAATGATTTCCAGACACCTTTAATGGAGCTTCAGAGTGTATGCAACTCAAAAACGGAAATAAACCCAGATCTATGTTTCATACCGCAGCCCTTTTATCTCCCACATGCAGAAAAAAGATAATTACCAGATCTCAATCATCGTCATGCCTGGCTTGATAAAGCCCATAACATATTTCCTAACTTGTCGGTGAGCTTCAGCAGCTTGTCTGAAATCAGTCCAGATTTCCTCATTCGCTTGATCCAGTGCTTTCTTCTCATCATTGGTCATTCTCCAGGCAGCAGAACGTCTAAAAAGAAGAATATATATTATTAAGCATCTTTTCCATTTAAACCAACAATGCAAATGGAAATTAAGATGCACCATGGGTGTATTCTCACATAGGCAATTTTTTTATTATTTACACCCAATGCATGGAGCTATAGATAAAGCGTCCTAAAACACTGCAGCTAGTCTCTGAATGTCACAGGGCAACTCTCAGCACACACGCTTTGACTTCTCTATTAGTAAGCCGCTAGGAAAATGGTCCTGTCTATATGTAATAAGACAGAAGCTGCATGTGGCAAACTGTGCTACAGTGTTAATTTCGTCGACTAATAATTTTAGTCAAAGATTTAGTGCTCTCGTCTGACCCCATATGCGCCTGCAATGATGTGTCTTCAGGTGTCCGTCACAGCGTTATGACGCTGCGACGGGGCCGGCCACATGCTGTTGGCGTGCATGAATTATGTGCGCGAGACAGCAGCTGTGCAGCAAGCCTCCCCGTCAAAGCGCTAGTTCTCGCAGTGACAGGGCTGCAAAGCGCGATCCTCCATTGGAGGATTGAGCCTTGCAGCACTGAGTGCACTAACTACGCTCAGTGAGGCGACCAGACAGGCGTCGAGTGGAAGGAACGTCCACTCTCACGGACGTTCCTTCCGCTCTTACTACTACTACTCGTCTGACAGCAGCCTTAGTCAACTAAATTATTTCTGTGACTAAAATTAAATAAAACAAAAAATACAAACTCAATTGTAAGGGTGCGCAAGGAATGGATCTAGTTGAAATCCGTTCCCAGATGGTGTCAGAATTTTTGGTGGTCAGTGTGTGTATATATATATATATATATATATATATATATATAGTCACTATATGAGAAACAAAACTAATTGCGCAATATTGTTACACACATTTATAAATCAGTCGATGTGTACTCAATATAGAGGGGCCACTCACAAGTAGGGAGCATATAGGCTCTTAATATTCGCTTGTAAGCCTCTGTGGGGGGCTCCTCCCATGAACGAAATATTGCTGGATATATTCAAATTTCTATTGGCAACTTTGACCTCGATTAGAAAATATAAAGAAACAGCACATGGCACAGTACCAGTATATTAGATGTATCAGTCTACTCACATATTCATGAGCCTCCCAATGAGTGGCTCAGTATTTGGGCTTTGGACCACTTAAAGGATGGTCCCACCTCTTCCACGAATCCCCTGTTGTACTGGAATCGAGGAGTTACCAGAGTAATGGATACCCGCTGGATACATGCAACAAGTGGTCCAAGGAACTTGTAAAAAAGGAGGATTTATTGCATAAAATAAAAAGTAATAAAACAAATTGTGGGCTACCAAAACGCGTTTCTCTTGCTTAGGCTGCAAGCTTCATCAGTCGGATCTGATGAAGCTTGCAGCCTAAGCAAGAGAAACGCGTTTCGGTAGCCCACAATTTGTTTTATTACTTTTTATTTTATGCAATAAATCCTCCTTTTTTACAAGTTCCTTGGACCACTTGTTGGATGTATCCAGCGGGTATCCATTACTCTGGTAACTCCTCGATTCCAGTCCAACAGGGGATTCGTGGAAGAGGTGGGACCATCCTTTAAGTGGTCCAAAGCCCAAATACTGAGCCACTCATTGGGAGGCTCATGAATATGTGAGTAGACTGATACATCTAATATACTGCTACTTGCCTCAAATTGGTACTGTGCCATGTGCTGTTTCTTTATATTTTCTAATCGAGGTCAAAGTTGCAAATAGAAATTTGAATTTATCCAGCAATATTTCGTTGATGGGGAGGAGCCCCCCACGCGAATATTAAGAGCCTATAGGCTCCCTACTTGTGAGTGGCCCCTCTATATTGAGTACACATCGACTGATTTATAAATGTGTGTAACAATATTGCGCAATTAGTTTTGTTTCTTATATATATATATATATATAATTACACTGACCACCAAAAAGAATTCTGACAACATCTGGGAACGGATATCAACTAGATCCATTCCTTGCGCTCCCATACAATTGAGTTTGTATTTTTTGTATTATCCGTGGGTGAGGGACACACCTGTGGTGAGCTGCATGCTTGTATAATCACTTATTGTGAGACCAATAAATTATAGCGCCAAACACTCTTAACACCGCAAGGTGTTAATATTTCTATAAAATTAAATAAAAGCGAAGTTATGCTGAATTATATACTAAATACTAAAACTATGATGAAAACCCATTGACATTTTAGTAGATTAAAAACTAGACAAAAATGTTAGGATCTTTTGCCAAATAGTCCCTCCCCATTAGAACTAATCTCCAGTCAGAGAGAAATTATGAATTATATATTGTCAGATAAGATGTTACTGCAGGAGCATATAATGAGTTTGGAAATTCTAGAGAAATTCTTAAATAATGCATAATAAATGTAAACACATTCGATTTAGTTACGAAATATCTAGATTTAGTCAACCTAAATCTTGTGACAGTCGACTAAAAAATTCAGATGACTAAGGCTAGGGTCAGACGAAAGCATTTTTCCCCGCGAACGTGAAAAAGTGCGTCCGAACGCATTGACGTACTTTTTCACGGAATGCGCAAAAACGGTCAGACGACGCGCATTTTCGGGCGTGATTTTGTACGGATCGTCAATAAAACTCTTTTTGCGTCTGGACGTTATGTAGGCCGGACATTAGCAGTGTCTGACATCTCCTAATCACGCACACACGCCGCAGCTGCGCACTCATTATGTCAGTACTAGCGGTTCAGTGTTCTCAAAAAAATGCGTTCAAATTCCACTTGCGTTGCACGGCCGGACTTTTGTGCGGCCGTACATCGTATATTGGCCGTCATTGCCTGTCATCTGCTGCTAGTGCGGCTGTAATTATGTGCGCCAGAACACACGTTAAAAGTGCGCTGGTCTGACCCCAGCCTAAAATATGACTAAAACTAAATTAAAATTTGCTGTCAACAGTATCATTGGTGTGCTGGATTTGGCATATTGAGCTACTGGTAGGGAGTGAAAGGGAGGACTAACAGGGTTATTCAGAGAGGTGAAAACCACGAGAATGACTGGGGAAGTGAAAATTCTAGGTCAAAATAGCCAAACCAGAAAAATTCTCCCATTTATCTCACTTTCCAAATCGGCTATTTGGTCTAGATTGTTCTCTTCTCCTGCCAGTTCTCAACTTTCTCTGAATAACCCTGATAGTCTTGTGCCACAAATTGATAGGAAGCATAAACATGTCCCAGGAGAAACACGGCAAACAGATCTGTAACAGAAGCCAAACGCTTAATTTAAAAAAAAAAAAAATGTACACAGGTGACAGGACACAACTCTACACAGTTCTGGAATAACAGGATCTTCAGTTCAGATGGAATGAAATGGCAATCACCAGACTCATTCACGGGTCAGCATTATTTACCACAAGTATCACAAGTGGGGGGAAAACTGACCTGCAGCCAAATAAAAATGCTAGGAATATAAGAAACGATTTTTTTTGGTTGGAGCTTGTGTGTACATATAAAGGGAAAAAAAAAGGAAAAAAAGCTCAAACCAATGGGTGTGTGTGTGTAATATACATATATATATAATTTTATTTTATAATGAGGAATGAAAAAGGGGGGCATTATCTTTTAAGAGCAGAAAAAACCATAATGGTGTACCAGTCGTGTCCCAGCACACGCCAGTTCATTTTTCTAAATTTCTAACAAATTTTGATAACACGGAATAAAGTATGAAGATGTTTACAAACCAAGGCAGAACTGCACATATTTTCTACACCACACCACATGCTGCTATATGTACACAAGGACACTGCTCCATGAAAGTCTCTTTTTCTGCCATTGACCTTACGAGATACTGACCCATCTTGTGCTGTTGGGTACTCGCACTCCTGTCCCTTCGGGAATACGCCGTTCGTATACAGGTCACAGATTGGGATTGACGGTGGATCTGTTTGACCTTTGGCTGCAACAGATATAACCCAAATTAAATATACAATGTATGAAAGATCCCATATTTCAAGGGCTCGTGCACCTTACAAGCTGTGGGTACAGAGTGCAGTAACATGCATGGCAGGAACGACACAACGAGGCTCAGTGTATTCGATCCAGGTCAGGAATTGTGGCCAGTGTTATACATTAAAAAATGTTTGAATCAAATTCCTGGGCAAACTGTAAACCAGGTGTCAGCAACCTTGGCCCTCTGGATGTTTTGAAACTATATTTGCTCACCCACTATTAGATAGACTGAGCCGCATGGAAGATGTACAAATCAAACATGTGCCCATATACTGCAGCAGGACAATTGCAGGATTGTACAATTTACAATCATTTCGACTGCAGTATCTCCGGAGCCCTAAACGCTAGAGGGACATATAAAAGGTATTATAAGAAAGGGCATATTATGGCCTTTCCAATGAGTCCAAAGATAAGCAGGTTTATGTAAAAATATAATATTTTTTTCTTCTTACAATCCACTAATGTTCACTTTTCACAATTATAAAGTGGACAGTGATGCTGCACTAATTCACCTTCTCATTTACCACACCGACAGCAATGTTTTAAGTTTTTATTTCCGGTCGTAAATTTCCGTATATAAAGAAGCAGCAAAAAATAAAGTGATAAAAATGTCATGTCTTGAAAAAGATCCTAAACTGTGACCGAATATTGATGCCCAGAATTTTGGTTTCTTGTGGCTGAAATGGAGCATCATTTTCCATAGCAAGAGTTAGGCGAAGAAATTAGGCTTAGAGTTAGGTTACCATTTGTGCTTGCTTTAAGGTTTAGGTTTAACCCTAGCCTCAACATTCTGCTCCATTTTAAGGCAGCAGATTTTGCCCCTTCTTTCGATGTGAGAGCAGCTGGCAGGTTAGCATTCTAGTGAGGCACTTTATTAGTTAAGCGTCTCCTTTTCCTCCCATATATCCCAGCTTCCCTCAACAGACTCCAGAAATGACAAGCCCAAACAATGCAAAAATTACTTAATTGTGATGGAAAAACAGGGAGGGGTAAAAGCTCTGCCGCCGCACTTCGATATAAAGATTTACAGGGAGTAAAATGAGGTTTTTCCCTTTTTGCATTGCGGCAAGAGTCACCAGTTCGAAATAAAAAGATACACTGAAGCTTCCACTGGGGATCAATGACAGTTTGAAGGATTTTACACCCAAAATATGTGTCTTCAAAAGGCAGGTAGAAGAAATAGCCTATTCTTAGAGGAGAGTTGGGATTTGTGGGAAGAGGGGAAGGAGCTTTTACTTGGAAGGTTTCTCCCTAGAATGTCCACCTGTCTTTTTCCAAAAGGAGGAGGAGGAGGAAAAAACACATTAATTAACCATTTGGCCTGACAAGTAAAGCGAGAGACGTTCCAGTGCCAAATGCTTTCCTTGAGACATATTTAGGCATGAATGACCCAAAGGTAGATTCCCGGGCTGTTTAAGTCAACACCATCTGTTAACGCGTTACTGTGGATTGACACTAAAACTTTAAACCATATATAAACCAGGTGTTTTGTAGTTCTGTAAATCTAGACTAAAATGTATCAGTCAGCTGCCAAGTTTTCCTGAAGGTTGAAAAGTTATAGGTGTCCTAGTCCCTCTAAAAAAAATAAAACAACATTTGGCCATATTACATACTTGGTGCTAACTTAACCAGAGCTGTTGTAAACTTCCCCAGAGCCATTATAGCCTATGGAGGTTTTAAGTTTACAACAGCTCTGTTTAAGTTAGCACCAACTATGTAATATAACCAATTAGAGGCCACATGCCTTCTATTTATACACCCCATAGGGTGCACCAATTCTTTGAAATAAATAGAATTGAAAACACTAAAGGTTGAATGGTAATAATAATCAAAAAAGAGACAGAGTTCATAGAACAGAGTAAGGCTGTGGTCATATGAGCGCACTGAGTGCGTCCTTGTGACTGCTCCTCCCTGCGTCTGTCGGAGCTTTGTGACGCGGAGGGCCCCACAAAGTAGTGTGTGCGTACTAGTTGCGCGTGCTACGCCGGACGTGCTGAAAGCCTCCCCGTCAAAAAGTTCTAACTGACATAGGACAGGGTTACAAAGCGCAATCCTCCATAGGTGTAGTGCTGGGCGCACTAACTGCTCTCACAGACGTTCCTTCCGCTCTCAAGTACGCTTGTGTGACCTTGGCCTAAGAAGTACCAAAGCATTATGGCGGTTTACCAACAATCAGTGCTGTGAGAAACTTACCACCTTTCTTCTTCTTCTTTTTCTTCTTCTTTTTCTCATTCGTGCCATCTTCAGCCTCGCCATCTTAAATTGGAACAGTAACATTTTTCAGAAATCAGATATAAAAAAACACAACAAACTGCGCCAGGGAGGGGAATTGTGATGCATTGCACAGTATAAATACAGACTCTTCCATCCAGCGCTCTATAGATATACACCTTCCTCCTCCTCGTCCTTTTCCTTGGTTTCCAGAGTTTGCTTCTCAAGCTGTTTTGTTACAGTGTCGACACTGGAGGCAACTCCTGCTTCCTTCTCATTTTCCTGCCCTAAAATAGTTACAGACATTAGGAAGACAGAAAAGCTCAGTGTCATATCGGCGCGTTCAGATAATATGTCCAACTAGGATAAAAGGTTTCAAAACACCGTGACCAGACACAGACCATTAAGGAAAAACAACTCTATGATTACCAACTACACCAGGGGGAGCAGCAACCTTCGCTTTTCAGATGTTTTGGAACTACATCTCCCATATATGCTCAGCCACTCATTACGTTGGCAGAGGCCACTGGGAAATGTAGTTCCAAAACATCAGGAGTCAGCAGCCTTTGCCTTCCAGAAGTAGGGTGTTATATACAGTATGTGGGAGTGGGTACACACATTTTAGTCCGGTATCTTCGCTCGTTGATCAAAAATGTTGGAAAATCAGAGTATGAGTAAAAGGAACACTCTACACACCTTGACCACTTTATTTTTTTTAAATGGTCAGGTTGTGAGGAGCTTTTGCTAAAACGCTGGGTGAAGTGGAGGAGTGTCCTCAACCCCATCAGCCAGGACGTTTGAATTTCACGGTTGCTAGACTAGAGACTGATTGGGATAGATCTGTGCATTCATATGTTTATTTGTATTCTGCTGACATACTCTGCAGCGCGGTACAGAGGTTACAATAAGTGAGGGTAAATAATACTAAGATGCGTTAGAGCAGGCTCAATATTATTGATTCAGCTGTAAAACTGTTCATAAAAAAATATAATAAATTGTTTAAAGACCAGATTAAGTTACAGAAAGGACAACAACACACAGAAGCTGATTAACATCTTCAACCATTTAAGAAAGTCTCATCCCGAGCGAAGGGACAAGAGGAACAAAAGTTCCCAGTTTCCTCCCTCCAGCCCTGTGACATATGTGATTTTGCACAGGGCTCTCTCTGGACTCCAGGAGAGATATCAGTGGCGGTGACACCGGTAAGCATTATTCTCTCACAGTTGTGACAAGTCACTACCAGTTAGGCTGCTGTTAATTGGAAAATGCGACTCGTGCCTTTAACGGCCACAGCCGGCATCGACCCCCTACTTGGGGAAAACTGATTTTTTTGCAGTTGTGCAGCTCCAGGAATCATCCAAACCCTGCACTAATATTCAGGTTAAATATATGAAATCAGACAGTGTGGAGACGTATCATCCAATGGTCCGGCAGCTCCCGTTACACTGCGCTCACCACATTTTGGGCACAGGATATTTTATTTTTAGAAAGTAACCCGCTGACTGCCAAAAGCACCAGCCACACCAGCTCAAGAATAAAGCACCGCAGATCACAGCCAGAGGGATTGTGTTACACAGGTGCATAAAAAAAACCTTAAGAGATACACACCACTGCGACAAAATAACAAAAGGAAGGTGTAATAAAACATGAAATCAATCTGACTCCATCACAAAAAGGAGCACTAAGGTGCTGAACAGGTTAGGATCCACCCGCGGCATCTGTCAGTGGAGACAGGATAGTTGCGGGTCTGGCCGACGAAGGCCTTCTCGTAATATAACAACCCTTTGATCTGAAGTCACTGGTGGCAGCAACACAAACAGAGAATAACGTCTGCAACGCATACAGCAACTCTGCAAGAGTGTCTATATGTGTGAGGAGTCTGCATGGACCAGGATGGAGGGCGCAACAATGGCCGGAGCTGGAAGTTACGGCGAGGAATCCAATACTTTGCAGATCAAACTAGAGAAATGTTTGTGAAGTTCTTCTCATCAAGTAAAATAAAGCACATTTCATAGAAAAAAAGTTTAAAGAACAATGTACAACATGCCAAACCCTTTCCTTTAGTTTCACAAAGCGCAGGTCATACAGGCAAGGTCTAAACTCCACTTGTATCAGCCGCCCGACCGCACTGATACATTGCGTCTATATAAAAAAATGTATTAACCCTAATCATATAGTACCCCCGTATATATATATATATACACTCTGCACATTTTCCTTTCAGGGATAGTCACTGCTCTATGTAAAACATATATGGCACTGAAGGGGTGTTTGTTTCAGTACATCCCGTTATCCACTGAATCCATTCAGTGGATGACAGGTATTATACAGAGGGGGTCTGTATTAGAGACCCTCTCTGATTCCGATTAACCTGTCACCATCCAGAACGGATGGTGATCATTTAAACATTACAGATAGCCCTGCAGGGCTTTTCATATGGTCCAGGGCTCTCTGCACCACTCAGCCCTGGGGGTGGGGGTGTGTGTGTGTGTGTGTGTGTGTGTGTGTGTGTGTGTGTGTGTGTGTGTGTGTGTGTGTGTGTGTGTGTGTGTGTGTGTGTGTGTGTGTGTGATGAGACCATTCTATGCCCTGTAAACCCTTGCGCTGAACGTGTGATGCCGGCTAGCGATGCTGGTGTTACATTATTTTCTATGGCAGAACTAATATATGGAGGGTGCAGGGCAGCGTGTAGCCAATGTATACAGCCAGGGCCAGACCATGACATTGTGTTGCCTGGGTCCAAAGGTGATATGCCCCGCCCCTGCCCTGCCCTGCCCTGCCCTGCCCTGCCCTGCCCCCCCAAACTATTCCCACAATACACACCCATGCTTATCAGAGAGCTCCACACCACTAAAACTCACAGTAATACTGTGTAATAATGTGTGACATGGGGGCTGCATTTATATATGGGTGCTGTGGTTACATATGGGGGCTGTGGTTACATATGGGGGCTGTATGAATTTGTGGGTGCTGTGAGGGTATGGTTGATTTGGGGACAGGACCAGCACTGGTGTGGGGGGTCTACAGGACCGGCGCTGGTGTGGGGGGCGGGGGGTCTACAGGACCAGCGCTGGTGGGGGCCACAGCACACGGCACATGTGCTGCAGATCTTGCCCCTCCTTTTATCGCACCACTCCGCCAAGAAAAAGTTGAAACAAACTGGACACACTGAGCACGTCTCGACACGCGGTGCGCGTACAAACGTTGCGCGCTTAGCACATCTCAAGCTTAATTGCAAAACATTTCCACACACAATGACCTTTCAAAAATTGCTCTGAATCAATCTATTCACTTCCAGTGGTGCTGTAACTTGTTTCATTTCCAAAAGGAACAGAAATAAAGTATAGCATGCTGGAGCAAACATGACGCAACCGTCACAATATGCAGACAGCACACAAAGTGCAACAGTCACAATATGCAGACAGCACACAAAGTGCAACAGTCACAATATGCAGACAGCACACAAAGTGCAATAGTTACAGTAGGTCTGACCACACAATAGATTGCTGACCACACATGAAACAGTAGTTTTGTGTAAGCTATAGCTGCAGTATGTCAGCCTAGCCGGGGTGCAATAGTTAAGGCACACCAGACTATCCAGGGCGCCTGATGATCTGGCAGACAAGGTTCAGTAGTTATGTGGGTACACTAGTTGTAGTATGCCAGATCATATGGTGTGGATTTCTTATGTGGGTGCTGTAGTTCAAATGTGCTAGATCATATAGGACGCAGTAGTTATAGCATTCAATATTACAGACTGCAGTAGTTATGTCGTTAAAAGTATAGCGTGCTGGATCAGAAATGTTGCAGTAGTTATAGCATGCAAGACAGTAAGGAGCACAGTAGTTAAGTGGTGCAGCAGTTACAGCTTGACGAATCAGTAGTTATAGCACGCTGTTCATACAAACTGCAGTAGGTACAAGGGTACAGTAGTTATAGCACATGAGCCATAGAAAATGCAGTAGTTTTGTGGGTGCATTAGTTGTAGCATGTCAGATCATGTGGGTGCAGTAGTTACAGTGTGATGAACCATATGTGTGCAATAGTTATGTGGAGCCGTAGTAGTAAAGCTGGATAGCAGTATTTGTAGTGCCGGACTCTGTGGGTACAGGAGTTTTATCGCCAGATCCCATGGATGCAGTGGGGGTGCAGTAGTTTTATGGGAGTGCAGTAGTTGTGGCGCCGGGCCCTGCGGGTGCAGCAGTTGTGGCGCCGGGCCCTGCGGGCGCAGCAGTTGCCGGGCCCAACAGTTGCGGCGCCGGGCCCTGCAGTTGCGGCGCCGGGCCCTGCAGTTGCGGCGCCGGGCCCTGCAGTTGCGGCGCCGGCCCTGCGGGCGCGGCAGTTGTGGCGCCGGGCCCTGCGGGCGCGGCAGTTGTGGCGCCAGGCCCTGCGGGCGCGGCAGTTGTGGCGCCGGGCCCGGCAGTTGTGGCGTCGGGCCCGGCGGGCGCGGCAGTTGTGGCGCCGGGCCCTGCGGACGCAGTAGCTGTGTTGGGTCCATTGGGCGCAGTAGTAGTTGTGTTTTGTGTCCCGTGGGTGCAGTAGTAGTTGTGTTTTGTGTCCCGTGGGTGCAGTAGTAGTAGTAGTTGTGTTTTGTGTCCCGTGGGTGCAGTAGTAGTAGTAGTTGTGTTTTGTGTCCCGTGGGTGCAGTAGTAGTAGTAGTAGTTGTGTTGGGTCCCGTAGGTGCAGTAGTAGTAGTAGTAGTTGTGTTGGGTCCCGTAGGTGCAGTAGTAGTAGTAGTAGTTGTGTTGGGTCCCGTAGGTGCAGTAGTAGTAGTTGTGTTGGGTCCCGTAGGTGCAGTAGTAGTAGTTGTGTTGGGTCCCGTAGGTGCAGTAGTAGTAGTTGTGTTGGGTCCCGTAGGTGTAGTTGTGTTGGGTCCCGTAGGTGTAGTAGTTGTGTTGGGTCCCGTAGGTGCAGTAGTTGTGTTGGGTCCCGTAGGTGCAGTAGTAGTAGTTGTGTTGGGCCCAGAGGGTGCAGTAGTTGTTGTGTTGGGTCCCGTAGGTGCAGTAGTAGTAGTAGTTGTGTTGGGTCCAGAGGGTGCAGTAGTAGTTGTGTTGGGTCCCGTAGGTGCAGTAGTAGTTGTTGTGTTGGGCCCAGAGGGTGCAGTAGCGATAACATGCCAGGCCGCAGGGGGCAGTAACCTGCAATCAGCCGCTACACGCACTGCCCCGTTTGATCCAGTAGAGCTGGGACGCTCTATCCAGAGATTAATTCCGTTCTTATAGAGCGGATCGCAGCACAGTTCGGTTGCCCCGGGGGTCGGTGAACAGGCCCCGGTCCACATCATCGTGTAAGTTTAGGGGCGCCAGCTGAGCTCACCTGCTTTGTTTTTCTTCTTCTTCTTCCGTTTCTTCTTGCTGGCGCCGACATCCCCGTTAACCGCGACATCTTCCTCCTCCAGCTCCCCGTTCACATGCTTCTCGCCGTTTTCCTCCACCAGCCCGTGGCTCTGCGGCGGCACCTCTACGCCCGCCATCTTACCACCAAGAGGAAGAGACTGGGCCGTGCGCGCCGCTATCCGGAAGAGCTCTATGGTTTGCCCAGGTGCATGTAGGGATGCGCTTGGCGGACTGCAGGGCGCTGCCTGCTTGACACACACGGCTTGGCAGGGATTCAACATTCATTTTGTATTTAGGATTAGGGGATTATCATTTTCCCCTCTGAAGATACATGCACCAAACCGAGCACAATCCTTTGGACCCCTGTATTTCTGGTACACTATATCAGTGTTGGCGAAAGTTGTCGCCTCAGATATTTTTGAACCGCATGTCCTATGATGCTCAGCCAGATTTATGTGTTACTAAGTATCATGGGATATGTAGTTCAGAAACATCTGGGATGTCAAGTTTTGCTGTCACTGTTATAGGGCGTCAAAGATACAGGGGTCCTTAGGATTGTGCTTGGTTTTGTGCAAGTATCCAGGGTAAATAGGTTTCAATTTAAATAAAAGGTAAAATAATTAAATTTGTGTTTGTGTTTTTTATTTTATCTTCCCTTCCCTATCAGAGTGGTGTTTGCTGTCTGTCCTACAGCATCATATGAAGTATCATTGGAAAGGACAGCTTGTGGCTATTCCAATGATACCAAACATGACCGTGGTGGGCGCAAAAATAAACAAAAATAGATTATATATTTAGAAACATAGAAAAATGTCGGCAGATAAGAACCTTTCGGCCCATCTAGTCTGCCCAATTACATGGATACTTTACCTGGATTTATCTTTTGTTTAGGATAGCCTTATGCCTATCCCATGCTTGCTTAAATATTTCTTGCTCTTAAGCACCGGCATTGTCCGCTTTCAAATTAAAAAGTTCACAATGCTGCTGCCAGAGGCGTACCTAATGTATTTGACACCTGGGGCAGATAACTTCTTTTGCCCCCCCGCCAACGTCGATCAAAAAAGGCAAAGAAGCAGTTCAAAAAAACCATACGGCTGACTCTGGTGATACTGACCCCTGGAATGCGGTTGACACTCTCTCTGGCGATACTGACCCCTGGAATACGGTTGACACTCTCTCTGGCGATACTGACCCCTGGAATACGGTTGACACTCTCTCTGGCGATGCTGACACTCTCTCTGGCAATACTGACCTCTGGCATGTGGCCAACACTCTGGCGATATGGACCCCTGGAATACGGCTGACACTCTCTGTCGATATGGACCCCTGGCATATGGCTGACACTCTGTCAAATATGTCCCTTGGTATTCCTTTGTTTCTCCTGTGTTTCAGGTTAATGTTGCAGCTCCTTTGTGTTTATCTTGATCTGGTTTTGGCTATAGGTAGTTGTTATAGGTAGACCATTACAAGGAATGGAAGTGTAGCTAGTTGTCTGCGTACAGGGACCAGTTTCATATATATCAGGGAGGATTGTGACAGTGAAACAGACACCGCAGGGGGGCCACAGGGGACATAGACATACAGAGGCACATACATGTCTCCACTACACAGAACAAAGGGATCCCAGATTCACAACCAAGTCAGAGTTTCCATTTGAATTTCCTTCAAATTTCTTTTTGTTTTCAATCAAGCCTTAGCCATGCTAAGGAAGGAGGACGACTCACTTTCATTCCTGACAGTGCCACTGCCAACAGAGATAAATATAAGACAATAAATTGTGGTCAATCAAGGAAGCAGCAGAATGAGATCACTCACCAGACAGTCAACCCAAAGAAATCTGAAAAAGTCACTGCACGTTTGGTGACTTTTCGTTCCCCGCACTTCGGGGGATTCAGCGATTCCTAGTTTGCCGACCCTGCGGTGTATCCAGCAAGCACCGCAGGGCCTCCGTAGTGAAGGGAATACTCGCTGCAAATCCGCCGAACACTCACCGAAACCCGCAGAAACAGCTGGAATAACCCCGCTGAACACGCCAGAAAAACCCAACTAGCCGCCGATCACAGCGCAGAGCAGCTGCCGGAAAAAGACGACACGAAGACAAACGAGTTGAAGAAAAGAAAAAAGTATGCTTGAAAGTTTGAAATATGAAATGCTGTTTGCAAAAAGAACTACTGAATTAAAATGTCTGAAATTTACATGTAAGATCCAATGAATGATAATAAAAAGGGCTGTTACAGAAAAAATAAAAAATGATAAACAAACGGAAAAAAGTTTGCAAAAAAAATCCAAAAAAAATGCCTAAAAAGATCCAAAAATAATCTGTTAATAAAGAGACTTTTTTACTGCAGAATAAAATAATAAACGGTTTATTAGATATTGTATTAAAACTGGAATATTTTAAACATTGAAGCCTATGGGATTCTCCTGAATAAATATGTTGAATGAAACCACCGAATGGCAGCGCATTTCGGCAACTTTTCACAGCTATTCGGTGTTATCTGAATAGACGAAGCATTGCTTCTTTATGGGGGAAATCGCTGCCCTAGAACAGGCACCGTAAGTGCAGGCAATTCGCCAACATTTGGCGATACTACCTGCTCTCTGAATAGCTGAGTGGCCAGGAAATGTAGTCGTACGCTGAATTTCAGTGTCTGGATACATTTCGGGGCTAGATCGTCTCTCTTTGAATAACCATGATTGTCTTCGTCTTTTTGGTTTTTTTTTCAGACGATCCACCCCTTGAGCAGAGCTAAGCCAGGCCCGCCAGGCAATATTGCTACACTCAGAACAGCAGCCCTGCCCTGTCTGTCTCACTGCCTCTCGAGTCCCAGGAGGCCAAGCACCACGTGATGGCGCATGCCAGAGCGAGTGAGAGAGGGAAGTTGGTGCCGCCAGCTGGCAGATGATGCGGGGGGGGGGGGAGACCGACATCATCACAGACACATGCCCCTCTCCCACATGACACCCTGGCCCGCCCGGAATGTCTTGGCTTGTTTGCAGGCATCCTGCTGCATGATGGGAATTTTGTTCACAATATATGGCCATAAATTGCTTAAGCCTGTCAACTGTGTCAATGTATCCCACCTTTGACAGGTCCTACTGTAAATCACCTAATGACCACTATTTACAGGGCCATGGGTTGTGAACTGTTGAAATGCTGAAAGAGTTAAGAGTTGTTAGAATCTGCAATATTCAGCTATTTTTGGCAACAGTCTTCGGTGAGCTGAGGATCCCGTTCGGCGCACTTTGCTGAATTCACCGAAGCACACCGAAATGTGTAGAATGAGAAAGCGCTGAAATTTTGGTGCTCTCCGAATAACAAACTTTGGATCTTCGTGATTTCTCTGCCAGGGAGATTGCAGGCTTACACTGCACAGTGATCTCGGAAACTTATACTTTCAGGGTTATTCAAAGAGGTCCGAATTATTATAATATTCTGCAGTAAAAGTTTCTTTTTAGATTTTTTAGGATCTTTTAGGCATTTTCCAGGATTTTTTAGCGAAAATTTTTTTCCTTTGTTTTTAAATCGTTTCCTTTTTCTGTAACCGCCCTTTTTATTATCATTCATTGGATCTTATATGTAAATTTCAGACATTTTTGTTCTGTAGTTTCTTTGCAAACAGCGTTTCACTTTTCAAACATTCAAGCGTACTGTTTTTTTTTTCTTCACTCCATTCGTCTGCGGTATCGGGTTTTTCCGGTGACTGCTCTGTGCTCTGATTGGCTCCTGCTCTGGTTTCTCCGGGGGGTTCGACGGGGTTAATTCAGATGTTTTTGCGGGTTTCGGTGTGCGTTCGCCGGGTTTTGCGGTGAGTGTTCATTGGGTTTGCGGCGGCTTTTCCCTGCACTATGACAGCCCTGTGGTGCTTGCTGAATACACTGCAGGGTCGCCGAAATGGGATCGGCAAATCGCACCGAATTGAAGTGAACGAAAAGTCACCGAACGTGCGGTGACATTCCGATTCTCTTTGAATAACCCTGTTTGCCTCAACAGAACCTATGATAATATAATGAATCAACTTATTTAACCTTATAAATGAAAATCAACCATAAAACACTGCGAACGTACATTAAGAACAAGAAAACGTGCAACAAGTTTAGTGTTCAGAATTTATTGTGTCTATTACCGTAGTTGTTTGTTACATTAAAGTTGATTTAAATAAACAAAAAAAAAAACTTTGAGTGATGTCACGTGTTTCCTGTCCACTCGGAGTGCAGCTTCAGTCTGCAGCGGCCACACACTTTTTGTACTTGTCGCAGAGCCTCTGGCTACTTTTAGTTTCAAGTCGAACGTGTGCTCCCAGACCAACTTCCGCCCTTCCAACACCGTCACATCCGGTTGTCAAAAGAAGGCGCCTATTTGGAACCTAGTGGTAATGAGCGCCTCTCGATATCGGGCCCGGGTAATCCACAGGGTGCTGCAAGGACAGCTGCTGCCCGACAAGACCCCACAAAGGGCCGATGCTGACAATGCGGGGGAGGAGGAGGATGAGGACATTGAAGATTCAGATCCCCATTTCATGGACGCGGAGGAGATCGCCGGAGGGGGCACGGTGGTCACTTCATGGACCCCTAAGAAGACACGTGGTGAGCATTCAGCTGCCCTTCTCCTGCCACATCCGTGGGCCCATCCGACAACTCCCCCTTCTAATGAGTAGTGTCATATGAAGAAGCTTGCCAGGCCGCAGAGCATCGTGGGAATTGTAGTCCAAAGTGGCTGCAGTGCTGTAACATGACCATCACCATTACTAAATTGCAGATGCAGTTTGTGATTCAGATCTGTCTCCCATTACTTCTCACACTCCATTTACCCTCACTCTGTGTGTCACCCTGCCCCTTTTAGATTGTAAGCTCTTGCTCCTCTTTCCCTGTAGTTCTCATTGTGTTTAACATGTTTTGTCCTTGCAATGTACAGCGCTGCTGAATATGTTGGCTCTTTTTAAATAATCGTAGAATTAGATATGGCAGCTGCGTAGAAAGTGCGATCAGAGGGAGATCTGGATGAAATCACCCTGCTGATTAATGTTTTTTTATGGGTAAATTAAAGTGGGATAAACAGTGTCGCATGCCCCCCCCCCCCGCACCACCTGTGGTTTTAATTTTCTGCAATGCTACCGCACATTGTCCTCTGACGCCGGACACTAACCAAAAAGGAACAAAAACAGTTCCCACCCGACTCGTTTTCTACTCTCTCGGCTCATTTGTTGAGGTGTTTGGTGACATCATTGATTTGGTTTTCTGATGAATTGCGTGAAATTCGCACAATCTCTCTTCACCTGAAAATAAATGCACGTTGCCAGTTATGTCTTTTTTTGCTACCACTTTGTTGACATGGCGGCTTTCCAAATCTCATTTTGTTACGTGGGCTCCCAGTGACGTACAGGGACACTCTCCTCACCCCGACCACTTTACCTTTTTGGTGTATTGAGTTCCCTCTCCTGCTCAAATCAGCATCACCGAGAGCCGGGATTTAGAATTTCTCGGATGCTGGTTCCCCGATTGGCCGCTGGTGATGTGTGGAGAAGCAGCTGGAGGATCGGTTCTGCACATGCTCACATAGGTCCGATCCATTGTTACGCACAAGCGCTATGGAACTTACACAGCGCAATTCGTGAGCGAGGTGGAAACGCAAATTCCATTGGAAGCTTCAGGGAATTTTGCGTTTTGGTCGTCCCTGAGCTGAAGAGGAGGAGCAGCATTGAGAGGGAGAAAAGGGGGTAAATTCACCTAAACCTAAAAAAGTTTTGACGGTCAAGAAGCTGTCGGCAGCATCTTCCCAATTATTTAAGGGCAGTTTTATTTTTTATGTTCTGATTTTTTTTTTAACATTTAAATGCTAAAATGCATATTATTACACATATAACTAACATAAAGTTAAAAAACCTGTAGGTCATAACCCACAGTCTGACCCAACCGCCACTTTTCTATCCCTTCCAGCTGTTC
Source organism: Leptobrachium leishanense (assembly GCA_009667805.1). Classification (NCBI taxonomy): domain Eukaryota; kingdom Metazoa; phylum Chordata; class Amphibia; order Anura; family Megophryidae; genus Leptobrachium; species Leptobrachium leishanense. Next base: position 345,472,765 of record CM019065.1, on the reverse strand, counting down.
TAACTTCCGATTTTACAAATAAAATGTGTTTCTTCTTATTAAAGTTGTTATAAAGGATAACGGCGTGGAGCATCATGTGACCGGCGTATTCCCTCTTCTGGATTCATGGTGGAGTGTAACAGTGGAGGTGAAATCTGTCAAGAGACAGTATTTTACACAAGGGCATCCGTCGTATGACCTCATAGAAGATTCGTTCGACAGAAGAGATAATGATGGAAAGAGATCCCTGCTCTCGCTATTCCTTCGCACGTGTGGTGTTAATCCTGAATTGGTACAGAGCTTTTTAGATTGGCTGCCGGAAGACACTTTAGTGGATTTCCACAATCTCACGGAAATCATAGCAAACTATGCAAAGACTCCAAAGTCTATGGACTTCACCCCATACATCCTAAATTCAGGTATGTGATTTTTATTTATCTATTTAAATCTTCCAGGTTTCTTAACGTTACTTGTATTTTTATATTTTGGGGGGGGGGGGGCTCCGTAGCACAAATGCCCATGAGGGTATTTCATATACAGATTTTTGAGGTTTAGAGCGATACTCTATTGAAAATTAAAGTGTCTCTCCCCCCCCCCTTTTTCTTCCCCCCCCCCCCCCCCCCTCCCTCCCTTGCCACACGCAGCTGCTTGTCTTTTAACTCCGGGACTCCCAGAAGTCCATGAAGACTTTTTGTGCTCCTACGCAACTTGCATAGCATAGAAACTGCAAATTGTGCTGATCCAATCCATCTGCTGCCTCTCTGAGACAATGGGTGGTCTTAAGAGGGTGACATCACTAGTGACCGATTTGGTGATCAGCCGCTGGGATATTCAAAAATCCTGGCTGCTGGTAACACTGGATGGGGGTGGAGGAAACTCCTCCTCTTCACCCGATTCTGGGGGGGGGACTCTACCTATCCTAGCCACTTCAAAAAAGATATACAGGGTTATTCAGAGAGAGGTGAAAACCAGGAGAATGAACAATCTAGACCAAAAAGCCGAGTTGGAAAGTGATATAAATGGGAGAATTTTTCTTGTTTGGCTATTTTCTGACCTAGAATTTTCACTTCTCCAGTCATTCTCCTGCTTTTCACTTCTCTGTGAATAACCCTGATAGTGGTCAGGATGAGTAGAGTGTCCCTTTTTATCTGTTGCGATTTATCAGATTATTTGTCTCCCGTGTACTCTGGATTTTGACAATGGAGCAGTAGGAGGAGCTATAACCATTTTAAATGGTTTTGCTATTTTCCAGGTGGTTTTATTTAGGACAATTGCATGACAAGTACATATTGTACAAGCCCTCTAACATCTCATTATGATCAAGAATAAAGCTCTGAGGAGGGTCTTGAGGTCTCGCAAGAGCAATCTGGATGAAGGCTTGTGGTACAGTGGACATGCTGCCTGGTTTGTTGATTGAGCCTTTAAATGGAGAGACTTTGTGGGACAATGCTCCTTGAGGAGATACCGATCTAGTGGAGGCACATCTTGGGAAAACTCTTAACATGTAGCAAGTCGTGGTGATTTTATAAGTGGGAGTTAAAGGTTGAGTTTCGCTTATGCAAGATGTTTGGGGCCAAAAATGTTTCAGGTTTTTTTTTCAGATTTTGGAATGTTTGCACACAATGTTATCTTGGATGTGACCCAAATCTAAACACCAAGGTTATCAGTTTCCTATATACGTGGCCTGAAGGGCATTTTAAAAAAAAAATAATAATTTTTGAAGGTGTGTGTGTGTGGTGTTTTTTTTTTGTGTTTTTTTTTATTCTAAACTAGTTTTCTCACCTGTCACACGAGGTCAGGTGTGGATTGTCCCACTTCTGGTGTCATGTTGGCGCTCAAAGGTTTTTAGATTTTTTTTGGGAATTTCCGCTAAGGGATACTCAACCTGTATCATGGTTTTTTTGGGGGGGTTTTCTCTCATTATTTTCAATAATTTTTTTGCCTGATCGTGATGTGGATTAACATGATGTTTGGTCGCCACAGTTCCAGGTCGCATCGCCATGAGAGCACATGACATCCCTCTGGTATTGAGGTACTTGCCTAGGCTCTTGCCGCGTCATGTGAAAAGCTTACTGATGGTGGAACGAAAACACAAAGCGAGAGAATCTACTGCTTCCAACAATCCTCTTCCTGACAAATTACCAGAAATCGAAGACCTCCTACGCTTTGACCCCTGGAAGCTGGGTTTTGGATTGGTGAGTTTATCATTCGGTAGTTTACAAGAAAGAATTCTGTGCTGGGGTGGAGTGAAGCCCCATTTTACTTGTCATCACGCTCATGCGCAACAGCGTCAGTGTGCAGGAAAAGTCCTACAGCGAGCACTGACATCAAAGATGTCATCCTGTTGTGGGAGATGCCTCATATGGGCACTGGATCGGCACCGATCTGTGGAACGTCGTGTCGCACCTGCAGTGAGAGAACCTTAGCCAATTATCATCAGATACAGATAATCGGTCTATCCCTAGTAGGGCTGAAACAACGAATCGAATAATAATCTACATCAAATCGATGATTAAAATAGTTGACAACTATCGTTTTAATGGGTGTCGCTTAATCGTCCTGTGCACAGCACACACTGTTTAGGTTCATACTGAGTTAAACGTAAATAACCTCAGCTTCGGAGCTGATTGGAGAAGACGCGCCGCTGCTTTACTAGGTATAGGGTTATGTCAGACACAACCAGTTTGTTTTTATTCCGTTTACAACAGTAGCAGAGCTATAACAAACAATTGGATACTGCCACTGGTGAAGGTGCTGTATGCCTGTGTTTTAGCCTTACTTGAAGCTGGAGTTCTGTGCCATCACCCCACCCTCCCTGCCACACCCTCTTTGGTCTGGAACTGCTATTCCCTCCCTTTGGTCTGGTCCCTTTCCCCAAACTCACTCCCACACTCAGATCTGGTCTTTTGCCCATACCCACTCCCTCTCACACTCAGGTCAAGTCACTTGAGCAAAGTCACTCCCTTCCACCTCCAGTCCCTCCTCCCACTCAGTTTGTTCATGAAATTCTTTAAAAGGGACACTCTACGCACCCTTGCAACTTTTAGCTTATTAACCCCTTTTTCATGCTGACCTCCTCCTCTATGACCAAGTGCTTGTAGCCACGTCCATTTGAGAAAGCAAACATGGGCTTAAGCTGCGCATGCAGCTTCAACCCATCCCTCTGACCAAGCACTCGCATACCTTGTGTGAAAAGTACGCAAGATGCGCAATTTGCGTTTGTAAGTTCGAAAGTTACGTACACTATGCAAATTGCTTCTGAAAAAAGGGGGAGGGGTTGTGGTTATTTTTTTACATAAAATTCCTTTTAAGTAAACTTTTTTTTTTTTTTTTTTTTTTATCCGATTAATCGAAAAAATAATTGGCCAACTAATCGATTTATGAGAATAATCGTTAGTTGCAGCCCTAATCCCTAGTAATTAAGTTAGGGAGGGTAACACTCTTGCCATTGTGGAAAGATTATACAATGTATGATCATATTTGGGGTTTGCTATAGCAAAGTTGCCACGTTACGGTCACAAAAAGGACGAAGGTAAACACGTGATGATTAAGTCTCAACATAAAAGTTGCAGTAATTTTAGATGCTTTCTTCTTTTTTTGGAAGAAAATGCAATCGAATACAAGTGGTTTATGGATGGTATAGAATTTTATGGTTGGGGTTAGGTTACTATTTGTTCTTGTTAGGATTATTTTTCTGTCCTTTCTCATATAGATTGTTAGCAAAGAATTACACCTTTATCACTGTGAAGCCTCTTGGGAAAACCTTTGCACCTGTGACTCCCTCCTGGACAGTATCTCAGATCTCCAAGCCCACGCGCTAATTATTTACAATAAACTGAAGAGAACATGCTATGAATTGGGTGACACGTACATGGAACAAAACCTTCTCACAAAGGATGTTTCCAAAGACATGGCTACAGAGAGCGCATGGAAAGCACTTGAGTTTTTAAAAGATAAAGGTGTTGTGGTGTTGGAAGGAGAGCGAGTCTTCCTGCACAACTTCCACAAATATGAAAAAGATATCGCTACATATATCCATCATCTTACGGTGACAAAGTCCTGGGTTTTGGATATTGAACCAGATGAAGTTCTTAAAGCTGCTCAGGTTCACCAGCCAGCAGAACCTCAAGGTAACTCCAACACGGAGAATAAATCTGCGGTCTCTGATAATGACCCATCGGATGAGTGTATGAAGACTTTGCACATAACAGACTGTGTTCCTAGCTTGGAGAAGCCCAACTTAGCAGTTTTGGATGAAGACCAGAAGAAAGCAGTCAGACTCATTTGTTCAAACCCTGTAACGATCATAAGTGGAAAAGGAGGATGTGGAAAGACGACTATTGTCAGCCTTGTGTTTAGAGCCTTGATCAGAAAGGAGAACGAAGAGGTGGAGATGGCCTGTCGAGCATTCGAGAGTGAGATGAACGAGATGGATGAATGGAAATGTAACGGCACGTGGACTGGACTTAAAAGCGAAGGTCCTATATCTGTTTTACTTACTGCTCCGACTGGGAAAGCTGCAGCGATTTTAAAGAAAAAGACAAAGCTGCCTGCAGCTACCTTGCATCAGGTAAATGTATCGCTAACTGGGAATATTGAACATTTTTCGGGAGGAGATGGCCACCTTGGAATCATTGATATTGTATCTTGTTGTCTACTCTTACCCTAATCCATATTCCTACCTGTTACTCAGAAAAATCAATTCTTTAACAGCATGTCTTGACCAAACCTTCAGTACCCTACCATATCCCCCCCCCCCCATTTCCTCCATCTCTCCCTATGCTGTTGTGTTCCTTCTTGTAACGTGGACATATTATGGTACTGCTGGGCTAGCAAAGGTCTGGTTTTGCCTTTTCAGACTTCTAACTTTTCATTAACATTCGTGTGTGTTTTTGAAGGAGATGGGAGGACGCCATTATTTCCATACATGTTGAAATGGCACTGAAGTTAAAGTTTAAAAACCTTTCAAGATGTTGTAGTCGGGTTAAGGCCCCAAGTAGCAGCCAGGATCTTTTTTCGGGATCTTGCTCCCTAGTTGGGATGTAGACTCGGGTCTTGTTCTACATGCATTGAAAGCCATTAGTTTTGAATAATTTTAGTAATATTGTTTTGAACTGGTTTTATTGATCTCTCTTGACTGTTGTGTCTTCAGGTGACCTGCAGTTACTCGACCTGGAAAAAACAACACAACGATAATCCTGACCTTAAGAAAGAGTGGAAGTTTTCCAAAGTGGAAGTCCTCGTTGTAGATGAAGGAAGTTTGGTGTCTGTTGATATTTTGAGCACCGCTTTAAAGCTCCTTTCTCACCATGGGAAACTGGCTAAATTAATACTACTTGGTATGTGTTCCTTGTACAATATATATCTGGAGTTACAGGGATACTCTAGGGTTCAAGCAGGATGGGGTGAAATGGAGGGGTTAAAACACGCAAACACTGCCTCCATATTTTAACCCTAGTGTGTAAGCGTGAATCCATTGTTTGTTTTTTTGGGTTTTTTTTAGAACGTATTTTTACCAGAAAGGATACATTGAGATTTCTCTCGTTTTCAAGTATGTCCTGGGTGGCGAGTATGTACCGTTAGGTGTCTTGCCCAAGGACACTTACTGGAGAGGCGCTCTTGCCGGGATTTGAACCTGTGTCTCCAGTCATAGAGCAGTGATGTTACCTCTACTCCACCCAGCCGATACTGTACTTCGGTTCTAGTCTACAACCGATAAGCTGCGGCTTCCGTTGAAGCTGTAGCTGTCATCTGACAGAGATATATAGACAAATATTTTTTTTTTTTTTTTTTCTATTTTGATTTTAATTCTAGCCGCTTGTGACGGCATCATTACAGAGTTCATAACAGAGGTTTTATTTCAATATACTTTATTAAAGGTTATGTTTTATCTTTCTTGTAGCTGTATATTCTCACATCACTGATTTTATTGTAGTTTTCAGTGGGAGGGTGACGGCGTCTTGCTTTCACAGTTGCAGAGATGCTAATATACAGTTCCTCAGTTTCCCCAGTCTGAGGTCCTGAGCTGCACAAGGTTTCACATGCACAGCTTGTGCTAGTTCATGTGAAGCTCTGGCGGGTGAAGTAGTGGGCGGGGAATAGCCAGGAAGTGGGAGCTGAAGAAACCGCTTTAGCTGAGGGGCGTCGCCAGAGATTAAACGAAAGCGTGTAAGGCGAGAAAATAAATATTTCTTTACATGAAAAATATATATATATATAATTTTTCTAGTTTCTCATTTAAAAAAATATAAAACTTTCTAGACATGCATGTCCCTTTAAGAACCCACACATATCTGGAACATGTTTATGCTGGATTTAAACACTTTTTTTGTCCTCTCTTCTTTATTTGTTCGTTTCTCACAGGGGACGTTAGGCAGCTGCCCAGCATTCAGCCTGGGAACCTGCTCGCAGATGTTTTTAACGTTCTGGATAAATTGAAGTGGGCAGTTGAATTAAGAAAAAATCACAGAGCAGAGTCTCAGCTGATTGTGGACAATGCAACAAGGTAACGACTTTGATTTTATATTAAAATATAAGGGCAGCACATACAGCTACTTTTTCTAGTAGATCTGAAGAATGACCTGGACTAGAAGTGGACAGAGGGCCAGGGAGAGTGAAGGCCATAATAATATAGCCATGTTTATTCTATTTTCTCTGGTCTTCTCATGGAATTGCTAGGAGTGCCTCCTGTGTTGTACGTTTTAAGTACTTAGAATATCCGGAGAACACCGTATGAATGTGTTTTTACTGATTTCTATACCTTTCACAAGAGCTTCCTACCAATAAATTGTTAATGCAACATAAATACTTGGATTGATATAATTTTTCCCTTAATTATTTGAAATCACAAACAGGGCTATTCAGAGAAAGGTGAAACTCAGGAGAATGACTGGAGAAGTGAAAATTCTAGGTCAAAATAGCCAAACCAGAAAAATTCTCCTTTTTATCTCCCTTTCCAAATCGGCTGTTTGGTCTAGATTGTTCTCTTCTCCTGGTTTTCACCTTTCTCTGTATAACCCGGATAGTGTCGTTAGTGTTGTTGGGATTTTTTGTTCTGGATACGGTTAAATGCAGAGTGGCGAAAGGGGCATTTTAGAAACGAAGAGATATGTTGAGTATGTACTGTTAAAGGTACTGGAGTATGACTAGTTTGCCCATCGATCAAAACCTTTTTATTCGTTACGGATTTGTTTTGGTTGTCAGAAATGTAGAGTATTGTAAATATTCAAGGATTTATGTTAGATAAAAACCATAGGCTGCACTCCCTCTGACTCTATTAATTCTTTCCCTCATACATACACTTTACTGTAGTGAGCAGGCAGCTGGTGTTACCTTAAAAGTTAGGGTTGCACCGATATCGGTGGCGATACCGGGTACTGCAGGAGTACTTGGTACTCGTGCAGTACCCCCGATTATTTTTTTCCGATACCGGAAGCCGGCATTGAGCCGGCTTGCCGGCATCCGAGGGCTGGGGCGGCTGTCCGAATGCTCTATCGGCATTCGGACAGGCCCTGCAGCTGCTCACTTTCTTTATACTTGCCTTCCTTTAGCGACGCCGGGAAAGTCTTTGCGCGCTCCTTGGAAGGTCCCCAGCCGCGACCACGTGGGACCATGTGATCGCGGCTGGGGTCCTTCCAACGAGCGCACGCGCGGAAACTTTCCCGGCGTCGCTAAAGGAAGGTAAGTATAAACAAAGTGAGCAGCTGCAGGGCCTGTCCGAATGCAGATAGAGCATTCGGACAGGCCCTGCAGCTGCTCTCCGCTCATACTTACCTTCCTTTAGCGACGCCGGGAAAGTTTCCCCACGTGCGCTCGTTGGAAGGACCCCAGCCGCGATCACATGGTCCCACGTGGTCGCGGCTGGGGACCTTCCAAGGAGCGCGCAAATACTTTCCCGGCGTCGCTAAAGGAAGGTAAGTATGAGCGGAGAGCTCCAGGTGAGCTGGGGGGGGGGCATTTTCCATGAGCTGGGGGGCATTTTCCATGAGCTGGGGGGCATTTTCCATGAGCTGGGGGGCATTTTCCATGAGCTGGGGGGCATTTTCCATGAGCTGGGGGGCATTTTCCATGAGACCTGGGGGCTTTATATGAGGTCTGTTCTTATTGGAAAGCGGTCACATGACATAAAAGTATCGGTACTCGGTGAGTACTTGAACAAAAGTATCGGTACTCGTACTCGGTCTTAAAAAAGTGGTATCGGTGCATCCCTATTAAAAGTACAAGCTATTGAAACTTAAAGCAAGATTTTGATTTTCCACGGTCTTCGGTGCAATGACTAAGATTAACCTCGATCGGATTTAACCTGTAACGCTGCCAATGACAGATGTAGAAGAGAATGCCCTGTAATTGCCTCTTCTTTCAGGGAGGCACTCCTCATCTGTGGAAATGGAAAATAATGATGCCGCAAAGCCCCTGTATGAGCATGCCTAAGTGCGCCTCAAATGGGGCGATTTTCATAAACGTCCCAAGACCTTGAAATGCTGTTATAATATTTTTCCTAGACCGCCATAATTTGGGGAAGGACATATTCCAGGAATGTAACTGTTAATGAGGCTGCTACAACTTTGCAACCCCCCCCCAAATATAACAACAACCGTTTACCAATGACAAGTGATTCATAGTATTTTTTTGCAACTATTTATCCTGTGTAAAATCCATAAATTAGGGTGTCGATGGAAGCAATAGAAATAACACGGGGCTTTTTCTGATTCGATTTGTGGCTATAGATCTTATACATTTAATAATTGCGCCCAATAAACTATTCCTGTGTTACATTTAGCCAGGGCTAAAATATGTCTTTCTCTTACAGAATATCTCAGCAATGGCCTGTTCATTTCGATGCTGTGATAGATCTGACTCGTGGGACTGATGTTGAAATGCCAACTGAAGACAAGAAATTTATTTTGGTTGCGTTGCCTGACAGCGATGGCTATGGTAAGAGTTTTTTTACTTTTTCTTAATTTTATTTTATTATATTGGTGTCCATTGTGTTACTGTATACTCTTACCTATGTAGCTGCCAGACCTAAAAATAAAATGGTATGGGACTCAGAGTCAGCGATACTTGGATGCATATAGATGTTTTAGAATACAGGTTATCTTAAAGGGATACTCTAGGCAACATGACCACCTAAGCTTTTTTTAGGTGGTCATGATGCCCTGAGTATGCCCTTGTCTGTCCACCCCTCCCTCTGCTCAGCCGATCGGCTGAGAGACGCGGAGGACTTTACTCCGCCCTCCCAGCTGTCAGTCAGCAGAGCGGAATTCATATTTCCCGCTTCTGCCGACTATTGCCGAGTAGGAGACGTCATCGCGCTTTCAGTGCGATGACGTCTCCATCTCGGCGCAGTAGCTGGCGGCAGCGAGCCGCCAGCATAGTCTGCGGCTGGGATTAGTGTTGCGCGCACCTCTTGCGCGTAACACTAATCCAATTAGAAGAGGAAGCCTGCTGATTGGCTGGCTTACGTGACAGGCGCGCATGCGCGCTTCTCACGTAAACCATTAGCCAAGCTCAACATTTTCAGGACAGGAGCGGAAGAGGAGGGGAGTGAGTATAAAAAAAAAAAAATTTTTTTTTTTTTTAGGGTATTACAGTTTAAAATAAAAATTATATATCTATATCTCTATATATATCTATATCTCTCTAGGTAGGGAATAGGTATATTTTAATGTAAAAAAAAAGGGGGGGGGTTTTAGCCTAGAGTGTTCCTTTAATTTCTTTGGACCAATTTGGGTGTGTTTTTTTATTTATTATTATTTCAAATCTCTTGACATTTTGCAATATTTACATATATTAATGAGATTCTTTGACCGGACACAAGACTTAACAAGAAGCTCATTTATGTTTCATATACAGCATCTACACACAGCTTGAAGGGCATTTTATACAATATTTTAATACTATTGTTCCCCCAGTCACATAAGGTCAGGGGTGGAATTTTTCACTTTTAGCATCCGGTCAATGCTGAAAACCTTTTTGGAACATTTTGAAATTCTGGATAAGGGTTATTCAGCCTGTACACGTAACATGTATTCTTAAACTTGCACATTATTGGTGTGTCTAATCCGCACAGCTTTATCATTCAAACTATGTATGCCTTTTCAGCCTTAGTATTCTTACACTACACATTCTCTGTGGAAGGACTGGAGATAAGGTCAAACAGTATAATATACATATATTAACTTTATTTCGACTGGCATAGGTTCTGCCAGTTTTCTGGGCTTCAGTCGTTAACCCTTTATCGCAGGGGGTCTGCAGCACGGCAGGCGGGCTTTAACACTATGGCTTTCTAGCCCTCCTCCGACCCGTTTCTCTTCCCAGTGGGTCGAGTCGTGTCATGGAGTGGTTGCAGCAGGACTGCCTGAAATCAGCCGCTATGGAGCCGCTGGAGGAGGGCCAGAAAGCCACGGGGTGTGCTATGCCACTGTGTGTGACATTTATAGGCCCGCATGCTGTGAGGATGGCATGGTCCGCTCTTTGACGTTAAGGGGTTAAATCAGGGCTTGACAAATTTGCTTTGCATCTAGGAGATGAAAGAAAAAAAAAGTTAGGAGCCATTTATTTTTTATGGTAATAAGTGAGCGATGGTCTCCAGTCTCTGCCTCTGTTACGGCTATTCTAGTTTGAAATACACTATATTGCCAAAAGTATTCGCTCACTCATCCATATGCGAGTCAAGGCAGGTGAGCGAATACTTTTGGCAATATAGTGTATACAAAGTTCTTAAGGATCCTAAGAAGGTTATTAGGCAAAGAGAAGAGGCATAACTGTGTGAAAACACGCGCTGTGCTTCTGTAAAGATGCACATCAGAGCAACATAAGAGAAGGCGTGCTGTGCTGAGCATTCATGTCTCTGTGTGATGCCTGGGGGGGGGAGCAGTGTGGAAACTGGTCCTCTGGCATTCATCAACAGCATGAGGTGGAGCCCCCCAGAGCTGCTGGGCAGACACCGCACAGAACTGCAATAAAGCTTTCTTATGCCTGTGCCAACAGTGAATGGGATGACAAAAGCCCAGGCGCCAGGACACAATTTCTAGTCGCCATAGCGACCTGGCGCCTGGGATTTGTCGAGCCCTGGGTTGAATGAGTCTTGTGTGTCTGTAAGTCCGTTTCATACCCGTTGGATTATAACGATCCAGCGCTGTAGTTTGGTGGCTGGCACTTTCTTCTTTTCTGAATGTGATTTGCGTTTCTGTGTCTTCACTTTAACACACAGAGCTGCAGGTGGCTGTAGAAAAACTCCTAGCAAGAGGACCAGGATTACAGGATCACAAACGCTCTCAGTTCATTGCATTCAGAAAGTAAAGCATAACTTTATTTCAATGTTTTGTAGTTAAAAGCGTTACATCATGGCATTCTTATATAGAAAACTGCAACATTATGTGTGTGACTTGGCTTTGTATTCTTGGCGTTTGATGCCTTGTTTTATGAAACCTGTCTTTTTCTTGTAGGAATGACTGCATGTTAATAAATGAACTCTGCTGTAAACATTATTCACAACATAATATCAAGTAAGTTTATTAACTTCTATTAATCCTGAGTTGAGATGTGCTTAGCTTTTTCTGCCTTACCCTCTCCCCTTGTACTAAAGACTTGGGTACATTCTTCGCGCAAACATTAACCTACATTAAAGCGCAAAAACGCATTAATGCAAGGGACAAAACCCTTCGCGCAGAATGTCGTATTACAATGTCCACGCAAAAAAATGCACGTTAACGTCTAGCGCGGGTGGACCTGCGCGAAACCCTTTGCGAGCGTACTGTACTTTGCGTCCTATACTTAACATTGTGAGCGCAAATGCGTTTGTGTGCTGGTACGCGCAAGGTATTACAATCTTAGCGCAAAATTTAACGGACAACGTTTGCGAGCATAATTTTATCGTCTTTGAAAAGCTGGTGGTAACTGCAAATCTGCAGTAACTGAACGTTCTGGCTGAAACCAAATACACCAGCCCAAAAAAAACAATACAGCATTCTACACATACCCAAACAATAAAATGGAGAAGTTGTGCGTGTTTTTATTATTGCTGCAGCATATATACTCAGATTGATTTTGACAGGTGCAAAAACTGAACGGGAGACCATTGTGGTTCGTAATTCAGATTGGCTGAATCGCGTGAAAAAACAGTCCACACACCGATTTCTGCGCGCTCTATTGCGTGGTATTTTTTGACGGATTAAAAAATGCGCTCGGATTGTAATACCAACGTTGATTTACGCACGTTAACGTTTAACGCTGTGTGCAACAAAAGTAGCGCTGCGTCAGTGTTTTTGCGCAAAGAATGTAAACGAGCCCTTGGTGATTGCAGAAGGGAGACCCCCTAGGCTTTGCAGAAACCGCTTACAATGCACTGCGACCCATGGGTTTAGCATCATGGAATTGCTAATGCTAGATGGAGGAGGCTACCTTTTTGACAGCATCTCGGGTCCATTTAGGGTTGCCAGGTCGGCCATGTTTTCTGGGACACATATAACTTAGTCATGTTGATGGGCAGCACATGAAAAATGACACCCCGCAGCAAATATAAGCCATACACTGCAGGTCAAATCAAAAAGGAATCTCGGGTGATCTGCCTTCATCTCCTACCTGCATCATATGAATTATACATGTTGCAGGGCAACATGTTTCAAGGCCCTCACCCTCTGGATGAAATAGTTATGTGTCCAGGAAAACATGAAACATGGCTGATCTGGCAACTCTAGGTCCATGTCCATCTTCTTTGTGCAGTTTTCCATTAGATTTACGTCTGAATAAGGCTGTGTCCCATGAACACGTACCATGCAACTCTGATTCCAGCTCTGTCTTTTCCCGCAGGAATTGTAAGGGGAAATTTGAGTTCCAGTGTAAAGACAAGGTGTGCTGCACAAAAAACGCTTATGTTAAAGATCTTCTTACAAAGTAGGTATCCCTGGAGAGCGCTCCCCATATCCTGAGGATTTGTTTTTATGGAACGTGGTTTCCAGTGACTGTAAGAGGATTCTTTATGCTTTCCATTTGTATTATTCCATTGTATCAGGCTGTCAAATAGCCATGCTTTTAATTATAACAAATCTCTGTTCTCTTTTTAAATTAGAATTCTATTTCAAGAAAATTGTCACATTGCACAATTACGTTAAACTTGGGTCGTTTAATTTTTGTAATTTTTTTTTTCATCATTGGCAAACTAGGGCTGGGAGATATCTGCTCTTTAAATCGATTTTAATAGCAGTTGGGGTTTACCACAATTTTAGTTTTGGGAAAATAAAGGACTCTGGATTTGTTATTGATGGACTATCCATCCAATCATTGGGGGGGGGGGCGTCAAACAAGAGTAAAGTCGCTGTCAACTCCAAACGCGATTACATCGTGCTAGGTCGTGGATATCTCCCAGCCCTAATGCCAACCCTTGTTTAACCCATATCTAATATTTCAGTGACCCCAGGGCTTTATTATGAGGATACTAGCCCTTGTCATTGATTCTTTTCCTGGTTTTACTTGTGTTTTGTTCATTTTCCAGAACTGCAAGTGAGAAAGCCGAGGAAAATGTGTCCGGCACGCAATTACCTGGTACGCACCCTGGGGCAGAAGCAGAGAATGGATGTAATTTGGGAAAACCGAAAGAGCCGAATGATGATGAAAGGCTGTGCAACGGAGAAGTGTTTTTTATAATTGCCGTAAGTATAAAAATGTAATCTCCCCGTACTAGAGAGAATCTCCATAACGTCAGACAGATTACATTAAATTACACTTTTTTACCACCTTTTTGTGTCATGGAAAATGTATTCGAGTGTACTTTAATGTTTTACATCTTCTATAAATCCCTTCTTTTTTTTTTTTTCCTCCCTATTTGATCATTACACACCCCCACCTTGTGCTAGTTCTAACAGGGGCATCCTACAGGTTTCACAATCGATTTTTATTAAACTATTGATATCTACCAAGTGCCCAACAAAGGCCAATGTTGAATTTATTTTAGGAAGAAAACCTAGAATGTCTCCTTTTTAAAAAATAAAAAGCTGCTACACCTTATGAATGGTTATGGTTTGTAGCATGTGGGATAACCATCATCCATTAATAATAGTTCAAACCTGTGACATCTCAAGTCCCTGAGCTTTATTCTTTAAATCTAAAAGTCGTTGCAACTTAAGATAAATCACCAATCAGATGGCGCTTACGGCATGAGGTGGAATCCTTCCATGGTGCTGCAGGTGCCAGAGCCCAATCTTCTTTGTGTGAAACAAACGGAGTCCAGCAGGGGTGTGGTCCAATAAGTGTACTTTTAATGCAGGGACTCCGAGGCGAGTATTGCAATACTCGCGCCTCTGAGTCCTTTATTAAAATTCTAACTTGTTCTCATAACTTGGCTAAATTCTATTATTTATTAAGGAAGTGGTCACGGTGACATTTTGGCCCATACAAGGGATTTGATAAAATTAACTTGTGTATTGGATCAGACCCTTTGGGTGGTGTGTGTTGTTTTGTTTGTTTTCTTCCCTTTTTTAAGTCCTTGGCCTGCTACCTGTCCCATTCTGTTTAAATTATGGAGCTGTATGGGGTTATATCACCCATGGAACAAGAAAACCAACCTCCGGCTTCAGCAAAACTGTATGCGTCAAGGTGTGCAATAAGGACCTTCTGAGACTGGTTGTTACATAGTTACATAGGCTGAAAAAAGACATGCGTCCATCGGGTTCAGCCTCTCCCACATAACCTACTGCTGTTGATCCAAAAGAAGGCAAAAAACCCAGTCTGAAATGCTTGCCAATATGCAACATACTGGGAAAAAATTCCTTCTTGACCCCAGAATGGCAGTCAGATTTCTCCTTGGATCAAGAAGCTTTTACCCACATATTAAATATTATAACCCTTAATATTCTGTGTCTGCAGGAAGTCATCCAGTCGTTTTTTAAAAGTCTGTGCAGACTCTGACCCAACCACCTCAACAGGCAGAGAATTGCACAGCTTTATTGTTCTCACCGTAAAATAACCCTTCCTATGATTTAAGCTAAATTTTCTTTCTTCCAGTCTAAATGGATGACCCCTTGTCCTGTGTATAGTCCTGTTAATGAATAGGTTATCAGACAATGGTTGATAATGGCCCCGTATATATTTATATAAGGTTATCAGATTCCCTCTAAGGCGCCGTTTCTCTAAACTAAACAGGTTTAAGCTTGTTAGTCTTTCCTCATAACTTAACCCTTCCATTCCCCTTATTAATTTAGTTGCCCATCTCTGCACTTTTTCTAGCGCTATAATATCTTTTTTTTAAGACAGGTGCCCAAAATTGCACAGCATATTCAAGGTGCGGCCTGACCATTGATTTATACAGAGGCAAAATTATGTTTTCATCCTGTGAGTGAACTCCCCTTTTAATGCATGCCAATACTTTGCTGGCCTTGGCGGCTGCTGTTTGACATTGCACATTGTTACTTAGTTTGAAGTCTGATTATTCCCAAATCCTTCTCCTGCTTGGATTTCCCTAACTCCGTACCTTTAGGGTATAAATTACTTGTGTGTTCTTCACTCCGAAGTGCATAACTTTGCATTTATCTAGATTAAATTTAATCTGCCATTTAAGTGCCAAGTCCCCCAATCTATCTAAATCCCTCTGCAGCGAAGTAACATCCTGCTCACATTGTATTACTTTTCCTAGTTTTGTGTCATCTGCAAACACTGATACATGACTTTCAATGCCTATCTCAAGGTCATTTATAAATAAATTGAATAGTATTGGTCCTATAACCGACCCCTGAGGGACACCGCTTACCACTGGTGTCCATCTTGAAAATGTACCATTTATGACCACTCTCTGTACCCTATCTTTTAGCCAGTTTTCTATCCAAGAACGAGTATTTTCATCTAGACCAATTTTTCTTAATTTAAATAGTAACCTTTTGTGTGGAACTGTGTCGAAAGCTTTGGCAAAATCTAAGTAAATCACATCCACTGCGACCCCCTGATCTATACTTCTACTTACGTCCTCATTGAACGTAATTAGGTTAGTCTGACATGATCTGTGTTTCATGAAACCATGCTGATTTTTGCCAATTACATTATACCTCCCAATAAATTCCTGAATATTATCCCTTAGTAACCCCTCAAATACTTTCCCAGCCACAGATGTTAAGCTCACAGGTCTATAATTCCCAGGCACACATTTTAAACCTTTCTTAAATATAGGGACCACGTCAGCTTTTCTCCAATCCTCTGGTACTATTCCTGAAAGAAAAGAATCTCGAAAGATTAAGAACAGAGGTTTACATATTTCAACACATAGCTCCCTCAGTACTCGCGGGTGAATTCCATCTGGCCCTGGGGCTTTGTTCACATTCACATTGTTTAATTTCTGCAAAACCTTGTCTTGAGTCAACCAGTCACTTTGTATTAGTAAGTTTTTCTTAATGAATTTCATGTCTCCTGTTATAGGATTCTCTTTGATAAATACTGAAGAAAAATAATCATTTAAAATTTCTGCCTTATCCTGATCTTCAGTTAACAATACCTCAGACTCAGATTTTAGTGAACCTACATTTTCACTCTTGGGTTTTTTAGAATTTATGTACCTAAAGAATCTTTATGGGTTGGTCTTGCTCTCTTTGGCTATTTCTTTTTCATTTTCTAGTTTAGCCCATCTAATCGCATTTTTACATGCTTTATTGGCTGCCCTATATGCTTTATAGGATGCCTCAGATTTATCAAATTTAAAAGCTTAAATGCCTTTTTATTTTTAATTTCCTTAGTTACCTTCCTACTAAGCCACATTGGTTTCAGTCTATTTCTTTTAGATTTATTAACCAGTGGAATATATTGTGACGTGTACATTTCTAGTGTTAGTTTAAAGATATTCCACTTATCCTCAGTGTTTTTCCCGTGAAAGAGTTTCTGCCAGTCAATGACGTTGAGAGCTTCCTTTATTTTAATAAAGTTGGCCTTTTTAAAATTATATGTTTTAGCATGCCCCTTATGAATGTGTTTTTTTGAGTTTATTTCAAAAGTCACCATATTATGGTCACTGTTTCCCAACTGTTCCTTTACATTAATATTTGAGAAAAGATCCACATTATTTGTTATAACCAGGTCCAGACAGTTATCCTCTCTAGTTTGGTGTTTCTACCAGTTGTGACATGAAGGTATCATTTAAAATGTTCAGAAACCGGATTCCCTTTGCTGAATTACTAGTCCCACTATCCCAATTAATGTCCGGGTAATTAAAATCTCCAATAATTAAAGTGCGACCATGATCTGCAGCCTTCCTAATTTGCTCTAACAGTTGTTCTTCCTCATCATTATCTATATTAGGTGGTTTATAGCATATGCCAACCAATAGTTGACTTTCCTGTTTATTCCCCAACTAAATATTTACCCATAAGGATTCCACATTTCCCTCATCGCTTTCCAGTTGTGTAATATTAGGCTTTAAATCCTGATTTCCATATAAACACACTCCACACTTGTTGGTTTTCTTCTTCCGTGACATTTTACATCATTCCAGGTATGAAATGCTATTTAAAGCTCGATTTGCCTGAACACTTTCATGGTATCGTGTCAGTATATGCTAGATGTGCGTTTATCTCTTCATGGTTTCTGTGCAGAATTTTGTAACTATTGGCGTTTCACAGACACAGATCTCCATGTCTACCACACTTTGGCAAATCTACTCGTTTCTGATTTCAGGACGTGGAAAGGGACAGAATCCGTGAATTGACCTTGGCTGATGACGACAGAGAATTCACTTTGAATTATAAAGCTTTGAGGAGTAGAAGTGGTATGAGGCACGCATGGGCTAGAACTATACACACGTTCCAGGTACGGTAACTAGCAGCCAGCATGACATCCAAATGCACAAGTGATGATCCTACTAAAACGGTTAGCTGTGAGACACACTGGCAGTAGTGGAGGTCGCTCTCTCAGCTTTCCATTAAGCTTTGCGTCTTGGCCTTTATCTTGATGGCCACGTGGAATTCGTGAAAAAACTATTTAAGTTGAAGTTGTATCTTCTGTTCAGCTGTCGGGTTGTGTCCAGTCCTTCTTTTTTCTATTTTTATCATATTGTGCACGTTTGTTTAGCAGTCTAAAGGTCTGTCATCTGATTGCAATTTACAAAAGTACTCGACCCCCTGCCGGCAGATTTCTTCTGGGTTTTGTAGCCAAAGATACCTTTTTATACATGGAAAAAATGTAGGATTTGGAGCACAACCAAAAACATGCCATGTACTTACGACCTAAACTTGTACAGAACACTCCAGAAGGGATCAGTATGTGCTTGTAGCATAAAACTAGAACTGCAGACCAAAATATGTGCGCTTGGTCACATCCTACATCAATATGCCCCTGTATCCGTGCGACCTGTTCTCACTGGTGCTCCTACATCTGGTATTTATCTTAAAACCTGTTTTTTAACTCCCTTCAATCCAACAGAGACTTGAAGTTTAAAGCAAGCCTGCAGTACACATGTCTACCTCCTATGATGTCTAAAAGCATATTGATCTATCTCCTCTCTTGATGAGATATCGCAGACGGCGTTTACCTGGTTAAAGTGCTGGGCGCCACCACTTTCCTCCTCTATGGGTGTCAAGGGAGGAGGGTCCTCTCGCAACACTTCTCAAATGACCTTCTGTGGTTGATGTGCTGACTCCACATACAACATGTCGCCACTCAATGCTCTGCCCTGTAGGACCAGATTTTGAACATGTAGTGTCTCTTGCGCTGATAATTTCCTCAGGGTTTATGCGGTCTTTGTTTTTTGTTTTTTTTGCCAATTATCTTCGTCTTTTTCTGCTGGTCTTAGGGTTCTGAAGAGGACACGGTCGTGTATGTGCTGAGCACAGCTGGCAGGCAGAACTGGAAGCACGTATACACCGCTGTAACACGAGGACGCAAGCGTGTCTATATCATAGCCAAGATGAGTCAACTTGACCAAGCCATTGCTAACAAGGCCCGCGAAAGAAAAACCCGGCTTCAGTATCGTTTAAACACATTACTCCAGCAGAGTAAAAACCACTCTAATCCAACGCACTCTCCTCCAGCCACCAAGATCATCGATTCGCAGACCCAGTACCCACTCCTAGAGGGTCAAGATTGGTCACCATCGCGTGCTCCATTTCTACGTGTTCCCGGTACACCCACCCAGAGAGATAATGGGGATCATCCAGTGCAAGCAGACGATCATAACGGAGGTGAAGGTGATTCTCCTGTACAGAAGAGGACTGGAGGCTCCATAGATGATCCTGGAACACCTTCAAAGGTGTCTCGCTTCGGAAGTAACAATACAGTAAGGGAGAAAATCTACATTTTCCTTTCTTGGTGGTGGGTCATTTAAAGATTCAGGCGGTGATGGATTTAGTATAAGCTGATGGGTCACTTTAAGGATTGGCAGCTAGGTATGGAGCGGCACTGTTTAAGAGGTATGGGTGAAAGATAACAGGTGCAGGAGACACAGAAAAATTAAGTTAGTTGAGTAGCGAGACACATGAGGATAGCTATTAGGAGGTGACGGAGATGCTAAGGAAAGATGTGCAGGGGAAAGACGTCAGAGACTTGTAGAAGTGGGAAAGGCCCTCCAAGTTTATAAACTTAAAGGGACAAGCTGGAGAAAAAACATTTGCTGCTTCTTAAAGACAAAATTCTCTTCTAAATGGTGGAAACCATGTTTTTGGTTTAAATATCCAAAACCAGTTTAAAATTTGCATTTAGTCCACTGTAAAACTGACAGTGATCCTGATCCAGTAACATACTTCTCATAGAGAAACATTTGAGGACCTAGAGGGTGGGGTAAAAACAAAGAAAACATACAATTACGCACATTTGCACGTGCCTTTGTTTGATTTTGTTTATATAATTATTTATTTTTTCCTCTGGACCAACGAAATTCACCATTATTGCAACCATGGCAAATGTCAGCAATGAGTATATAGATACATGCAAGACAAGTTAATGACAAATATTCTTTTGGTGGGGCCTTAAGACAAGTTGTTAGCCCCTCTTAACGAAAGCTAGCCCAAATTTTTATTAATTTCGGTAGGGATTCGTTAGACTCAACCTGATCACCTAGTTAGCTTAATCCTTATTCCAGAGGTGTTGATTATTTTGACGGGGGGGGGGGGGGCACGACTGGAAAACCATATTCTACAAATCCCATTATACATCTCCCCTCCATAGTTTGGTATTTCTTAGAGCAGGTATGCTCAGCCTGCGCTGTGACACATATCCAATTTAAATGGAAGTATTTCCCCATGAGAGGGAGGTTTAAAATGGATCATTTACTTCATTACACACCGACACTATACTATACACCGAGCCCCTCAGTGACTATCCACGGGGAGAATACAGAGGTCATGGGGTCCTGTGGTATCCAGAAAAATCTGACCTATGAAACCTCACCAAAAAGATGCCCTGAGCGTCTTTAAATGGAAATATTGGATGTGAAGCAGATCTATATTCCGCTTTAACTGTTAAACTTGATACAATTTGTTTTGAAATATGTAAAACTGATTAAATAAAAAGTTACTCCCGTATGCACATAGTATGTTTATTTATCTTGATACAGGTCATTACTATTATTTAGTAACTTACATAAAATCTAAGTTTTCCTTTCTGGCCTCGCAGGACGTGTCGACCTCTCCTCTGGCCACCGCCAGCCTGCAGAATCTCAGCATCGGCAGTCCGTGCACCAAGCAGCTCAAATTCTAAACTCTGCATCGCAAACCGATGTGTCAAGACTGCAGCCAGCTCCAGAGCCGGACGCCAACCTTCCCTCCACCGACACAGGGAGGTTCTTTATACCTTTCAGAATTGCATAACTCTTCTAATCCCCGTGTACTACTACAGCAATATTTACTGTGCCTCCGTAAGCATCTCAAGTGCATAAACGCTATTATTGGACATTGGAACCTGCGATCAAGTTGGAAATTGTAATTTTTTTTAAATGTATGATTGTTTTCCAAACCGAAGAAGTGGTTTCCCTGCAAAAAAATGGCAAAACACAAATTTCAATACATGCCAAAAACCGCAAAACCGTTAAAAATAAAAATGTATCTATGTGTTATGGATTTAGGAGTAAAAACATACCAAGCATTAATCACCAATCTATCTTCATGCCTGTAAACCTGGATTGCTAGAGCAATATTTCTGGCCATCTTCTCTATTAAATAAAAAAACATCCCCCCTCTTCCAATTTAACCACAGGGGAAGGCAAAAATGATGTTTATTAGAGATGTACTGGACTTGCCTCTGGCCTTACAAACCAGCCTAGGTCTCATTTAGGAAAACATTGGGACTAGTCTATGAAAATTATTGTTGAGTATTGCACTTGCGTTGCATTTGTTCAGAATTCATGGATTTTACGTGGTGTTCTTTGATTCTGTGTGTTCTGGCGTATGGGCTCAGATGAAGTTAACGATTCTTAGTCTATTATTTTAGCAGCGTTCGGTTTGCACGTAATGCTGGGACCATTCCTGTTTGTTGGTTCCGACAGCAATCATTTTGCCTTTTATGCAAACCACACAACATCATTATTTCATCTGGAAATGCTTAAAACTCACAGGGCTGTTTTCTGGGTTGTGTGTTGACTTCCAGGGTTTTGCTAGTGAAAATTGGTAGGCCTCAGTTTGACAGGACATGTCTTGTTGACCCTAATGGCCAATGGATGCATGTATTTTTACCAGCACAAATTCCCTCCCTGGTCAGCGCTTGGCTAATCAGAACAAGCAGTGACTGTGTCTTGCCGGCATACGACTGACTTGAGTACCGATTGGCTGTGAGCTGACTTGATTTCATGTGTTTGACCCCCCCCCCCCCCCCCCCTTTACAGGGCACAAAACACTTTCTTCCTTGTTTCACTGTGGTCAAGATGACATGTCATTTGTTCACTATTAAAATAATCCATAGTTTGATAAACCTGCCACCTTCATAGATTTTAAGAGGGTTGTTACGTTTACAAATTACACAAATGGAATCTAGCCTAGGCCTGATGGAATCAATGCCAGTTTTCGGGGCCAAACCTTGCTGCCTCGTGGGCAATATGTATCCTGCAGGTATAAGTGAGCAAACAAATGCACATTTGAGTGTTTTTAAGTTGAAGTTAATAAAGCATTCTTTTTATACATTGTATTTCAAATGATTTTATTGTTAATAAAAATTTCATACGATTATGTTGCGTGTCCGGATTATGTGAACTTTGAGGCGTCCATGGTTCTTTTTTTTTAAATTCTTTAAAGCGACGCTCTACACACCATGACCACTTTAGGCTAGGGTCAGACTAACGCATTTTTTGCGTTGTCTGTGAAAAAGTGCGTTCGAACGAATGGACGCATTTTTTCACGGAATACGCGATAGCGGTCATACGTTGCGCATTGTTGTCCGTGATTTTGTATTGATCATCAATTAAACACTTTTTGCGTCTGGACGTGATGTTGGCCGGACATGAGCAGCGTCTGACGTCTCCTAATCACACATGCCGCTAGCGGACGCAGCGCACTCTGTACGTCAGTACTAGAGGTTTGACGTTCTCGAAAAAATGCGTTCGTTTGCCACTTGCGTTGTGTGGCCGCACTTTTGTGCGGCTGTTCTTTGTATGCTGCCAGCATTGGACGTAATTTGCTGCTAGCACGGCCATGATTAAGTGCGGCTAAACGCACGTTAATACTGCGTTAGTCTGACCTTAGCCTTAGTGTGGAGTACCCTTCCTCCTGTGCCGCTCCAGAGAAAGCGCTGTGTGACTCTGAGAAGTTTCCTCCCTCCACAGGTGCACCAACAGGCAGATGGGCTTTGGAATCCCGGCTGCCGGTCACTAGTAACATTAGCGCACTCTCCATGTTGTCAAGGGTCTTCTCTCAGACCGCCAGTGGCAGTCGGCTTTCCCTGGGAGAGGCAGCTGATCCATCGTCCAGCACAGGCAATATGGAAAGTGCCCAAGTCCCAAGTGATGCGCAATTAGAAAAAGGAACCGTGTATTGTTAATCACTATTTTTGAAATACGATAATCACGACCTTGTTCTCGCAGTTCCTCATGGCTACAGTGTACACATCGAGCACCTCATTGGCTTTGAAATCTTTGTTTATTCCTGTTTGTACAGTATGATTATCCCAGATAAATATCCAACATGTTCATTTCCCCAAAACCCTACATAGACATTTCGTGTCATGCTATTAAAGTGTTAAATTTGTACAAAAATACTTTACAGTTTATGTATTTTTGTTTTTATCAAAAACAAGTGTTACTTTTTTTTTAAAATTTAATTTAAAGCAAAAACATTTAATTGACAAATGATTTCCTTCATTTTCCCCCCCCCCCCTATATGTGTGTGTATATGTTGATCATTAAATAAAGAGGAATTGTTTATGCACGTCCCTTGAGTGCTGTCTTCTACGAGGAATATTTTGTGCTCGAGCATCGGGCGTTAGTGCCCCCTGTGATTTATCACCTGGTGTGAGCTAACTGTAGCGTTGGCATGTTTTTATATAATATATATATATATATAATTTTTTTTATTTATTTTTTCAAAGGGCAGCATACAGCAAAGCAATAGCTGATAGAATCGTGAAAATAAAGCCTGATTTATAATTTTTAATCAGTTAGACGTAGAGACAACCGAGAAAGGCAAGAGTGGGGAAACCGAACAGAAGTCAGAACAGTGAAGAGGAAAGAAGGGAGGAAAAACAAAAAAGAGAGGGGGGGGAGAGGGGGTTGATGCTCTTGAATACAGTCTGAGCCTGGTTGGGTTCCCTTTGGGACCGCTGTATATCCCAACATTCAACTCCTCATATTCCAGCCAATTATCCCAAACCCAGTGATATTGGGGCAGAGTGTCGTGAACCAGAGCCGAAAGCTTATCCATTGCCATGTTGTCTCTGAGCTGCATACACACTTGACATCTTTAGGAGAGATGGAGCCGTCCAATGCTGGACCACCTTTCGTCTGGCGGCCAGCGCTATTTTGTGTATCCGCTTATTCTCCTGCCTTGACAAGGCCTCCTGCATTCGATGGAGGAGGAAAGTCCAGGGGTTAAAGTCCACCGGTCTCTGTAATACATCCTGCGTGAGAGTGTGGACCTTCGGCGTACCTGAGGGCAGGTCCACCACATATGATTAAAGGAGCCTTTAGATTAACATCCCCTCCAACACCGGTCCGAGGGGTTCCGGCCCATGTGAGAGAGTTGGGAAGGGGAAACATACCAGCGAAACAGCATCTTGTATGCCTGCTCTTGAGCCACATTGAACAGTGAGCCACATTGTCCCAAATATCCTCCCAATGTCCCTCTCCCACTGATCTGTATAGGTCAGTGACCCCCACACCGAGGAGCCAGAGGAAAGGAAAGTGTAAAGCGAGATCATTGATTTAGTTAGGTGAGCACCATTACAGCGGGATTCGTAGGCTGTAAGCGACACGGTGGCTGCCATTTTGACCTCGGGCGTCCTGGCAAAATCTGAGATTTGGAGAAAACTGAAATAACCTGCCTGGGCTCCTGCCAGGTAGAGGTGATGCACCCTTTGAAGACCCAAGTCCTCCAGTGTCGCAAAAGGTTGTGGGCAGAGACTCGGTGGGAACATTTGATTGCGGAGGATGGGCATCATGGCTGATTTGTCCCTGGAAAGAGCGTACCCCAGATTTGTCCTGTCCCATATGCGGAAGGGGTTGATGGTGGCCGAGCAGGTAGATCTGAGAATAGGTCTGTAGGGTTTAGGTAGCCAGAAGTAGAATTGAGGTAAATCAGAGGCAAATAAGTGCAATTCCAGATAAGCCCAGTGGTGTGCACCAGGTGGTGAATGAAAAACAACAAACTGCCAGTTGGGCAGCGTAGTAATAGTGCAAGAAGCTGGGTACCCCTAGGGCCCGCACCCCTAGGCCAATGCCACACCAATCGAGAAACTCTACACATTTATGTTGCCAGATAAACTGGTCCACATGCATCTGCAAATGAGCCAGTGATGCTAGAGAGACAGGTACTGGTAGGGTCTGAAATAGATACAGTATGCGGGGCAACAGGTTAATTTTTACGCATGCAATTTGGCCCACCCATGAGATGTTCTAGTCATTCCATTGGTCCGCAGCCGGGTGAGCAGGGGCTCCAAGGTGAGTGCGAATGAAGGGGTGACAGGGGGCAGCCCTAACGGGTTCCATTCCCAATAGTGAAGGCCTCTGGGGAGGCACCTGGGGTAAGATTCTCGTGAGGGGGAAGCATACAGAGCATGGACCGCTGCTTGAAAGTGAGGAAGGAATTCCCAGCGCTCCAGAAGACTGAACATATAAGGCACTCGACCCTGTTTAACACCTTCTCTGCGTCCAGAAAAAGAAGCAGAGAAGGCGTCCAAGTCGCGCGGGCCCTCTCAATCAGGACTGCGTTCCTTCTAGTGTTTTCGTATCCCTGTCTCGTGGGGATGAACCACACCTGGTCAGGATGTATAATAGAGGGGAGCAGCTATTGCCCATTATCTTAGTGAGTATTTTATAGTCCACATTCAGTAGGTTGATTGGCTGGTGATTCTGGGGGAGAGAGGGCTCCTTACCCCCTTTAGGGATCAGTATCACGTCAGAGCGAAGAAAATCAGAGGATACCGGGTGTCCCTCCATTATCATGTTTTAGTGCTTAGTCCTCCCTTTCTACCAGGTAATGGCAGTGATTGGCCGCCGTGAAGAAAAATTTGAACCTCGGGTCAGTCTCCCCGCACTAGGGAATAAATATACTCCAGCACCCTCGTGGATTTTATAAATTCTATAGTTTACTGAATAAACTGGCATATAATGAGTAACACGGTATACGTATATATATTTACAGTACTTCGTAATGCGGGAAACGCGCAGCGGAAAAGAAATACAATACTTCGTAATGCGAGAAACGCGCAGCGGAAAAGGAAAAAATGTATTTTTAACCCCCTTAGTGGTTGGAGTGTGAGTCCCGTACAGGTTAAGTCCCAAGGAATGTATGTGTATGTGTGTATTGGTACCCGGGTACAATATTCAACTGGCCAGTGAATTATTTATGAGGTATCTTCGACTAGTCACGTTGGGGCCCTGTGGGTTTTGAACAAACTGCAGCGTGCTTTAGTATTTTACAGCGGCCTGGAAGGCCTCTCACCCATCCGCCAGATACTCTGTGCTTTGCTCGACCCAGGACGTCTCTCCGCTCGATTTTGACTGGGATTCTCTGTGTCACCGGATCCGCTGTCTTGCTTGTCTGTATCTGCCACAAGATGTCCAGCTCACCGCCTGCACTCCCTGTTAGATCGTCTGCGGTTCTCCTAACTCGGGGTCTTTCAGCTTACTCTGTATCAGCGTGGGTTACTAGCGGTGGATCACTGGGTCTTCGTGTAATAAGAAGGGAAAAACCCGATCTCCAGCTCTGCTAGGCCGCACCTGCGCTCTGGCCTGGTCGTGATCACTCTCTGCTACACTTGCGGCTTGCTCCTCTCACTCCTCTGCGCGCTCTGCCAGCTCTTTCCACGAGGCTGCGGATGTCAGTGTCTCTCCCACCCACTTCCTGTTCCCGCCCGCAAAGCATGCTGGAAAATGTAGTCCCAATGTTCAGTGTCTTACATCGCGCTTGTCTCCCTCCGGTGGCCAAAAACAAGTACTACAACGACAGGGGATTTAAAACCAGCACTACACAACGTTTAAGTTTGTCTGCCGAGATGACAACATAGGACACCCCGTGACCAAGTGGTTAAATAAATTGCACATTTGAATTATTAGCTTAGGCAAAAGATGGAAAGTATTAATTGTGTGCTCTTATAATTAGAGGGAACGAGTGTCCAAAGTTTTTACGACGTTAATGCCATGAAGTTCTTTATCATGAGCATTTCCAGCCTCTTTTCACCAATGTATCAAGTTAGGAGAACCATGGTTAAAGTGAGTTTTTGGTATAAAAGATTCATTTCCCTCCTGATTTTAATACATGCTTATTATAGATTACATCGATGATAAAACTAGAATTGCATTAACTATCGAATATGCATTTTAACATTTTGCGTTGTTAGAAGCCATAAAGGAGGAATGCATATAGAGGTTTTTTCAATTATTTTGATATCTCCAGGAATATCAATTATCCCATAATATTAGTAAATAAGGCAATGTGGTTTTCTTATCCTTTCTCTCAACAAGTGGTTGTCCCCAGTTCCACGGCATAGTATGTCTGCCAATATGCACCAAGTGGTATGGTACAGCAAAAGTGCTATGGTTGCTTGGTTCCCATAAAGGAAAAAATTATGGCTGCTACATTTCTCTGTTGAGGAAAGGGAAATGGGGACGACCTGAAAAACCATCAACTCATCCCATGAAAAGAAGATGAGGAAAGTAAAAGAAACCGCTTGGATTTCTTGACAATGTGTTGGAATATACCCACTAGGGATGTGCATGGCTGAAAAATTTGTTTTGTTTAGTTACGTTTCGTTAAGTTTTTAAATCATTTCGTTTTCAGAATTTCGTAACTAATTTTGTTTCGGATCGATTTGCAATTTCGGATCGATTCGAATTTCCTATGTCAATTCGATAGTTGATATCAATATGAATTTTGGATCACTAGCTAAAACCCCAATTAATCAAATTTTGCTGTTAAAAGAAAAGCTAGGGTTAAATTTTAAGCTGTGTCACAGATTTAGTATTTGAGTCAAATTAAACAGTGAAATAAAATTAATTTGTTTCATAAAGTCCTTTGCTTTCTATTACTTGTATTGTAAATTAAGATCAATTCGATAGTTGATATCAATTTGATAGTTCATTTCAAATTCAATAGTTGATATAATTTATTCAAATTTTTCTTTTATGATGGTGACACAGTCAGGGTTATTCAAAGAGATCCGAATTGCTTGAGAAAGGTAACCGAACGCTGAAAATAAACGTTCGGTTACCTTTCCTGGCCATTCAGCTATCCAGAGAGCAGGCAATTCGCCAAATCCTAGCGAATTGCCTGAACATACGGTGCCTGTTCGAGGGCAGTGAAAACCCCATGAAAAGCACTGCTTCGGCTATTCAGAGAACACAAACCAGCAGTGAAAGGTTCCCCTAATGCCCTGCCATTCGGTGGTTTAATTCGGCAAGTTAATTCAGGAGAATCCCATAGGCTTCAATGTTAAAAATATTCCCGTTTTAATTCAATATCTAATAAACCGTTCATTATAAAATTCTGCAGTGAAGAGTCTCTTTATTTATAGATTTTTTTAGGATATTTTAAGCATTTTTCTGAAATGTTTTTTTTTGTTTTAAAGTTTACTTATTTTTTCTGTAACAGCCCTCTTTATTATCATTACCTGGACC
Source organism: Leptobrachium leishanense (assembly GCA_009667805.1). Classification (NCBI taxonomy): domain Eukaryota; kingdom Metazoa; phylum Chordata; class Amphibia; order Anura; family Megophryidae; genus Leptobrachium; species Leptobrachium leishanense. The sequence continues at coordinate 345,444,561 of CM019065.1, read as the reverse complement.
TCATATGCAAATTTCAGAAATTTTCGCTCAGTAGTTTCTTTGCAAACAGCGTTTCATTTTCAAACATTCACACAAACTGTTTTGCTAATTTATTCACTGCCTCGTCTGTGTTCTCGGCTGCTTCGCTGTGTGTGATCGGCTTCTGCTGGGTTTTTCGGCAGGTTAATCCAGATGTTTTTGGGGTTTTTCGGCGTGCATTCGCTTGGTTTTGCGGTTCGTTTTCATCGGGTTTGCGGTGGCTTTTCCCTGCAATTCGGGGACCCTGTGGTGCTTGCTGAATACACCGCAGGATCACCGAAATGGGATCGGCAAAAGGAACCGAATTGAAGAGAACGAAAAGTCACCAAACGTGCGGTGACTTTTCGAATCTCTTTGAATAACCCTAAGTGTAAAATGAAATAAATTCGTTATATACCGTTTCGAATTCGTATTGTAATCGATTCATTATTCGGAAGTACTTCAGAATACGAATTATCAAATTTCGTTCCAAATTCAGAATTTTTCCGAAACGAATGCACATCTCTAATATCCACCATTTATTGAGTGAAAGGATAAAAAAGGCGAGTTTCAGTATACATAATTTTAAAAGCATTTTTTGCACATATTTAACGATGTGCACCTTACTTACAATACCACAATACAAAAAGACAGTGGCTCGGTCCTCATTTTCCTACAGAGCACCACAATTATAGAATAACCTCCCAGACACCATCAAATCTTCCCCCAGTCTTAAGTCACTCGAGCTCCTTATTAACATACCTCAATACAGAATGCACCTGTAAACATGTAACCTAGTGACTATATTTCCTACATATTTATTTTCTGTTAATCTGTATATGTGTTGTTTTTTAATATCTTGCATTTTATTACTTTGTATTTCTGTAACTAACATTCTAATGTTGTTGAACCCAGGACATACTTGAAAACGAGAGAAATCTCAATGTATCCTTCTTGGTAAAATACTTTATAAATAAATGTGCAAAATTTGTGGTTGAATGCAGGCAGCTGTCATGTGGTCTGGGACACTGTGTGCAGTTCTGATCATGGCCTGAAGGAGAGGACGGAGGAAACTCTCGTCTGAGCTCGGGTAATTAACTCATTGTGGAGTGTCTGGCAGTCACAAGACAGGTTTCTGTGGACAGGACAGGATTCTGCACATCAACGGCATGAAAATAATATAAAATCCCATATTTGTGACATGTCTTGAGTGACAAACTGTTCAGAAAGTACATTTAGCAATAAATTACCGGAGACTCAAACAAAAGGCAGGGCTCAGCTGGAAACATAAGGTAACCAGGCAACCTCTGCCAAACTGTGTACTCAGAGACAGCGACAATGTATACGACTTCATACCTCCTGCTCTTTATTCCTTAAAAACATGAGCTGATCTGCTAAATGTAAGTAATAATTGTTTATACACACTTCTCATTTGTTGATGCTATACTCTGTTACTGCAAGATGAAATGTAGATCTTCCCCTCTCTATTCTCTCTCGTTTACTCTCCCATCTCTCTATTTTCTCTCGTTTCTCTCTGTATTTCTTTTTCTTTCTCTTTCTCTCTCCCATTCTTCTCATTGTGCCTACTCGTATGTAGCTTTGGTTGTTTTGTTCTACTCCATTATACAATGCTACAGAATTTTTGGCGCTTCATAAATACTGTGGTCCACACACCTTTTTTTCTTTTTAGTCTATAGTATACATTTAACTTTTCTTTCCCCCTTATTTCATTATGAAGCTTCTCCTACCGCTCTTTGGTTTCTTTTGTGGAAAACCTGTTTTTTTCCCCATTGCACCAATAGTGATTTTGCAACTGCAGAAAATACCAGCGTTTTCTGAATATCCGCCTTACTAAAAAGGCGTCAAATACTAATAACTTTAAATGTATCCAGTATCGTAATGTACTGGGTTATAACACTGATGTATGTCTGTATATAAGTGTTAACAGACTAGACTCGAGTATTATCCCAACAAGTGTAACATCATTAAACTTCACTGTAACATACCTGTTATAGGAGGAAGCACAGTGGTATACACCGCCAATTATCCCACTAATTCTTGAAATGACAGATGGTAAACGCAGGATGCAATGTAACAGCTTTTAACTTGCTGAATTGCTAGTTAACCAATTGCTTATGTTTTTGCAGAAATACCTCTAAGAACGTTAAGTGAAACAAATATGGCTTCTACAATGCTGAGCAACAGCTCCCTTTATTTCTTTGACCAGGTATGTCTCATGAAATTCACACACCATAGGGTTAATTGGGCTGGGGTTACAGCAAAATATACATACAGAAAAAAAGCAGGGTCGTGTCCTTGAGCTATAGAAATGAGTGCAGATAACACTTTCTCGTAGGGTTGAGAGGTTTGATACTTTTTTTTTTAACTCAAAGTGATGAAATTAATATATCATTAACTTTGTACAATATCGATACGTTGAGCTAAGGAGGTTTAGGGGGAGACCGAACCAGAAGGTTCTGTCCCTGCATGAAAATAAAGGTTATTTAGTTAAAAACATGTAGTGCCAATGTATGCACACCCTCCAACAGGTCTATCACCGAACTCTACGGTTGGTGTTTTGATCCCGTCGTATTTGAAGAGTCTGTATTGGTTCCGTTGGACTTGTTCTAATCTTGAGCATGGCTTCTGTATTTTTGCCACCACCACAGGTTTCAGAGGGAGTATAAACGTGTCGTAACAGTGGTATACATGAGAAAACAAATAGAAATTATTAACCATAGAGAACATTATTTTATTATACTTTTATTCACAGTTTTGCACATCAGATAAGATTCAACAATAACAGAGAAAAATGGTTGAAATAACAGAATTAAGTCATGACGGCGGGAGTAATGGCAGATTAAAATAGTCAAACAAATAACGTAAAGCTGTTAACCAAGCCAGTCAGTTATCACTGCAGTCAGAGGAGAGTGTAACAGAGAAAAAAAGAGAAAAGGATAGAGGAAAGCGAGAATGAGAAAAGGGGAAATGAGAATAAAAAAATGTAATAAAAACACAAATATACATAGACTGCGAACAGACAAGGGTTGGGAAAAGAGGAACAAGTCATAGACCCATCGCGAGCCATAGTCCAGGAAGCACTAGTCCACTGCCAACGGTGTCGACACATGTGTGAACAGAGTGATTAGCTCAAGGGAAGAGCTTACCGTACAGAAAATTATATAGGCATAAATTGACGTAGCATCATCAGATATAGAATTAAATCAAGCTCCAAGTTTGATTTAATTCCATTGGCCGATTTTTATTACTTATAATCAGCTATTATTTTTTTTTCCTCTCTCCTTCGAAATAGCGTCGGATTAGATTAAAAATTATAATCATTTAAAAAAATATAAAAAAAAATCTATATCCGATATTCAAAAAAATTTGCTGAAAAAAAAAAAAAAAAGTGTAAAACGCCCAAAAGCGTTTTTTCGACCAGCATAATACAGATTTGTGCCTTTAATACATCAAGGGTTATATTACAAAGTTGGTGCCAACTTAACCAGAGCTGTTGTAAACTTAGCAACTCCATAGACTATAATGGCCCTGGTAAGTTTACAACCGCTCTGGTTAAGTTGGCACCAACTTTGGAATACTGCCCCAAATATTTCTAGTAGAAAGGCTTAAAAAGAGATTTCTGGCTTATTTCCTGTACCTGAAAATCCATTTATCGACACCTTTTGAGCAATTAATTTTTTTTTGGAAAATCAGTATACCAATAAAAATTCGAATTTAATGGCTAAACCAATATTTCCATTAAGAAGTATAGCCGCGAGAGCCGATATTTAAGCCAAATTTTTATTAGGAATTTAAATGGCGGTAAACCGGAATTTTAAGTTCCTGAGCCGAAAACCAACCAAAAAAAAAAAAAAGTTTATATTTTGGATAACACGGTTTTGCCTGTTCCATGTGATTAATGCGCCAGGACAAAATCAGAAAATGTAAATGCTTATTTGAACATTGCACAATCTAATATGTGTTCTTAATTCAGATGAAAGGTAGGGCAATCAAGAGGGCAAAGAAAATGCCTGACGAATTACCCTCTGATATGAAATACATGAATATCAATCCACGTCTGGCAAATTTTATAAACGGGTAAGTTTATACTGTGTCACGCTGTCACAGTGGCCCCCCTCAGGAGCCAAAGGGGGGACCTTGTTACTGTGTTTATAGTTAAGCCCTTTAGGCCGGTATGTGTTTCTCTGCATAATGCAGAACCCTGAACACGGGATACAGAAATAACCAGACAAGACAGTATATACACACACACACACGGAACGCACTGCTCTGGGGTAAGGTCCTTTGGATGGCCTTCTGATCTACACAGAGTACAGGGTTAAACCAGGCTAGATAGTAAGGTTCTAGCAACAATAGTACTGGAAAGATTCTTGAGATGGTCTCTACAAAAACAATAAATTGCTGCACTTGATACAGACACAGAACAGGAATATATAGTCTACAACCTGCAGGGGAGGACTTCACTAGAAACAGATTATGCTGCAACCAGTACAAACCACTGGATGCCTTGCGATTAGGTCTAACACCAGAACCAGAAACAAACAGCAGATACTGTAGTGTGGTACAAACAAACAGAACCTGAAGACCACACATACAAAACACAAAATGGGATTTAGCATGAGAATAGTCAGAGTACTATACCAGAAGTCAAAAACCCAGGATATCAAAATACACGGTACCAAGGGTTGATCAGAAGAATCGTCAAAACACAGAGCCAGAAGTCTAGAACCAGAATATTCAAATATAATATACATAAATCAGGAACACAGCAGAGAGAACCTTATACTGGATAAAAGAGCTGTAGCACTAAAGGCCATATAAATAGGGCAGTACAGATCATGTGATCACAGGTCTGATCAAACACCGAGACTCCAGGGGCAGGGAGCCAAACAGATTAACCCTATACTCAAAATGGGTTGAGAAAAACTCTCATAACCAGTGGGCATGGCTGGAGGGAACGTAACACACGCATGGGCCTAACTGACTTTACCAATCCATCTGTGTTTACGTTTCACTCTCTATCAGCATCATCCATTCTGGGCTGTCTTGGATGTCAACCTGTCAATCCGGGACCGCCGCGGGCACAATAGATGTCATCGCGGTGGCGCGATGACATCTATTTCAGGCGCCCCCCCCCCGCGTGTGCGGAGAAGGCGCCAGAAAGGGCCTTCAGACCTCTCCCTCCCAATCGCGGGGGTCCTGAGCTTAATGCCAGGCACCGTTTGGAAAGGCACAGCCTGCCCTTCCAAACGGTGGCTGTCATTAACCCCTGGGGTGCCGGATGACGCCAGTCCTGGAGTTAACCCCTAGCTGCCACCAATGGTGGAGATAGGGGGTTCATTGGAACCCCCTATCTCCCGATCCGTGGCAGCTAGGGGTTAAAGTTTGGTACTGTTGGATCGGCCAGAGCATGGCCGTTCCAACGATACCAAACACAACTGTGAAAAAGTTTTTTAAAAAAATTAAAAAAATATTTTTAAAAAAATTTATAAAAAAAAAATAAACAAGTTTTTTTTCTTTTTTTTGGTTTGTTAATGCAGCAATATTGTTCCCATTTCAATTATAATGTGAACAATGATGCTGCACTAACGATTTTTGTATGCGGTGCGTTTGTTAAAAATCGCGTAATTTTCCCCAAAAAAAAATGTAACGAGACCCCATTTCTAATTTTTTTAACAAGCGCACCCCATACAAAATATAACCGCAATTGCTCGCATGTTAAAATGTGAAAAAAAAAACACTTTACACGTTGTAAATTATTGAAAAATCATATTTTATTGCATTTTTTGTAATAATATACAGACAGGTCATGACGTATACATATAATAATGACATATTATGAATCTGCCGAGTCTGACGGAAAGAACGATATATAATATGTCTGGGTCATATACTAAAATAAGCCTTCAAAACACGTTTAAACATGATGAGCAAAACCGGTAAAAATGACCTCAGCACAGAGGCGGGAAATGCCTCAGCAGCGAAAGGGTTAAAATACTTCTATTCTACCCCCATGGTGATGTCCTTGAATACATTCCACACAATACACTGATTTGATTCAGTGACTGACCCATTCACTCCATTCTATGGGCATTGCCACAGAGTGAGGAGCAAGCGATGTAAAGCTACTGGGGGGGGGGGGTTACAACACAAAATATCACAAAATAAATGCACCCAGCAACACATGAAGAGTAAAATATTTTGTTAACTAAACATACAAGAGAAAAAAAAGCATATGTAAGATATCAGCAACATAAAATAAACAACATAAGAACATTTCATTTTTTGGTGGTAGCGACCCCTGGTACTTGAGGACCAGAGTTGGGAATCACTGCTATACAGACTTTGCAGCATTGTTTAATAGCATGTTCTTTTGTTCCTATCAGCATCAATAAGAATAGAAAGGGACTCTCCAACCAAGCTGGAAAAAAGCAAAATACATTTACAGACGATGACAAAGCCAGAGGAGAAGAAAAACACTCACTTTTACCAGAAAACAGTATCTTAATTTCACCAAAAAACAGCCTGGAGAACCTCGGACAGAAGGCTTCCCATATCCATCTGGATGACGACCAATTCATGAGCCCTTTCGATGACTACAAATATGTTGCCCCGACATTGTTGCAAGAACTTGGGAAACTATTATTTTTCTTCTCCCAGTTTGATCTCATCTTCCCGCAAGGAGTGGTGAATGTTCTTAATTACACCTGGAAGGAGCTTATTGAAGGTGCAGTATACACCAAGAAACACTGCCAGGCCAAGAAAGGGCCACCGGATGTTAGCCTACCGCCAGAGGAAAGTGAAAACAAACCAACAGGAGCAGCAACTGCCCCTGTGGAAAAAGCAGATCATGTCAAGAACAGTAAAAACAAGGGCAATGCCACACTGACAGACAACGGGAAGGACAAAGGAGGACATCATGTGGCACAAAATAAGCTGCCTGGACACAAATGTGAGTATGAAGAGGTTGGTTTTAATGCTCCAAAAGTCTATTCCCTGTTAAAATATAACGGTGAGTTTCTTTTCCCTTTCTCTGCCAAGCGCCACAAAATGTCATACCTAATCTAGCAGTAACAATCAGCTTCTCGATGGCATCGCAGGCTCGGGAAAATAGAGGTATGGAGCATTTCTGTATTTTACACAGACTGGGCTCTATTCCAACCTTGGTGTAAACTTAACCAGAGCTATTGTAAACTTAGCTCCATAGTTTATGGTCCTGATCACAACTCGGACATTAAAGGGAAGATGCAAATGGAAAATGTTTGCATCTGCCATTTTCCATTTGCAGCTCGTCTTTAATGGCCATATTACAACCGATCCACTTTGCCAGCAGCTCGAATCCTAAAACTTTCAAGCCGCAGGGACATAACACATGCGCCGCGATGTTATCTGTTCAATGAGTCCATAGGATTCGATGGAGATGGATGAGATCTCGCACAAGCTCTGGCCGGGGCGGTGGAAGGTTACGCGGAAGAACACAGGGAACTATTTTTTACAAGTGTTCCTTTGCCCGCAGAGCGAGGAAGCAGCGGATCGCACCGCTCTAGCCACCGATGGATCTGAGAGGAATATGGAATTTTTGGTAGGTTTAGATTTGTATGTTCAGTGATTGTGCAGAAGCGCAGCCACTAAACACCAGGGTTTGAAAGACTTTATTCAAACCTAAATAACATCAGATGACGATGGGGAAACGAGCTGGTTGGAATTGCTCGTTCTCCATCTGCAGGAGCCACATTAGTGTCTCCCTTACAAAGTAATGGAGACACTAATGTACAGTAACCTGGATGAGTTAAAAATAAGCTCAGCACTCGAGCTGTTATGCTGTATGGCTCAAACACAGTATTTAGCCTCCAGGTTGTGATCTGGCCTCATAATGGCTCTGTGAAGATATCAGCCGCTCTGGTTAAGTTTACATTACAGCTGGAATAGGACCCGAGATTAGGAAAATGCATGAAGAGATGACAATGTTAATGGATTGATGTAGAAGTGGAACATACTGTACATACTTCAGACATATTAGTAAATCTAACCATTTTCACTTTCATTAGCTTTGGATGGGCATTTTAGTGGTTATTTAAGGTTTGTTAACTTCTGGTATAATAAGTATTCTAGCAATCAAAACAAACTACATACATTTTTGCCTATTATTATAATCATCATTTATATAGCGCCAACAGTTTGCACAGCGCTTTACGATAACCAAAGGGAACAAGACACACAGGTCTATTCACTAAAAGTGAAACTCAGGACAGAAGAGAACAATCTAGACCAAATAGCTGATTTGGAAAGTGAGATAAATGGGAGAATGTTCTGGTTTGGCTATTTTGACCTAGAATTTTCACTTCTTCTGCCAATTCTCCTGATTTTCACCTTTAGTGAATAGAATAACGGTACATACTCGCCACCCAGGACATACTTGAAAACGAGAGAAATCTCAATGTATCCATCCTGGTAAAATACTTTCTCAAAAATATTAAAAAAAAATAAACCGTATGGAGACGAGGTGTAGAGGGCCCTGCTCATAGGAGCTGTAAGAGGTTCCTACAATATTTGTCAGGAGCCTGTATACCACATAGCTTGCGACCCTTATCTTCCTTGTTTACAGCAGGGGTAGGGAATTTCTGCTAAATGTAAGAAAAAGTTATTTACAGAAAAATATTTGTTTTTACTCATTTCTGTTTCCGTTCTTTTTTTTATCTTATTATAAAAGGATGGATTTTTCAGAGGACCGATTCATCGCCTGATATTATGGAATGGAAAGGCCTCTACACCTGGGCAGTGGAGAGACTACAGCTCGCACAAATACAAATGTATTCATTAATCTATACTTTTACATTTACAAATACATATTTCCTGCTTTGACTTTGTGATGCTCTTGGGTTGCAGAAATACCCCAGGCATAGCTCAAAGCAAGACTCAAACCCTAAAACTCTTCCAAGGATCCTTCGCTGACTGTAACCCTTAGGCTGGGGTCAGACGAACGCAGTGTGAACGTGCGTTTAGCCGCACTTTATTATGGCCGTGGTAGCAGCAAATGACGTCCAATGACGGCCAACATACATACTGATGCACAGAGTGCGCTGCGTCGGCATAGCGGCGTGTGTGAGTGATTAGGAGACGTCAGACGCTGCACATGTCTGGCCAACATCACGTCCATTTGTTTTTTATAGCTCCGTCAAAAAATTCGGCCGAAATTGAGCATCGTATGACCACTATTGCGTCTTCCGTGAAAAAATGCATTCAGACGCATCAACGCACTTTTTGACAGTTGACGTGAAAAATGCGTTTGTCTGACCCCAGCCTTAAAGATATCACTATATTACACACAATCACCATATCTGAGTAATCTTCGCTCCCCCACCATCATCACCATCTGCCTATGCAGACCATGCCGGTATAAAAATCTGCTCTCACCACCATCTTCCACAATTAAAAGGACATTAATAAAAAATATGACCACTCTCCTTTTTATATCCTTAAATAATTGGGCAGATGTTGCTGACAGCATCTGCCCAATTATTTACTTTTTATTGCAGTAGAAAATACTCACCTTTTCTCCCTCAGCACGTGCTGCACGTCCCCAACTTAGAGCTTCCCAAATGTGGAAATTACCAAAGCTTTTTTTATGCAACTTGCTTACATCTGGAACTAGTATAGCATAGTATATGCAAATTGCGCACCGCTCGAACGTACTTTTGTACAAAAGTTCCACAGCGCTTGCTCAAAACGACAGATTGGAGCTTTGTGCATGCGCAGAACCAATCCGCCAGCTGCTTCTCTTACGACACTTGCCTTTGCTGGCATTCTGAGAGAGGATGATGTCAGCACGCTGACGGTGTTGATATCATCTGCGACCAAATCTAGTGACCTTCACCTGATAGAGGAAGGGAGTATATTTAAAAGGAAACAAAGTATCAAAACAATAGTCTTAGATTAGAGGGGCAAAGGTTTAAAAGTAACATCAGGAAGCATTATTTTACTGAGAGGGTGGTGGATACATGGAACAGTCTTCCAGTAGAAGTGGTAGAGGCCAAAACAGTGATTGAATTTAAGCAGGCATGGGATAGGCATAAGGCTATCCTAAACAAAAGATAAATCCAGGTAAAGTATCCATGTAATTGGGCAGACTAGATGGGCCGAAAGGTTCGTATCTGCCGACATTTTTCTATGTTTCTATGTTTCTAATTCAATTTCTTGGTGACACGGGTGTGGGAGTCCTTGTGTGCGATTTCCCCCACCTCTCTTGGTCACATGCCAAAGAACATTGTGAACAAATACATCCCAGTGTTCCTCGCTGGATATAGTTTAACCTGGCTAGCACCGGATCCTAGCTGTCTTCATGGAATCCGACAGGCTTTAAAGGCTGATACGAGAGGTGGTATGCTGGCCCGTGGCTGCTGGTATCATTTAGCGGCTCCATTCTGTTGCCGCTAATACAGTGACAAACAGGGAGTTTTCTCGTGCTGACTAGATCAGAATAGGGCCCATCGTCACATGAGATCCAGAAAATGTTGATGTGAGTTTACAGGGAGCACTAACAGTGAATTAATTCAGAGATTAAAGTGGTTTATTCTTTCATAACCCATTGTGCTTATTATTTTGAACTGTGACTAGTAACAAGCAATCAGCCGCTTTGGAAGAGAAAGGATGGACCAAGCCAGTTATACTTCGTTATTACGACAACAAAAATAAACCACCCCAAGGGAAGCCGAGGAAAAGCATTAAAACGCATGAGTTTGCTTTGGTGAATGGAAAGCCGATTATCCCTGAGATAAAGCAGGAACAGAGCAGCTTGCAGAAACTTCACTACGCTTTGATCGACGGCTCCTCCATGGTGTAATATCCTTCTGATATGAATAGAATGAATTATTTGTTCCAGGTTTTATAGAAATGCAAGACAACATGATAATAGAGGAAAATTAAATAGTAGTTACGTAAATTAATTTTGTGACGTTCATTATGGTCGATGTGCTTTCACGCTATTGCTTGATTTCTTAATTATATAATACAAGACAAACTACAGGGCGATTGATCAAACTCAAATTTTTGCTGTAGATTGTAAATGAATGAAATGAGAGTTTTAAAGAAACGTACCTCCTTTTATGTTGAGCACATCCCATCACAGCATGTGCTGGAAGCAGCCACTAGGTGACAGTCATGAAATGACTTTCTCTTTAGAAGATGAGCGAGCAACATTGAGTGACGTGCTGCGCCGCGGTGACATGTGACTAACAGAAAACAACGGCCAGTTCCAGCACTTGCTGTCCAGCACGCATTGTGAGGGAAAGCGCTCAACTTAAAACAAGGTGCATTTCCTGAACAAGTCATTAGTTTCCATTCACTTCTTTACATGCAGGTCTATATGAATCACTCTGTATATATTGCAAACCTTTGTTTAGTAAAATGTACCTTCAAAACCTCCATACACCTTAGGGTCTATTCACAAAGCACTGAAATTGTGTGCACTTTTGGTACTTTCAGGTCTATTCACTGAACCCTGTCTGAACCCCTGGATAATATTGGTGCCTGTCCGTGTATATCCAGGGGGCTTTGTTTAATGTGTTGGTTGTTTCCGGGAGAACAGGTTGAGCTAGACCTGTTCCGGGGGAGGGATTTGACGTCTGGTCCCTGCAGGGAATGCAGTGCTGGCCAGGATCCGGGATGCTGCAGGGTCAGGGCTCCATGGCTGAGTCTGTGGATGGAGACGAGTTGGGGAGTGATCATGGGTTCCATGGAGAGAGCCCCTGTCGCACCTACTACTGCCTTTACCTGTACCAAGCAGGGAGGTCAGACCTGTGTACAGCACTCACACTGTCTGGGGGGAGGGGGTCATTTACCAGTCTGAGACACCTGATCCCTGTGTATTACACACAGCTATCAATTTCCAGACTGACGGGTCAAATCTCTATATAACACTGTGCATGTTGTTATTTTGCCGTCGCTCGCAACCAGTGAGTTTTATCACTGTGGAGCTCTGTTATGCGCACACACACACCGCACATTATTGAGTTTTATTTCTGTGGAGCTTTGTAATAAGCTCATACACGTTGCATGTTTTTTTGGGGGTGGCAGCAATTCGTCCAGCGCTCCAGGCAGCACAGTGGCTTGGGCCGGCCCTGACTGAAGGTGAAACTCAGGAGAACAATCTCGACCAAATAGCCAAACCAGAAATATTCTCCCATTAAGGCTAGGGTCAGACTGAGGCAGTGCGAACGCGCGTTCTGGCGCATTTAATCACGGCCGCACTAGCAGCAGATGCCGGGCAATGACGGCCAATATACGAAGTACGGTCGCACAAAAGTCCGGCTGCGCAACGCAAGTGGAAAATGAACGCATTTTTTCGAGAACGTTAAACCACTAGTACTGACGTACAGAGTGCGCTGCGTCTGCTAGCGGCGTGTGGGTGTGATTAGGAGACGTCAGACGCTGCTAATGTCCGGCCAACATAACGTCCAGACACAAAAAGTGTTTTATTGATGATCCGTACAAAATCACGGACGAAAATGCGCATAGTATGACCACTATCACGTATTCTGTGAAAAAATGCGTCCATTCGTTCGAACGCACTTTTTCACAGACAACATAAAAATGCGTTCGTCTGACCCTAGCCTTATCTCACTTTACAAAGCGGCAATTTGGTCTAGATTGTTCACTTCTCCTGGAACTTCATACCTGGCACCCAGGACATACTTGAAAATGAGAGAAATCTCAATGTATCCTTCCTGGTAAAATCCTTTCTCAAAAAAATAAAAACTTCTCCTGAGTTTCACCTCTACAGGGTTATTCAGAGAAAGGTGAAAACCAGGAGAACTGTATACAATCTGTAGACCAAATAGCCGATTTGTAAAGTGAGATAAATGGGAGAATTTTTCTGGTTTGGCTATTTTGACCTAGAATTTTCACTTTTCCTGTCATTCTCCTAGTTTTCACCTCTCTGAATAACCCTGATAGTGAATTAACCTGTTTGTGTATCGTCGCATTTTGGTGCACTTTGGCAACTCCATTTAGCCAAAAACAGTTATTGGACGTCACCAAATTGGCATTGGTGAATTCCACCAAACTGTGGAAAAGAAAAAGAGGAAGCCCCCTTATTCTATAAAAAAAATATGTGTTTTCAAAAAGTAAAAACAATACGTGTTTTTTATATATATTTTTTTAAAGATATTACATTTTTACCTTGAAACCTACGGGATTTGCCTCTTTAAACCTGTTGAATTGAAACACCAAGGGCCCTATTACGTTCTTCACGCTAAAATGGGGGACGCAAAGAATGAAAACCTGCGCCTGCAGGTTTCTCCTTAGTATCCTCGTTTCAGCGTCATATTACGGGACAGGTGCTAAATACGCAGCCTGCACCATAACGCGGCGCTAAGTCTTGGGATGAGTCCATAGGACTCCATTGAGGCTTCCACTGCCGGTCACATGACCTGCAGAATCTCGCCTCGTGAAATCCGGTAGGTCGGCGGAGTGATCGCGGAGGAAGACTGGGGGACTTTTTTTCCCCCAGTCTCCCACTGCTCCAGGCGGCAAGAGGAAGCGAATAGAGTCGCCGCCCCCATTTTAGTGTTAGGTAGGGAATAGGTCCCTTTATGTTGTATTTATGCTCAAATAATGAAAAAAAGTATTACTATATTCCCTTAATAAGACATGAGAGAATGACAACAGATCAATTTAAGAAATACTGTAAATATGACCTAGATGCTTAAAATGAGGTCACTTTGTATTGTAATTTTTATCTGGTTGTCTCGTCATTGTTTAAAACATTTCCATAACACAATGGCCTTTATTTATCCTTCTGGACAACTGGCTGTATGTCAGAGTTACTCCGGGATGGCGTGTGGCGGCTTTTACAGCAACATCTTCTCCCCAGATCAGATCATTCTTGGAACCTTCACCCCATTCGGACATGGCAGTATCTTTTTACCGAACAGGTTAATGAGTCATACCAAAATATATATAAAATGACGAAAGCTTACTCGACAAATTTAATGCCAAGATGAAAATACTTATAGTAGGGCGGCACAACAGAGTATGCTCGGTCTGCTCCTACTAAACCGTGCTTAAATAAACAAGAACAGATGGCGCACAGTGCAGCATAACACTGTCCTATTATGAAAGAGAACAACAGGGGAACCTGGCACAATCCAATTACTCAGAGGGACTTTTATTTGGAAAAAGACCGCAACGTTTCTGCTGCTAGTGCAGCCTTTATCAAGCCTCTTTGAAAAGCTTGAGATAGCGACTTTTTCACTGCTAGTGCAGCCTAAGTAATTGTATTATGTCTGGATCCCCTCTTTCCTCTCTTTCATGTACCGAGTAGCCAGTGATTCCGGGATCCATTGAGAACCCATCAGTCAAAATTGTACATGAAACCGTATTTGTATGGCTGTAGGCCTATGTGCATGCAGTCCCCACTGCTGTTTCTTAAAACTGTCCTATTATGAACGCCAGGGGGAAATTCTTGAATAGACCAAGTAGGCCTGGGTATAGGACAGCAGATTATTGTGCCATCCCTCAGCAAACGCCTGCAGCGCACCTTTTTGAATTGGCTGTGCAGCAGGCTGCCATGACACTGCACTTGCACATTATTGCTTGAGAATCACTGCGAGGCTTTTGCGTGAAGAATGTAATATAGCCCGTAGAGTCTTGGACGTTTAGTCTCTGAGATTGATTTTTGTTTCGATTGCACTCGATTGTTTTGATTTATTTTTGTCGAAGTACTCACTTTATTATGTGTGTTGAATGTAAATAAAACCCATATTACATAAAAAAATGATCCATGTGATGTAAAGGAACCTGGATGATGCTTTTTGAACTGGGTTTAATTTAACAATATTCACATACACATATTTACTCATTATGCAATATGTATTTGTTTTGATAAGGGGTTAAATATGGACTGGGTATCTTACTGGCATTTAAGTGCTTATATTTTGTTCATCTTTCTACAGTGAAACATTCGCCCTGCATTATAACGAGGAAGGTGGAATGATGGCTAATAAAGAAGGGGAAATAGCGAGAGAATGGGATTGGCCAGTGAGAGGAAAGTTATCTGAACCGATTATATTACCGGTAATAAACTAATGGCAGCCTTCCTCTATGATCACTGGTTTCATCAATAACCTGTGCACTGTCAGCAGATATATATATACAGTGGCAAGAAATAGTATGTGAACCCTTTGGGATTACGTGGAGTTTTGCATGAATTGGTCATAAAATGTGCTCTGATCTTCATCTAAATCACAACAATTTGAAAAACACAGTCTGCTTAAAATAATACCACACAAACATTATATGTTTTCATGTTTTTATTGAACAGAACATGTAAACATTCACAGTGCATGGTGGAAAAAGTATGTGAACCTTTGGACTTAATAACTGGTTGACCCTCCTTTGGCAGCAATAACCTCAACCAAACGTTTCCTGTAGTTGCAGATCAGACCTGCACAACGATCTGGAGTAATTTTGGACCACTCCTCTTCACAAAACTGTTTCAGTGTAGCAATATTCTTGGGATGTCTGGTGTGAATCGCTCTCTTAAGGTCATGCCACAGCATTTCAATCGGGTTGAGGTCAGGACTCTGACTGGGCCACTCCAGAAGGCGTATTTTGTTTTGTTGAAGCCATTCTAGTTTGTCCTACTTTTCACCTTTGTTTCCATGGTAGTTTGTGCCAAAACTGTCTAGTGGAGTTCTCAGTAATTTTCCATGGGGTTTCCACTATAGTTTCTACCAAAGTTATTTAGTGTAAATTTGTGTAGTTTCCATCGGAATGTTAGGGTTAAACTTAACCCGCACCCTAAAACAAGCACAAAAGTAACCTAACCCTACTTTGTAACCATAACACTAATTGTTAAACCCGATGTCTAATCCTAACCCTAATTTCTAACCCTATCCCTAATTACTAATCCTACATTGTAACCATAGCCCTAATTCCTAACCATAATTGTTAACCTTAATTTGTAACCGTAACCCTGATTTCTAACCCTTATTTGTAACCCTAACCTTAAATACTACAATTTGAAATATATTCACTGGTGGATTTGCAAACAAAGGTGGAACAATGCTAAATGGAGAATAGCCACAATATACTAATTTGACAGATAAATAATAGTGGTACTGTTGTTACTGCGCCTGCTGTTATTGCGTTTTCTTTCTCTGGTGATTACCGTAGATGTAGTAAGTGTAACACTTAATATCGGCAGTTTGTGCCTTACCCCTGTAGTGTATTCTGTTTATGTACAGAACTAAAGTAGCCAAAAGGTCAGGTGGCTCAATTTTGCGAACAGCTCAGGCGCTGCTTTATGGGCAATTCTACCTTATTTTCCCCATTTCCCTCATAAATTACAAAACAAGGAAAGCAGTAATCATTTAAGAAAACTACAATTCCTTCCCTTTGCACATTAACTATTTTATAAAGGACGGCTTATAGTTAATAACTGAATAAATAATGATGCATTCTCTTTCCTGCGTCCGCCTTACCAAAATCATTATATATACATACATATATATATATGTGTGCGTACTTCAGGAGATTTCCCTTTTATACAGGTTAATGAATATATCTCCATAAAAATCGTGGGTCAGTTTAGCGTCACATTGATCTACAAATGGCAGCATGAGACGGTGCGCTTGTGTCTCTCACCTCTCCTAGATGTCTCTCCTCCACATCTTGAAGATCTGGTAAGCACATTATTTGGGAGATAAACCCATATCTGCAAACCCATACATCCTAGACAAGGCTAGTAAGATCTTCATTTGTTTTATTTAATTTTTGTTGCTTTTTTTTTTTATTTCCTCAGGGCATGTTGCTGACAAATGAAAGTTTTTCCTCCAGGACAGCCAGGGAACTGTGCAAGGGTAACCGAAAAAAGGGAAAAGAGAAGGATTCAAAGAAGAGCCCTAAGAAAACGGTAAGTAGCTGGGGTAGACTCTGGTATACTTAGAGAGCCTAAGAATTACTTTTTGATGTGAAATGGGTGTTAAATGCACTTTGCAATTTCCCAGGAGATGGATATTGCATCGGTCTTAACGATCAGTGTGATATCTCATTATCCCTTGATGGCATATCATATTGCGGCCCTTACTTGCCCAGTTCCAGCACTGGACGCTGCCATCCTTCCCCCTAGGGGTTAAGTCCTTAAAAAAGAAGTGTGGGAACTCAACAAGATTTCTGTCCCCCAGTTAGTACTTATCATCTCGCATGTAACACAAACACACACTCATGTCTGATATATTTATATATATATATGGGGATTTGTGCAAAAATATATGATAAGCCCTATATTTATTGTGATTTAACAGGTAAACATATCTTTGAACACCTGAAAAAAGCTTTATAGTGTGTGGGACCAATGGGAACTCTGTTCCCTTTTCAAAAATAGTGGAAGAACTGCATTCCAACATGTTCTCCCTCGACTTGACCCCTGCTTCCCCCTCTGTGGGCTGAGTACAGTGAGGGGTGCCACACAGCGCTGCTCAATAGACCCCCAGTGGTGATGTCACGCTGACTTCTCAGCCAGCTCGCCAGCCAGCAATGGGGTGCACGGAGTAGCTGATGGCTGTCCTATAGGACGGCTCTCCTCTCGCAGCTGTCACTCACCCCTACTTTTGATAAGGGATTACTCATTTTTTTCTCCATATCTGTTAGCCAAAACTTGCTAGCACATACAGTATGGGCGATTCCCTAGATAATGGCCACACTCATTAGCACTACTGGTCCTCCTAATAATACAGCCGAGCTGCAAACCAGTCTTATAGTAGGTTTATGTTCATTGATTCTTACTAAACATTGTACAGTAAGTGCTTATTTTAAGGCAGCCAGAGAAGAATAAGTAATTCCAAAGTCACTCATTATTCTCACATGCAAAAAAGAAAAATTTGGTTAGTCAAAAAATATTTTTTTTTCTCCAGAAAAACCACTTAACACAAAAAAATAAACAGTACCTCTAGTAACGGTACAGAGGACGGCGCGATCCATTGCCTCCTCTTGCCATAAGTAGAGAGACACTGTGAACAAATAGTTCCCGGTGTTCTTCTGCTGATCCTGTGAATAACGCTCATGCAGGGCTTGCACAAGTCTCGAAGAAGTCCTCTGCACTCCAGGAGAAGAGTCCAAGAGTGGTGTGAGGTGCCACTGCTGGTGTCCATTGGTGGCTCCCAAATATTACAGCAAAATCAAGATGTTGCCTGTTCAACTCCCATTACTCTAGGGACCGGCAATGCACCACTAGCATTCAGCCCCAATTCTTTCAAAACAGAAAAAAATATATTACGAGTGGAGTGGCTAACGGCTAGTTGATCTGATTAACAGCTTGTACTGACGTTCGCTGCCAGTGACTCCTTATTAATAGCTCAGCCAGCATCAGGCCCCTTGTATATTGGTTTATGAAGCACTAAGCTAAATTACACAATATTATAAATTACACATAAACTTTACAGTTTAATTCACAGCATTTTGGTTTATGAAGCATTTAATACGTAATTCTTTACATGCCGGTATGGGAAAGAAGTTGGGTTTTACAGTGATGGGAGAAGCAGCATCGTAGCACCCCACCACCAACTTAGGCCAGGGTCAGACGAGCGTTTTGCAGAGCGGAAGTAACGTCCGTGAGAGTGGACGTTCCTTACACTCTGACGCCCATCTGGCCGCCTCGCTGAAGGCAGTTAGTGTGCTCAGCGCTGCAAGGCTCGATCCTCCTATGGAGGATCAGCCCTGTCGAAAGAGCGTCATAGCGCTTCGTCGGGGAGACTTTCAGCACAGCTACAGCGTGTGGCCGGCTCCGTTGAGACGTCACAATGCTGAGACAGATGCCGGGAGCCACGTCAGTACGGGGCGGGCGCACATGGTGCGCTCATCTGACCCCGGCATTAATATTTCACCAGCCACACAATAGCAACTGTGCTGTGGGAAAATCTTTGGATTTGTGGACCTGAAATTGCCTTCAGAGAGCATTTGAAATCCGTTTCAGGGGATTGCTACGTGCGTTGTAATTCAGATGTTCTTTGGAGCTCAGTGAATAACTGCATAAAAGACGCTCATCTCTCACTCTGATACAAAAGTAATATCCGAGTCCGTGCTCGTACACTATTTATTATTAATGAAGGTCAGCGATGCTAGTTGCATTGTCAAATATAATGAATAATTTACAGTAGTTCAGCAGGACTGGATATGGACTACAAGAAAACATAAAGACATCATTTTCTTGCAGAAGAAAAATGAACAATGAGCAGGGGTCAAGTCCTAAAAAAATAAGGGCCATATTACATAGTTGGTGCTAACTTAACCAGAGCTGTTGTAAACTTACCAGAGCCATTATAGCCTATGGAGCTGTTAAGTTAACAACAGCTCTGGTTAAGTTAGCACCAACTATGTAATATTGCGGGAACTTACCACCATTTCTGTACATTCTGGTCTCAAAGATTACTGGGAGGCGCAGCAGCTGCAGCGCTTCTTTATGCATGAGAATGCCATTCCTCTGGCAAACACTGAGAAATTGTCATTCCCATGACATCCCAATGTACTGAAATCCAGGAAAAACCCTTAGATATAGACGGTTTTGTAAAATTGTGTCTGTATAGAAAGGTATTGCAGCTTCCCAGTATATCAGCCAGAAGGGAACGAAGTTCCTCCTGCTAAAATAGTGAGGGAAATGTGTTCCTGCAGGTCTTGACCCCTGAAAATGAACTACGTGTTCCTCTGGGTTCGGGTCATTCTTCCTAGGTATGTGAATACAGTCCAGGATTTACTCGACAAATAGCAGAAGCTGATTTCTTTCTTGTGAAATGTATGTTTTTCTATAGAGCAGGGGTCTCAAACTCTGGCCGCTCAGATGTTGGTGGCCTACAATTCCCATAATTCTTTGAATGCAACAGATGGCCAGAGAATCATGGGAGTTGTAATTCAGAATCATCTGGGGGTCACAGAGTTTGAGAGCCCTGCTATAGAGAATACCTTGGTATCTGTTCGTTCTACAAATACTTCATGTTGATGTGAGCTGCAACCCAAAACCCTGGACTAAATTCTTCTTCTTTCGTGATGTTCCAATTTATAATAGACAATTTTGTCAGAGCTGGCAAAGACATTTGAAATTCCAGAAAATCACATAAGCACTTTAAACGACTTCAAAGCGGCTACAGAACTCCATAAACTTCAGCGAAAAATCCGAAACATTGTGGATGACTGGATGGAGCATTACCGGTTGGCTTTAGGTGAGGGTTTTCATTGTAAAATGAAGATGGAAAAGAGGGATTCTGCCACAAATAACAGCTAATATCATGTATTCAGCAACGGGGGTGTCAGCTATACCCATCTGACGAGGCCTAACAAGGCCAAGGTTGCTGTATCTCTCATGGGAGAGGGGACCTCCTTGGCATCTCAGTTCTGGCCATCCTTTTTAAGTGATAAGGTTGTTTTGCAATAGTATAGTCTTCGTGATGGCACCGTTGCGCTTAATCCTTTTGAGATCCAAGCGGGGACTCTTAGGGCTGCATCAGCACACTGGTTGTCATGTCCAATGTGCTGAAAATTTTGGGCCGCATTCTGGAGGCCATGGGCAAATGAATTTTGTTTGCAGTAAATGGATGGACTCCTGCAGAAGCTTTTGAACCATGAGTATACTCGATCATGGTAATGAAGGGGTTATCTATCATTCCTAAAGATCTCTTATCCATGCTAGAAAAGGTGCACTTTAACTCATAATGGGTAATCCACTAGTATTTGCTGTTTGTTAGTGTTGTTGAAAATGACGGCAACAATCTGTATCGTTGCACCTATGGTAATCTTCATCATTCCAGATATGGATATTCAGGAAAAAACACTATTTGAATTTCCTTATGTGGATCACTGTAGTTTATCGTGGTTGCAACAATGCCATTTTCACCATGTCTGCAACAACACTAAACAAAGACAGTTCCCTCATAGTCTCAGGGCTCAGTTTCGCTAGACCAATTTTTCCCAAACCTGTCCTCAGGTTCCTCTAACAGGCCAGATTTTAAGAATTCCCTTGGGGAAATGCAGACTGAATCCTGCAATCACTGAGCAGCAAATCATATCACCTGTGCTGTGCTTCAGATATCTGGCAAACCTGGCCTGGCAGTGGGTCCTGAGGAAACACTGGCCTAGACCAACCTGGTCCTCAGGTCCCCCTAACAGGCTAGGTTTGCCAGATATCTGAAGCACAGCACAGGTGATATGATTTGCTGCTCAGTGATTGCAGGATTCAGTCTGCATTTCCCCAAGTTAATCCTCAAAACCTGGCCTGTTAGGTGTACTCAAGGCTAAGCGGTAGGGAACCACTGATATAGACTGTAAGCACATCTGGGAAGGTCCTTCATTATCTCTTGCGTCTGTTCACCTTAGCGTGTTTTTCTTTTATGTCTCTATTCTGCTGCTTATGTGGAATTTGTTATCCTCGTGTATTGCTCTGCTGCACTCAGTACATACAGTTTATCTGCTTTTCATACTCCCCTTTTTATTCAGACCTTGAGCCCTTTCACATGATTGTACAGGTGCTGCTCTGTTTGCACATATGTTCGGGTTTAGTATCTGTGAGTGTACTCTTACTAGTCATTGTTTTTTATACAAGAACCAGACCATGATTCGTTATGCACCTCCTCCGGTGTTCCCTTTCTGTGTGGGTTCTGTATAAATCAATCATGTTGTTGAATTCCACAGGAATCGATTTGCCACATATAAAAGAGATGTCTGAGGTTCCTCCCAGAACATTGAGGAAGCGTAAAATTCAGTCTGCTGCTGTGTTCCCTATATCCTCAACATTCCCGAAGCTTCAGTCCATCAAGCAGGCTGATACAGGGTACATAGACCTTGATCTACATAGACGTTTCCTATCCGCTCCAGCTGACACTCACATCAGGCGCTGGGATACTCCTCGGAGCTCTGCTTCTCTCAGGTATGATATAAACAGGTACTGACTGTATACTGGGTTTTATATCAAAAGTGCAGGTGTTTTGTATGTTCGAAATCTACACAGTCCACTGATGTGGTGATTTATGATTTGAGATTTCCTCAGTATATTGTCCCAGAAATCATAATACAGCAGGGCAGTCAAACCGCGCCCTCCCCAGATGTTTCTGAACTACAACTCCCATGATTCCCTGGCAATTGATTGCATTCAAAGTATTCTGGGAAATGTAGGCATCATCATCCAGGGGCTGGAGCTTGACAGACCTGATAAACGATCTATTTACCGTTGATTAATAGTTTAATACCATAACGATTTTCATCTTTCCTGATTCCTTTTGATAATTAAATACTGTACTCTAGCCGTTTAATGTGTATTTATTGTGTCTAGATCTGCAGACTTTCCTAATTCCAGGAAGTCAGAGTTGCTCTCCCTCATAATTCTGTTTCCTCACATATAGTTCCATTAGTGTGGATGTGGCTCATACAGACCTTGTTTCTCGTCCTCTCTATTTGCAGGCCTACATCCATTCAAAGCTCAAAAAGAGACCAAGCGTTGGCAGACTTAAGCCTCAGCAAAAGTGCGTCTGCTTTGCCGACCAAAATATCTGGGTAAATGTAGACAACACCCATGTGGTATCCATTGCACCATGTCAGACGTATGATTCATTGCATCCGTCAGGGATTTTCTGAAGGATAGTCTCATTATGTTCCTGGGGCAAATTCCTGGCACCGTAACCACTTACTCTCGCTATTTGGACTGTTGAATTGAAGAGCTAGTCTGATTAGTAATGTAGATAAATCACGGGACCTGCGGGTCTGGCCATTTCTCATTTATTGAACGACATGTACCCATCCACCAAACTCAATTAGTTTAACACCTGACTGCAGTGATACCCAAACCTGTCCTCAGGACCCACTAACAGACAAGATTTTGCAGATCACCTTGGGGGAAATGCAGACTGAATCCAGCAATCACTGAGCAGCAAATCATATCACCTGTGCTGTGCTTCAGAAATCTGGAAAACCTGGCTTGTCAGCGGGTCCTGAGGACAGGTTTGGGTAACACTGCCTCTTGAAGCCTCTTTATTAGTTACTGAGCCACCAGTGGTGTGTATGTAATGTAAGTATCTAAAGCTCTCACATAATGCTTGTGCCCGACTGATAGCTGGTTTGCCAACCAGGGCCTCTGGGTTATTTATTATTTATTTTAAAGTTAAATCATTCACTTCTTGCTGCGTAATAACTATTCTTTTTATAAAGGTTGCCAGCGGTGACGCTTGGTCCTCTGGTGTCTACTGATCATGACTCTGAGCCCCTTTGGCTCTTGGCCAGTCAAACATGCCCCATCATCTTGCAAAACCTCATGCTAGGTCGGGAAGGCAGGATCTGCAGATGCAACAACTACCAGATTCCCCACGTCACAGACCTGGAATATGACCAGTTGATCGACAATATGAAACACAGCGATCAAATCACTGTGGTTTGTGTTGTGTCATCACTAATATCAGAAGAACATGGGAGCAAAGACATGATGGATCAATTGTATGAGAAAATCAACCGTTACAGAACTATGCCGTGCATGCAGGTACGTATCCTTAGTCAGGGCAGTATCTGTACTGAGAGAAGGATTTTGTAAAAGTATTATTATGATCATGGCGTTCATAGAAAATGAATGTGACGTGCTGTGTTACTGCAGGGACGACTGGACTCTTTCCGGCTGCTAAAGTACGACGTTGATTTAATCAACGAGGGGACTACACAGAAGAATTCCCTGCTGGCTCAACGTCACAACGCAGCCGCGGGCATGATCCTGGTATGTGCACTCTTGATAAAGCCGTGTACACAGCGAAACGCGTTGAGTCATGGCGGCATGCTTTTTTAACAGTATGTTATCTCGTATTGTCCCTATCGGCTTCTCTCTTTGGCAGTTGTCCTGGTATGTGCTGGTGAGCAATTTTTTGCGACAATCAGTGGGTAGAGTAGGCATCATGAACTGCCGAGGTATTAGCTAGCCCAGTATTCCACTTTTTGCATTGGTTATAGGACTTACTGCGCTTTTGCAGTTTTTGGCTGCTATTTTGCTTTTACATATGGCTACATGAGGCGGCTTTTAATGCTAGCAACAATGGTTGCGCTTATTTAAGCAGTGATATGAATTGACAATTTTTTGTGTTGGAGAGATCCCGTTGTGGTATAGTGATTTTTACTGCTGCAGAAAAAATATCACCAGCAAGATTGGGCTGTGTGCTACCATTAAAAGGGCTTGTGGCTAGTGTATGTGGATTGGAGGTATGGAGAGATACACGAGTCCCCACAACAAGGAGACTCGAAGATAGTTCAACCTCTTCACAACACAGCACTGTATGCTGAATACTTCAATGTGGCAGGACTACTGCATGTCTCTGACGGTTTCAATGGTGATATTATACAGTTTTATTTAAATTCAATAAATGTTATGTTTTATTACACACTCAGGGTACCCATTACCTGGTGGGTTATGTGATCTTTCTGTATTTCAAACAATTGATTGTGTTTAATCACTCACACCTTGGGTTTGCATTTGTCCCCAATTTATAAGGACCCATGGCAACATGGTGATTCCATTATAAATCATTAATATATAAGGTCCTGTGAATAACAATAAAAAGATCTGTTACAGAATTTAAAAAAAACATATTTAAAAAAAATAAAATCGGAATCAAAAATTTTGCAAAAAAAATCCAGAAGAATGGCTAAAAAAAGTTCTAAAAATTAATAAAAATACTTTTTGCTGTACATGAAAAGAATAAACGTTTGGATAAAATTTTTTATAAAGCAGGATTTTTTACATTGAAACCTATGGGATTCACCCGTTTAAACCTGGCGAACAAAAAATCTGGGCATTTCGCCAACTTTTCGTTGCTGTTTGGCATTCTCTGAATAGATTAACTATTAATTCTCTACAGAGAATTTCACTGCTGCCAAATTGCACCGTATTTCGCTGGCATTTTGCCAATATTTGGCGAATTGCTAGTACGCTGAATAGCCTAATTGCCGCGAAATTGCACCGTATGGTGAAATTCATCGTTTGGTGTAATGTTGTGGTAAATTCGGCTCTCTTTAAATAACGCCTTATGTGTTTTATTAACAGATGTACATTCGTGGGAAGCTCCTCTTCGCTAATTACATTTTTAATGGCTATGGGAGGTCGATCAAAGATCTTCTGAAACAGATAACTCAAACCAGGAATAGCCACCACCTTGGATACTGTCTCCCCAACGACTTCAAGTTCAGGTTTGTGGCAGATTTCCCATTGAAATCCGAAATGCTGGATTGCCAAAAACCACAGATTATTTTCATTGATTGAACGGAAGGCTCTTTCTGAAAAATGTGAATAATGAAGAAAGTAAATTATTTGTTTGTTTTTTTTGGAGACACAAAAAAAAAAGGATTTTGATCTAATCTTAGAATATGCAGATGTTGTGAAAGCAGGTATCCCGGGTATCACTCACCACAGGTTCCACCGCAGGGTATGGCTATTAGTCTCCAAATATTAGTAACCAAAGAAAAAAGGAATGCCGGTCACAATGCAGGATTTGGTATGGCTGATTTATTCGAAGAAAGGAGATACAATGATTCCGCTCAATACGCGAGCCTTTAAGTAATAGGCTCTTGTATTGAGACGATATTATATCTCCTTCCTGCTGTTACAGCAACCGTATCAAATCCCGCAGTTGGACCAGCATTCCTTTTACTTTGTCCTAATTTTGGGCAAAAGCATCATCAGTTCAGAGAACCATAACAATTAAAAAAGTGTCATCTGCGCTCATTTATATATAATTCCCAGTGAAACAAAACACAATCAGAAGTTTTGGTTTACTTCAATGGCCATTGAAGTTTAAGCTCACCTGCCACGTCAAGGCACCTCTTGGTGAGGTGAGGACGTAATGAAACCATAAGCTGCTGCTCTGAGCAACTACATACTCTCTTGCTACTTCCCAGCTAAGAGGCAGAATGGTGGGTTTTATTTAAACACTCAAATACTCCCACTTTGGGGTTAAAAACAAAAACATGAAAAAAGAAACAGCTGCAAAAAATTACCTAACTGGTGTTACACCAAATTTACATACATACAGAAAAAGCGGTGTCGCGCCCATACTCACCAGGGCGGCTGCAACGACCATGAGTAACAATCCAGTTCATGTATAAACCATAACAAGAAATAAAGTGTCATCTGCGCTTGTTTCTATATAATTCCCTGTGAAACAAAACACAATCAGAGGTTTTGGTTTACTTGAATGGCCATTGAAGTTTAAGCTCACCTACTCAAACCAGTTCATCTTTCACTCTGGAAGCTCTGTGAAAGCCAAAGAATTTGGCAGCAAAATCACACGCTGTATGTAGGTTTGATTTCACCAGACATTGTCACTGAGGGTTTGCAGTCATGCAGCTACGCCAAATATCCCATCAATATGTGTACATCCACGTATAAATTTGTCTATGTTTCTTTGTAGTCACGAAGGCCGTGTGAAGTGTTCATCTGTTAATGCAGCATTGATTAGATAAGACTACACGTTAATCTGCCATGAAGAAAGTCATCCAGGTAATCATTTTGCTGTGCAGATAAAATCCGGGTGCAATTTTACATCAAATCTGCAGACTTTAGGAGTTAAGCAGTTTTTTTTTTATAAAAAATGGTTTGGATGATTTGTGCAGCAAATAAACCATTAAAGGAACACTATTAAAAATAGAGGTCTATATTCCCTAGTTGACGCTAACATGGATAATGTGCGCTTGCAGATTTTCCCTTATTGTCTCCTTGTTAACGTCGTATTCAGGGGAAGGTGTTTTCTCAGCACCTAGCCCCAGAATGCAGCACTAACCTCCCTGATACTCACACCACGTGTATCCACTCCTGGAGTCCAAAGGGTTGGATCGAGCCTCCGTTTTCACTGTGGGATGAGAGCTGAGTATGTGATTTTTGGGGTGTTTTTCAGCTGGTGCTGATTGGCTCCACAGAAGTGGAATCAGTTAGCCGCAGCTTCTGGCTGTGAGTAACTTTTCAGTTAACCGCAGCGAGACGTAATTAGCATTAGGACTTTGTAATCCTAACGCTAATTAACACTTTCCGCTCCCCATGTTAAGCATTGGAGCGCAAAGTACAGTAAGCTCGCGCTGAAAAGCGCAAGCTCCGAATCCCTAACTGGTTTTTTTAACCCGTTAGCATTCAGATTGTAATATGGGCTGAAAACGCTAGGGCCACTTAACTTAACGTTAACGCTCACATGGCTGAGCGCTAACGTTAGCATTAAGAATGTAATAGGGCCCATATTCTGAAAACAAATAAGGAATAGGCACTCAGCATACCAACAAACCTTTGGCTTCAGAAAGTCCCATGTAGGGCTGAAACATTGCCAATTTTTCCAATAAAGCTGCCGATGTTGGAAGACTGAGTGCTTGTGCCTTCTTTGCTTACGATCTAGCGTAATACAGTTTGTAATAGACTCCACATCGACAGATATAAATACAACACGAAGAGTGGCACAAAGCAGTTAAATTATGTTCTAAAAATGCTTTGTGTCTCACAATCATATGATTCGTGTGTACGATGTACCTCAGTGCACCACAATAAAAGATCTTATAAGGCTGAGGAATATCATAAAACTGGCTGGACTCCAATTAAAAAGGAGCTTATGTGCTTGACGCATTTCGCCATAATTAGGACTTCATCGGGAGCTGCTCTAAAATGTGGAATATGCCTCGCATGGTGGCTAATCGCTGGAAAATGGAGACGAGTGTGAGTTTTTGTGTAACAGAAAACCTTTATCTTATTAACCATTACAAAGAAAAGAACATTAACACTATGGCTAATTGAAATATTTAGGAAATGAGTGGTGCGTGGAATCCGTGTTTATGTTAGGAATAAGAACATCTCATATCTCCTCATCTCTCCGCAGTGAGTTCTGTTATTCCTTGGAATTCAGTCCAATCCGCACGTGAACAGGAGAATGCTACAACACAGCGGCCCTAACTCTGCACGTCAGACGGCCTGAACACGTTATTCATTAATATACTTGTATATATGGTGACTGGAATATTTTAGTATCTGCACTTGTATTCTGTTTTTTTTAATTAAATATTAATTCAAAATGGATGTTATTCAAATGTTACATGAAATATATTCATATGACATCATTGTAAGTGTCTGAGTAATGCTTGTTGAATAATTACCAGTAGTCTATCACTTGATAAATCGCATGAGCCATGACCAGTCAAGAGTTTATGGGCAGTTTCGTAGATATGGGACAGCTCGGTAAAAGTCCTGAAAGCGAATGGGGTGTGGGTACGAGGAGATGAGAATAACAGATCATTGGAAGATCGCAGTTGTCACGTTTCCCATTCCAGCCCTTTCCCCCTGCCCTCTGTATTCTTTATGCCTGCTTTTCCCTTATGTTTCTGTGTGTTGCTTTCCCTGGATTGCAGCTCAGGGGTTAAGTGGCTCCCTCGTTAGCTCTCCTGTTGGTGATGTGGGCTGATCACTTCCCTATATATTGCAATGGGCCCTTATCCCATTGCTCTTGTATTTTGGTTCACTTTCAGTTCTGATTCCTGCTGAGTGTTTGTTCCTGAGAGCTCCCTGCTGTTATTCTGTTAAATTTGTATGGTCTTGTCTCCTTATCTGTATGCTGTTTCTTTAGTTAGTCCAGGTTCTACAGTAGTTCATGTCCAGTCATTCCTGTGTTTTTAGTTCTAGTGTTTCTCCTTTGTCTGGTTTTGTTATATGTCTGATCTGGTTCTGACCCTTTTGCCTTGCTGACTATTCTCCCGGTTCTGGATCCCTTGGCATCTGTATAAGGTATATGTTCTAATTTATGACTCCTTGCTTTATCCTTTTTTCTTTTTTTTAAAATTCTACAGTTTTTATTGGTTTTTCCAACCATTCCTCTAACCATTCCTTAGGCGGTTGGCCTGATTGATAAATGGATTGAATTATTTTTAGCATTTTAGGTCAGGAAAGGTCTTATAATATTTAGCTGAGAATCCGTCTGGTCCCGGAGCTTTACCGTTCGGAAGCTATTTAATGGCCAAAATTAATTCTAGGAGAGAAATAGGTCTGATCAACTTCTGTTGCGCGTCAACAGATAAATGCGGTAAATGCGCCAGTTTAGGAAGTTAGACACGTCGTTAGTTGTTGGTTGAAAAGAGTCAGTATCATTGCTTAAATTATAGAGAGAGTTATAGTAGTCCGCAAAGCAGTTCGCTATCTGTCTGGGTTGATGTTTGGGGCGTCCCTCTTTGCCGTTGAGCTGTGCAATGCGAGATTTGCCTACTGTCGCCCTCAGTTTGTTGGCTAACATCCAACTTGCTTTGTTGCTGTAAACGTAACATCTAGCCTTCAGTCTTCTAGTGACCCACGTAGAGTCTAATTTATCCAAGTCAACTAGTTGACGTTGTAAATCAGTCACTATGGCCAGAGATGTATTAGATTGGAGTCGTTTATGAGCCTCATCTGCTGTAGCAATACGTTTTAAAAGGGAAAGTCGATGATCTGCATTAGTCTTTTTCAATCTAGCCCCCCATTTTATTAAAATGCCCCTGACTACCGCTTTGTGTGCCTGCCGTATCGTGTTATCTGACACTTCAGGGGAAACGTTTTCCTTGAAATAATTAGTGATGGCCTGCTGAACCTCATCCTTAATCTCCGGTCGGGACAGTAAGGACTCATTTAACCTCCACGGGGCTCTGCCACAAAAATCATAGTTATCAACCAAACTTAGCGTAACCAGCGCATGATCCGACCACGCGATCGTTCCAAGAGAGCAGTCCAGCACCTGCGCCAAAAGTCCCCTCGGACAAACACATAGTCTATCCTAGTGTGGACATCGTGGGCTGTCAAATAGAAGGATTGACCCACTTCTCCTGGATGCATCATTCTCCACACATCAAAGAGCTGGTGTTCCCGCAAACAATTTTGCATTCCTGGAACGGGCCGCTTTAAGTTTCCAGGAAGCTCGGGGAGGCTGATCCAACAACAAGTTGATATCTCCACAGATTATTAAACGACCTGAACAAATCTTCTGAGTCCTGAGCAGCACTCGGTTCAAAAAAGGATTTTGAGATTCATTAGGACAATAAATGTTCAATATCGTGTACACAATATGTTTAAGAGAGCAGAGAAGAATGATGAATCTGCCGTTGGGGTCAATTACTTGATGAATAAGTTAGTAGGCCACTCGATTATGTATAAGGATCGAGATCCCCCTGGTCTTCGTGGGAGACGTTGCATGAACCTGAATTGAGTAACTGGGGAGGTACAATCGCGGAGAAGCGCCCCTTTTAAAGTGAGTCTCTTGAAGACATATGTCTCTTATGGGGAATGTTCAATCCCTTGACGTTTAAAGAAAATAGTTTCATGTTGTAGTCCTAACTAAGCTGGGGAAACACTATCTCTGTTATCATGCCGCAGGTATTCCAGTATCGGTAACACCGCTATCGTGGAGCTGGAAGCATTTCGCCAAACAGGGCCATACAATGTTAGGACCGAGACTCGCAGGTGCCGTAGTTGTCGCACCGTAGTGAGTGTGAAAATGAACTCAATCTGAACTGCAGTGTGAGGTGAAAGAAAATATGAAGGAAAAAAATGGGGAAACAAATGCGGAAAAAGGATCAGAAACATCTGAGACCTCAAAAAGTAAAATGTCAATAGAATGTGTGCACAGTGTGTGCCAAATATGTACAATTCCAGAAAATTCCTTGAGCTGGAGTAACATCCCAGCTCACCCTGGTCTCTCAGGACGGTGTCCGCTCAACCATTCAAACGAGCTTCAAGCTTGGGTCGGGCCCGCTCGGCCTCTTTGTCAAGGCCCGGATTCGAAACCTTCTCGTCCATCAAAAAATAAAAACGTCATGAATGCCCTCGGTGCCACCGAGGAGAAGCATCTAAGATTGTGTCTTCATTTGCACGTATTCACCCTATGCCATTCTGGCAACACTTTTGTCAGAGTTGGACGGGGTTCCTGTGGTGGAGTACTTTCCCCCATTAGAATCCACAATTTCAGTCGTTTAAAGCCCGAAGCCACGTTAGGAACAGCGTTGAGCCAGGGGTGGATCCAGACACAGGTTTCGGGGGGGGGGCACACTACCAGTTTTGGCTAAGAGCTGGTGTTGTGTTCGCAGTGAAAGGCAGAGTCGTGCATAATAGCAGGCTGTGTTCGTCACACTCACTCTCCCCAGCGCATTGCACAGGGTCTGTGCGGCCCCAACCACGCCAAGAAAGAAATGGCACTGACCTGCAGGACTTAAACGACGTCCTGAGTACATCCTCTGAACACAAACATGAAACCAGAGGATGCGTCCAGCACGTCGTCAGCAGCAAAGAGGGTGAAGGGATAAAAGGGGGTAAAATTTGAGTAGATTGCCCATTTAACCTCTTGTTGCCCCGCACCAATATTTTTTTTTTTTTTTAATGAAAAGTTTTATTCCGTAATCAAGAAGTAATACAATGCAATGCAATTTGGTAATAAACAAAGGACCGGTCAAGATAAAGGACAGTCCCATTACAGTATAAACATTGTCGCACTACAAAGTAAGAACATATAATAACATAAGTATCGTGGGAATATATGTAGGAAAATGTAATCTGATGACTGGTGTGCATCTTAAGTCTTGCTCTTTAGTCAGGACTCCCATAGGAAGTATCCTGTGGCTTAAAACACACGTACATTGAGTGATCAACCGTAATATCAGAGAAGAATCATGACAAGGGGAAGGTGTTTCAGTCAGTAAAGAGAAGGCAAAGAAGAGTGGAGAAAGGAGTAAAAGGAGAGACGAAAGAAGAGGAAAAGGAGAAGAGAGCGAAATCACCAGAGAGGTAGAGAAAGAAAGGAGACAAACAAAAAAAAAAAAAAAAGGGGGGGGATTGGTGGAGTGGGGAGGGGGTGAAGGAGGAGGTGAGGAGGGTGAAGGTGCAGGAGAGGAATATTCGGGTCTAGGTGCTGGTGTACGAAGAAGTTAGCCACAGGCGCCATCCCCCCGCCGCCAGCGAGGCACAACAGCATAAGTTCCGAACCACATAGGCTCAGGCGTCTCCCGCATCAAGGGCCGCGCGCTGCCCGTCACCCCCCCCCAGGACCCCCTGTAACTGAGTCGAGGAGCAGAACGTGGACCAGTGCAACCACACTGTGGTGAAGTGCTGTGCAGCCCTTGCGGGAGAAAGAGCAAGTTCTTCGTTCGACCGTAAGGCTTCTAGCCTGTCAATCAGTGTCCTGAGTGGCGGTGCGGACGGCGATTTCCAGTATAGTGGGATCATGGATCTAGCCACCAAAAGAATGCGCAGCAGTAACGATTTCTTCATTGATTTAGTTGAAAAAGGAAGGTGGAGGAGTAGAAAAACTTGTGGGGTAAAATCTAAGCTCTCGTCAGTGGTGCTCTGGATAAGGTCCCGGACTTTTGTCCAGAATGGTTTGAGAATAGCACATTCCCACCAGATGTGGATATACGTACCAATCTCAGTGGAACATCTCCAACAGGTCGGGGAGACTGTGACATTGAAAGTGGCCAGAAGTGCAGGTGTGCGGTACCAGAAAGTTAAAAGTTTATAGGAAGATTCTTGTAGTTTGGTGGTTTGTGAGCCTGAGTGGGTGAGGGTCAGAATCTTAGTCCAATCCTCATCTGTAAGCGAAATGTCGAGTGTGCGTTCCCAGCGAGACATAAATGCTGGGGAGTCGTTGTTTATTTCCCGAAGCAGGCTGTAAAGATGCGATACACTATGCGCCAATGGAAAAGTCTTGTTGCAGAGAGTTTCAAAAATGGTAAGTGGTCTAGTCAGCGAGGCATTACCCGGTAGTCTTCTCAGAAATGAGCGAATTTGATGAAGATTGAAATTTTCCGCGAAAGTAAGTGCCGGCTGATCGGGAGTCTCTAAGTTTACAAAGACACTGTCTTTAAGCATATGATGAGCCCTAAGAATTGGAGCGTCAGTAATGCGTGATGATAACGTGCGTAAAATCGTGACCGGGAAGTCTGGGTTATCTGTTAAGGGCAGTAGAGGAGACGGGTATGTTGATAAAGAATATTTTATCCGTATTTTATGCCAGACCACAAGCGTGCTACCCGCCGGTGATGATACTTTTGCAGTGCGTTTAATTGCGGCCCATGATAACCAAGGGAGGGACCCTACCGGGCGACCTGCGTGTGCTTCTTCCAAATCCAGCCATTTTTGTTCCGGCGAGCTAGTCATCCAGTCTAGCACCCGTGTGAGATGTGCAGCGTAATAATAGAGACATGTGTCCGGGAGAGCAAGTCCTCCGTTGAGTTTTGATTTACAGAGCGTCTCATACCGAAGTCTGGGACGGGTCTGTGGCCAGATAAAGGAGGAGAACAGGGTGCGTATCTTCTTATGGAACGACAACGGAATAAAGATAGGAATTGTATGAAATAAATATAGCAATCGAGGTAGGAAGTTCATTTTGATAACACTGATGCGACCCATCCAAGACAAAAACTTGGGGGACCATTTCGCCACGTCCTGCTTAAAGGTGTCAAAAAGCGGGGTAAAATTTAGATTAAATAGTTTTGAGTAATCAGAGGAGAGACGTATTCCGAGGTAAGTAAGTGAAGATGGGCACCAGCGGAAAGCATATTGCCCCTGTAACATACGTTTCCAGTTTTTTTGTGGGGCGATCGTCAGTACTTCAGACTTTGCCACATTTATTTTGTAACCCGAAAGTGAGCCGTATTCTTGTAGTTCCCCTATTACGGCCGGCATCGACTTCACCGGATCCGGTAACAAGAACATAAGATCGTCCGCGTATGCGGAGACCTTGTGCATGGTGGAATGACCTTGTACTCCCGTGATACTGGCGTTCTGACGGATTGATGAGAGCAGTGGTTCTAGACTGAGTGCGAAGAGGAGTGGGGAGAGAGGGCAGCCTTGTCTCGTGCCGTTACGTATCTGAAAAGCTGCTGTGAATGCACCGTTCACCTTTACGCGTGCTGACGGTGTAGAATATAAAGCACGAATCCAGTTGAGGAAGTTTTCTCCAATTCCGTAGTGTTTCAGTGTTTGAAACAGAAATGGCCATAAGACCCGATCAAAGGCCTTTTCGGCGTCTGTGGAAAGGAGCAATAGTGAGCGCTCCTTATGTTTAGTGTACGTTATGGCATTAATGACTCTAATAGTGGCATCCCTGGCTTCTCGTCCTGGGATGAAACCCACTTGATCTGGATCGATCAGTTGAGGTAGAAATCGTTTTAGCCGATTAGCCAGTACCCGTGCCAATAGTTTCATGTCGCAGTTCAGTAACGAGATGGGGCGATAGTTGCTACAGTTAACATGATCTTTTCCGGGCTTTGGTATTAGGGAGATTGTGGCCATTAGTGAATGAGGATGAGGAAGGGTCCCTTCCTGGAGTGCATCAAAGAGCTTCGCCATAGTCGGCAGGAGGTCTTTAGCGTTTGTTTTATAATATTCAATGGGTAAGCCATCAGGACCAGGACTTTTTCCAGGTTTGGTCGTCTTTAAAGCTTCCAATATTTCCTCTCCCGTGATCGTGGCGTTCAGCGTTTCACGATCTAAGGAGCTAAGAGGTTGTAGTACCGTTCGTGTCAGATAAGAATCTATGCTAGCCAGCACTGGGTTGAGGGTTCAGTATTTTCAAGGTTATAGAGGTCCGAAAAAAATTTCAAGAATTCTCCTGAGATGTCTTTTGGGTCTGTGACCAGCGTTCCCTCCGTTGTTCGGATCTTCGGGATATAAGACTTAAAACGTCTATCCGAAGTATCCTCGCCAGAAATCTGCCGGGTTTGTTCTCGTTCAATGCAAAAACGAGCGAGACCTCAAAGCTTGAAAGCGAAGGGAGGCGTTTATCAATTTATCTAAGGCCTGTCTGGCCCGAATAAGGCGCTGATACACCGTGGTGTCATTCGTCGCGATGTGTTCAAGTTCTAAGCTCCTAATGCTGTCGACAAGCGTTCGTCGTTCTTCCACCTGCAGTTTCTTACGCGTCGTGCTCTTACAAATGAAAAATCCTCTTATCACTGCCTTGTGTGCCTCCCAAAGCGTTGGGATAGGGGTATCAGTGACACTATTCTCTGTGAAGAAGCGCTCCAGAGTGTCGTGTAGTTCGTCACGAATTAGGGGGTCCTCCAGTAGGGAGACATTGAGACGCCAGTGGCGTTCTCGCGGGACAAATAATGGTGATTGGACCGCCAAGTTAATCGGCGCATGATCTGACCATGTCGTGGGCGCCATGTCTGCTGAGCTCGTTAAATGAAGATTATGGTAGTGCATGAAAAAATAATCTATTCTGGTATAAGTCGCGTGTACTTGTGAAAAATAAGAGTAGTCACGGTCCGTCGGGTGTGATGCGCGCCATACATCTACTAGCCGGTGGTCATGTAGCGTGCGACGTATACTGCGTAGGACATGGGCAGGGGGTGGCGGAGCGGCCTACTGATGAGTCAACCTGCGGTTCCAACGCCACATTAAAGTCACCTGCTATGATAGTCGTACCCTGTTGAAAGGATTCCAGTGTTCGAAGAATCCGTAGCAGACATGAATGTTGTTTTTTGTTTGGTAGGTATATAGACACGAAGGTGTAAACCGTATCGAAAATTGATCCTCTGACAAATAAGTATCTACCTCCTTCATCAGTCAATGTGGTGTCCACCACAAAAGGCACCTCCTTCGATATCAAGATCGCAACTCCCCGGGCTTTACTATGGGAAAAGTTACTGAAGAAGCCCATCGGATAATTGACGTCACCCAAGGTCGGGGACGACCCTGCGCGAAAGTGAGTCTCCTGGAGGAAAGCAACGGACACACGCGCGGCCCTCAAGTCGCGCAACAGGCGGGAACGCTTCTCGGGCAGGTTAAGGCCCCGTACATTGTGAGATTGCAACTGTAAATCGCGAGCAGCATACGGGGAAAGCTCCGGCGGCATGATGCAGGTCCAAGCAGGAACCTAGTACTCAGATTAAATTTCAGGGGGGATTTAATGGGGGGAGGAGGTAGGTATAGTCAAGAGGGTTCGGGGAGCAGAGGTTGGGGAGCGAAAAGGTGAGAGAGAAAAAAAAAAAAAAAAAAAAAGAAGGGGGGGGGACGAAGATGGAGAGGTAGGAACAAATGAAACCGACAGTGAAAGTGAAAGAGTGTGAAAATCAGGAGGTAACAAGTGCGCCAACTGGGATACCCGCCTCCACTACTAAACCCGCAGGTCAGGTGTGGGGGTCCACAGTTGGAGGGAAATTGCACTAAACCTCGCGGGGGGGACCTAAGCGGCCGTACTCCTGTTCAATCGTGTCCGTGTAGGGAGATAGGATAGTAGGTATACAACCCGAGATGGAGCTCAGACGGTGTTACCTGTGACCGTCTATGCCGACATGTGGTGCTACCAATAGGGTCTGTGGCTGTTTTCTAGTAGGGGACTAGGAGAATATGGTTATCTAAGGTATCTGGGCTGATCCATGTAGGAGGAATGAGGAAGGGAACAGGGGGGGGGGCGTTCTCCAGTAACAACACAGGAGCGTGAGCTGGGTGTGTGGTTATAAAGGATTGGTGCCTCAGTTACGCCCGTTTCACGGGTCTAGCTACCGATATAAGGCAGAGAGTCATCTGTGTTGTGAGGTGCTAAATGAACCGTAAACAAAACTGTATATAAAACAAAGATAGCAACAAGTACGTTCATTGGCAATGCTTATGACTATAACTTGTATAAAACGTTGGAGTCCCATACGGGGTCTCAATGCATCAGCAAATAAAACAACATTAGGCGTACAAAGTTTGTAACTTAAGTGCAATTACATATCCTCCCGCCACCCCTTCTCGTCTTCCCACCCTCAGCTGCCCATCCTCACCCACCCACCACCCATTTCTAACCCTCCCCTTCCCACCCGTTTCCAAACAAACTCGTAAAAATCCTAACGTATATGTGTAACTGAACAGGGAACGTATCTAAACTCACAGTCTGGGAGCATTATGGATGCCATATTATAGCTATTTTCCCGCCTTATCATGCCCCAGGTTATCAGTACAGGGGAAATATCCTCTTATTTGATCGTTGGCAACGCGTTTAACTGTATCATGTATAAGATACTGGAGTCCTTTACGTGGTCTCAAAACATTCGCGGATAAGACCATCGTAAGAAAGCAGAGTTCGAATTCCTTAAGCAAATACATCCCCTCCCGTCATCCAGATTGTCATCCCGTCCTCCGCTACCCACCCTTACCCCTCCCCCTCCCTATCCCCCTCTCCCCTTCAAAATCAATCGAGACCTTTCCTTAAGGTTCCACACGTGTATGGGTGAAGGAGTAGTAAACTCATCTAGGCCCATTAACGAACGCAAAAAATGAGTGCCTTAATACTTCTGACTTCCAGCTTAGTCATAACCCAGGATATGTCAGTATATGATGCAAGGTGTCATTCAGCGAGTAGTTCACAAGCAATATGTGGGCATACATTAACTGGGCACCTCTATTAAAGATCTGTATCCCTTCGTCCTCGAAAGGTTAACGCTACCCTCACCACTCCATCTTGTCTGTAAGAAGATTGCCAATAGAACAGCTGAGTTTTCTTAAAATTGTAAAGTCTGCAAAGTTAAAGTTTCAGCATGTGAGTGCACAGAAAGCGGATTCAACGTTCCTCGGTCTCAGTCTGCCACATTCTGGCTGTCCTGCCAGACTGTCGATTGGGAGTCTGCAAGCAGCCGGTCTTCGGCTCGACGCCCTTTACGCGGTGATTTTTTGCGGCCTAGGTGGTCTGGTGGGCTTATCGGCTGACGGTGTTGCGCCAGTTAAGAGTTCCCAATCAGGAACCTCTGTCGGAGGAGGTTCAATTCCGCCAAAAAGGGTGCTACATCTGACGGGGCACGTATGGCTATAAGCCTATTGTTCCGACGGACTTGCAGGGAAAAAGGGAAGCCCCATCGATACGGTATGTCCGCCTCCCGTAAAAGTTGGGTAATTGGGCGTAATTCACGGCGTGCGGTTAACGTATGTGAGGAGAGATCTTGGAACAGTTCGAATGATTCGTTTGCAAAACGCCATTTTCGGCGTATGCGCGCTTTCAACAAAATTGCCTCTTTCAGTGCAAAGTCCGGGATATGGCATATGATATCTCTAGGTGGGGCTGATTCCAGTGCGGCTCGGGGGCGAAGGGCCCTATGCGCTCTATCAATCGCTGCGTAGGGTAGGTTGGGGCAGCCCAGTATTTGTGTAAAATGCGCCAAGGAGGAATTCCTTCACTTCTGTAACCCCTTCGTGAACCCCTCTCACCCTGATGTTGTGCCTTCGGGATCGATTTTCTAAGTCGTCTATTCGACGTTGCATATCTGATAAGCGCTGGTTCGTGAGCAGGTCAGGGTTTGTGGTGCAGCTTATGTGTGAGGCGGCAGCTTCCTCTAAGCGCGCCACCCGCGTGCCTACTGCAGACAAGTCAGCCCGGACTTCGGCTATCTCGCGCCCCACTGCCGCTTGCATTTGGTCGAGCATTTCCTTAAAGTCCAGTCTCGTAGGTAGCTCAGCACGTGTTGGTAAGTCCGCAATAAGCCTTTCTAGGCGCGCAATTGCAGTCTGACCTGATGTCTCCGTCGACAGGGGAGCAGCCGCCATCTTGGTAGAGTCCTTGTTACTAGGCCGTCCTCGTGTTGCTCCAAAATACGCCGTTATGGGGCTCGTTTGTTGGTCTTCTGGGGTGTGGGGGGTTCTCCTAGTCGATCTACGACTTGTGGTGCGTACCATAGCCACGGGCAGATTCAATTGTGCAGATTTGTCAGCAGCGGTCTCAGGAGCTCCCGCGCTAAGCGTCCATCTTCACGCTCGTTCAGGCCACGCCCCCCCGCACCAATATTTAATCTCCTACATGTACCTCACAATGCTTTCATTCATATTTTTTGGAGTGCAGGCAGCAGATAATGTGCAGAGCTCCACAACAATAAAACTCACAGTAATGTGCAGTGTGAATGAGCGTATCACAGAGCTGCACAGCAATAAAACTCACAGTATTGTGTGATGTGAATGAGCGCATCACAGAGCTCCACAACAATAAAACTCACAGTAATGTCCTGTGTGAATGAGCGTATCACAGAGCTCCACAGCAATTAAGCTCACAGTAATGTGCGATGTGAATGAGCATATCACAGAGCTCCACAGCAATTAAGCTCACAGTAATGTGCATTGTGTATGAACGTATCACAGAGTTCCACAGCAATAAAACTCACAGTAATGTGCAGTGTGAATGAGCGCATCACAGAGCTCCAGAGCAATAAAACTCCCAGTAATGTGCAGTGTGTATAAGCATATCACAGAGCTCCACAGCAATTAAGCTCACAGTAATGTGCAGTGTGTATGAACGTATCATAGAGCTCCACAGCAAAAAAATTGTAGCAGCCGGCTGGTCTCATTAAAAAGTGCAGCGGCTGTTTTATTGGGCTGAAGACAGGCCCGGGGGGGGGCATTTGCCTCCATGCCACCTGGCCCAGTCCGCCCCTTCCCCAGATACATGTATACCCAGACATCAGAAACCCAATGTGAGCAGAGCGAGGTGGCGCTGGTGGTAAAGCTGGCAGCCGCATGAGGGAATCGGGACCGATATTACCAGAGCAGTGGTTCCATGCTCGTTTCGCCCAGACACACGGGCTGCACAGCAGTGCCAGATCATCCTAGGAGCAGAATATTTTTAAAAATGGATTGGATTTTTTAAAATATAACATTTTTATTATTTTTTTCTGGTTGCCACTTTACAAAGCAGTTCCCCCGACCCCCGTTCAATACCTCAGCAGCTGCTGAATTGCTGCAGTACAGCAATTCAGTTTGCTGCAGTACAGCAATTCAGTTTGCTGCAGCAGTGTCATTGAACGCTTTGGATGAGAATTTTGAAGCCAAAATGGCCGATCTTTTAATTAAAGATTCAGATTGTTTTTCGTATCACTCGGACAAAATATGATAAAGAAAAGCAGTCAGCACAATTCCGTTTTATATGCACACACCACTAATGATAGTTTTTATTGAATAAACGTTATGTTTACTTCTGAAACAAAATATAAATTGAACTGTAATATACAGTCATGGCCGAAATTGTTGGCACCCTAGACATTTTTCCAGAAAATCAAGTATTTCTCACAGAAAAGTATTGCAGTAACACATGTTTTGCTATACACATGTTTATTCCCTTTGTGTGTATTGGAACAAAACAAAAAAGGGAGGAAAATAATCAAATTGGACATAATGTCACACAAAACTCCAAAAATGGGCTGGACAAAATTCTTGGCACCCTTAACTTAATATTTGGTTGCACACCCTTTGGAAAAAATAACTGAAACCAGTCGCTTCCTATAACCATCAATAAGCTTCTTACACCTCTCACCCGGAATTTTGGACCACTCTTCCTTTGCAAACTGCTCCAGGTCTCTCTAATTGGAACGGCGCCTTTTCCCAACAGCAATTTTAAGATCTCTCCACAGGTGTTCAATGGGATTTAGATCTGGACTCATTGCTGGCCACTTCAGAACTCTCCAGCACTTTGTTGCCATCCACTTCTGGGTGCTTTTTGACGTATGTTTGGGGTCATTGTCCTGCTGGAAGACCCAAGATCTCGGACACAAACCCAGCTTTCTGACACTGGGCTCTACAGTGCGAACCAAAATCTTTTGGTAATCCTCAGATTTCATGATGCCTTGCACACATTCAAGGCACCCAGTGCCAGAGGCAGCAAAAAAAACAAAACATCATTGAACCTCCACTATATTTCACTGTAGGTACTATGTTTTTTTCTTTGTAGGCCTCATTCCGTTTTCGGTAAACAGTAGAATGATGTGCTTTACCAAAAAGCTCTATCTTGGTCTCATCTGTCCACAAGACGTTTTCCCAGAAAGATTTTGGCTTACTCAAGTACATTTTGGCAAACTGTAGTCTTGCTTTTTTATGTCTCTGTGTCAGCAGTGGGGTCCTCCTGGGTCTCCTCCCACAGCGTTTCATTTCTTTTAAATGTCGACGGATAGTTCGCGCTGACACTGATGCTCCCTGAGCCTGCAGGACAGCTTGAATTTCTTTGGAACTTGTTTGGGGCTGCTTATCCACCATCTGGACTATCCTGCGTTGCAACCTTTCATCAATTTTTCTCTTCCATCCACGCCCAGAGAGATTAGCTACAGTGCCATGGGTTGCAAACTTCTTGATAATGTTGCGCACTGTGGACAAAGGCAAATCTAGATCTCTGGAGATGGACTTGTAACCTTGAGACTGTTGATATTTTTCCACAATTTTGGTTCTCAAGTCCTCAGACAGTTCTCTTCTCCTCTTTCTGTTGTCCATGCTTAGTGTGGCACACACAGACACACAATGAAAAGACTAAGTGAACATCTCTCCTTTTTATCTGCTTTCAGGTGTGATTTTTATATTGCCCACACCTGTTACTTGCCCCAGGTGAGTTTACAGGAGCATCACATGCTTGAAACAATCTTATTTATCCACAATTTTGAAAGGGTGCCAACAATTTTGTCCAGTCCATTTTTGGAGTTTTGTGTGACATTATGTCCAATTTGCTTATTTTCCTCCCTTTTTCTGTTATGTTCCAATACACACAAAGGGAATAAACATGTTTATAGCAAAACATGTGTTACTGCAATACTTTTCTGTGTGAAATACTTGATTTTCTGGAAAAATGTCTGGGGTGCCAACAATTTCGGCCATGACTGTATGTCTATGTGCAGGGGTAAATAATAAATAAATGTTTTGTGCTTTGGTGAACATAAACCTCAAAATTAACAATGCTGTACGGAATTGTTACTTTCTTCATGGCGGCGGCCATCTTGCTGTACGGAATTGTTACTTGCATCATGGCGGCGGCCATCTTTAATACGTCACACTCAGCTACTCGTAGCATCTCCTCGGGTCGCTGCAAGTGCTAACTTAGCAGTGCTGAGCGCTGAGTGGCTGAACGGCCTTCAATGGCAAGTTGCTAACTTACTTGAGGGAGGCGTGTCCAGGTCATTTGATGACGTGCTCCCGTGGTTGATTCCTCCCACTGGAACACAAAAAGGGGCTGGCTTGCTGGAGCCAGGCGGATGCAAAAGAAAGCGTCTTTTAAATCAAGCACCGTGTAATATTTTGTATCTCCGGGAATTAATGCCAATAGATTGTATGGATTGGGAACCACGGGGTGTAGAGTTACTGTGGCTTCGTTAACCGCTCGTAAATCTTGGACTGGGCGGTACTCTTGTGTGCCCTCTTTCAGTACTGGCAACAGAGGTGTGTTCCACGGTGACACGCAGAATCTCAATATGCCGTGATCTTTAAGTCTCTGCAAATGTGTCTGGATATTCTGCTTGGCTTTTTGTGGGATATGGTACTGTCTTAGAGCCACAGGCGTGCACCCGGTTTTAAATCAACGTACACTGGAGGGATATTTACAGCTAGTCCGGGTGGGTTTTCCTCGGCCCATATACCAGGGATTCCCAGGAGTAGTGTGTACGGGTCCGGGTCGGCCGGCGGCGTTGGTGCTGTGCGCCATTCCTCTTCCCTTGGCATAATTACTGCAATTTTTACAGGTTGGGTGCACTGGCTGGCTGGGCTGTACTGCCGTGTAGAGCTGCCACTCTCAGGCAGGTCCAGTCTAGCGTGACCCCCGGGGAGAAATGTAATTTGGGCTTGCAATTTGCAAAGGATATCCCGCCCCAGGAGCTGGATGGGACATTCGGGCATTTACAAAAATTCATTTTCAACATTATGCCCAAAAAACACTACATTTTCGTGAAGCAAGAAAGGGGTACTTAGCAGACACCCCCATTGCTCCCACAATATCAACTTCATTTCCCATTGGAGGAGCAATTTGCTGTGTTACAACAGAATATTCGGGACCGGTGTCAACCATAAAAATTTCATCTTTATTCCCCACTCTCATAGTGACCGTGGGCTCGTGATTACCGAGCGGGATGGGCCCAGGTCCGTGTCAATATGTACCTTGCCCTTCAAATGATGTTCCCGCCAACCC
The DNA here is from genome assembly GCA_009667805.1 of Leptobrachium leishanense. Classification (NCBI taxonomy): domain Eukaryota; kingdom Metazoa; phylum Chordata; class Amphibia; order Anura; family Megophryidae; genus Leptobrachium; species Leptobrachium leishanense. Next base: position 345,401,653 of record CM019065.1, on the reverse strand, counting down.
AACAAATCCTGCACCGGCACCATCATTTCTCTCATACCTGCCGTTTGTTACCTGACCATTGGAGGCCTGACCTCCCGACTCCCCAGCTTCCCCTTGTACCCCATGTTTAGCCAAAAGTCCCAGACAATTATTTTTCCAGTGACCCTCGCCCCGGCACCAAGCGCACTGATTGGGTCCTGGGGGTAACCAGGGGGCTCCCCTACCTCTGCCTCCCCGACCCCTGGCTCTCCCTCTCTCTGGGGCACCTCTTCCTCCTCCATTTCCCATATATCCGACCACCCCTGTATACCCTTTTTGTTTCTTTATCTCCTCCCACGTTTCTTCTAAATCCCGGTTATGAAACACTTTATTAGCAATTTCAACTAATTCACTAATACCTTTTCCTAGAAACCCATCTTGTCTCTGTATTTTATTCCGTATATCTCTTTGTGTTGACCCACAAAAGAAGAATTAATTAACCTCTGATTTTCCACTGCCTCAGGATCAATAGGACTATACATCCTATATGCATCTAGTAACCTTTCAAGAAATGCACTCGGGGTTTCTTTAGAATCCTGCACAATATCTGCTATTTTCCCCATATTTGTGGGTTTCTTCCCTCCCGCTTTAACACCCATTATTACCGCTGTACGGTACGTCTGCAGGTGTGCAATACCCACAGCAGTATTGTACGGCCACTTGGGATCTGTTTTGGGGTAGTGTTCCTCTGCCCACGCTTCTGGCTGGGCTCTGGCATCTTCTACAGCTCGGGCAAGTAAAATCTTCCGCGCGCTACTATTTATTCGGGCTCTTTCCTCAGTAGTGAACATTGTCAGCATTAATTGCTGACAATCTGCCCATGTGGGGTTATGTGTAAGCATAACTGACTCTATCATACTGGCCACCGCTGCGGGATTAATAGAATACACTGGTGTGTGTGTTTTCCAGTTGAATAGATCTGTTGTCGTGAATGGGACATATGTGTATTGCACTGGCCCAGGTGCTCCGTTTTCCAATAAGGGACCTGGCACCTCCCGTAGGGGCATCTGCCTTTTTTCCTTTTACCGGGGCTGTGCTGATATAGGTCTCGGGGTTTATATATATTGTTCGCTGCGCGAGTGGTAGCACCTTGCTTTACCTCTTCACTCTCATCATCATCCTCACTGTCCTCTTGGTCTACCAATTTATATATACTCCCATCGGGCATTTCGATCTTTCCTGGTGGGACCTCTCTGCCTCTTCCACCCACTGCCCCCTCATCTTCCTCCGCAATTCCGCTCGCCGGAGGGGAGGAAGCCGGCGGAGCAGTAGCAGCCGCCCGCCTCCCTCCTCCACCCGCGCAACCGCGGCACGCAAAGCTTCTCTAGCTGCCCCATAATATGATGGATAGGGCGGGGACAGGAAATCAATCTCCTCCGGTTGTTCTACCAACACCTGTCTTTTCTTTTTATTATTTTCTCTATTGGGGGGTACCTGCTTCTTGTTACGTCCCGCCATCATTATAAAATGACTTTTATCTTTTACACAATACTTCCATATATCTATATATGGGTACTGCTCAGGATGTCCGCATTTCCTGGTTACTTGGGAATGCACTTTCTGTATTAGCGCCGGGTCCATTGACCCCTGCTCTGGCCAGTCTGGAACTAGCAGTGGCCATACAATTGTACACATTCCTGTTAATTTCTCTTTAGTTAACTCTACACCATAATCATGTGTTGTATATAGTACTTCAAAATTTCGCACCATATACCCTAAGGGTGTCTCACCCTTCTTTACCTTTTTGGGCTTGGATGACCCGTTACCCATTGTTACTCTTAAGGGCAGTAACCTTTTTAAAATACAGATATTACTTTTTAGGAAAAAAACACTTGAAATTTACTGTCTGGTACTTCAGTCAACAATTCATATATCTCGGATTCGCTTCCTCCGTCAGTAGCCGGACTGCAGTCGCCTGAGCCGGAAACGTACCTTGGGAGTCTACTCTCAAGTTTGCTTTCTCGCTAGGCGAGTAGGCGCTCGATCACTCACAGCACTCTCAGCAATCATTCACAACCCATACTGTACCAGATACTTTCAGCACAAAACAATACATAAACAATTCTACTCTTTCTACTAGCCGAGGGCACACCGTCCCTCCTTTTGGCTTCCTATACCCAATTGGTTGAACTCTATCTCTTGACTGCTTGTGACTATGTGCACCCCGTTCTATAACTACACTTCCATCTGCAATTCCAATTTGCCTATGAGTAATTCTACCCACCCGGCACCACTTCCTCTGCAGCTACCGCTGGCCCCAATGAGCCCTCTTCACTACACAACGTACACACTAGCACTGACTCAGGGCCCTAAGCCCGGTCACAGAAATCTCTCCACCTTTCTTCTGTCCATGTGGTGAAGCTCTATTTACAAACACTGACTACGACTACGCAACTCCATGCGGCTCCCCTCTCCCTCAAATTCAGAACCCAAAAAATCGAACTTATAGTTAGCATCCGATCCCCCGGGTCCAGACGCGCGCTAGCCACTCTGGCTCCGTGCTTTCGGCGGCGGGTTCGGTATGCCAACAAAACCGTGGCCGCGGGTTTCCTTATCCAACTACGGTTGGACGTATCCCTTTATACTGGTATATCCATTAGACATACAAACCTAGAAGACACTTTACCTATCGCCGCGCTGTTCGCTGTTTCCTCGGACTCAGGGGTGTCCCAGTGTTCCCGGGCCGGGGGTCCGTTTGAGACGAGATGAGGTCCACTGAACAGGAAATCCTGCTTGGCGCCTGCAGATGTCAGCTCACCTTCAGCGGACGCCCAACCAGCAGGATCACTCGCACCTGCAGTCAACCGCTACAGTGTCCAGCAGTCGTTGCCGTGCCGGCAAGGGCCTGTATCCCGGCTATCGAGCCCCCAGAAATGTAACCAGAATCCACTTGGTTCACTCGGGACGAGGCCGGACCGGACACGAGCAAGGATTGTCTGAACACGAGTCTCTTCAGGAAAGGCAAACTTTATTGTGACGTCACAGAATGCTCAGACAGGATTGAATCGCAAAGACTGAGCCCCGAGTCCCTCGTGACATTAGATTTTATACCCCAAATACATAATCAGGTACATCCCAATTAGCCCACCTCCCGATGACACTTTCCCACCCCACGTGGGTTAATACCTCCCTTAACCTAATACAAAGACATTCCATTAATTGGCTGTAAATTGGCAAACTTTATGTTAGTTTCAGTAAATCATGATTAGTTGCTATGATTAGCCTATTCCGGGCTGCGCCCTCCTCCCTAGCGCCTGCAATCATTTGTTGCAGCTAACACCTGGTCTGATCTCTATACTCCTTTGTCTTTCAGCGGCCCCAGTGACCTTGGTGTATCTACTCCTCATTCTGCCCCTCCGTGCCAGGAACAGCCTAGACCTTTCTCAGACTCTAATTACTTTTTCTGCTAATCTAACACATTCCTAAATTTCTACGTATACTTTATTCTAGTTTCAGCTAAAATCCTGCGTAGTTATTTTCAAGTGAACCAACATTCTGAACAAGATGGCCGCCTGGCCTATATTGGCGGCCATCTTTCAGCCTATTTCCACTTCACCTGCACATCTCGAGGTACAGAAGCTGCCAAAGTTTTAGGTTTGGGAACCCTGTGGATTCTATACATGCAAAGGTCTGCAGAGGGGATGAAAGGTAGCAAAAATTTGAACAGAGTAAAGGCATATTCATGTAAATCAGGCGGTTTAATTTCCTCAGGGATGCCCCTAATTCAGATGTATTTGCGCCGAGATCGGCCTTCTGAATCAGCCACTTTTAATCATTCCGAACTGCATGGAGGAGGGAGCACAGCGGAACTGCCAGGAGCCAGCCCAGCCGCTGCCCAGGAGTGACTCGCAAGCAGCTGTTGATGCCGGTGAGTGTGTGGCGGCTGCATCCCAGTGACAATGACTCCTCTGAGCTCTGACCTCATCTGCTGGCTGCTGATGGTGACCCACAGTTGGGCGGCTGAGTGAGCCTTCACCGTTAAAGTGCTTAAGTGAGGGCCTGGCCCTGGCTGAGATGAGCCCTCTGGAGTGGAACGTCTGGTCTGACTGGGTGGGGGTTAATAAATTGAGGGGGGCGGCTTGCTTGCTGGAGAATAAGTTGGGGGCCCCAAAGCAGGCCTGCCCCCCTCAATTTATTAACCCTGGTCCCTGGGGTCCAGAGAGGGGGGCCCTCACATATTCTCCACCAAGCAGGTCCCCCCTCACTTTATTAACCCCCACTCAGACCAGACGTTCCACTCCAGATGCAGAGGGCTCATCTCAGCCAGGGCCAGGCCCTCACTTAAGCACTTTCACGGTGAAGGCTCAGCCAAATTGGGGGAGAGAGAAAAAGTGAGGGCCTGGCCTGAGGCTGAGAGCCCTCTGGCCCCAGGGTTAATAAATTGAGGGGGGGCGGCCTGCTTGGTGGAGAAAATAAGTGAGGGCCTGGCCTGAGAGCTCTCTGGGCCCCAGGATTAATAAATTGAAGGGGGGCTCGGGGGCCAGACCTGCTTTGGGGGAGAGAGAAAAAGTGAGTAATTTATGTTTGATCTATATATATATATATATATATATTATTTATATATATATATTTCTGTAACACTTCAATGTTCTTGAACCCAGGACATACTTGAAAACGAGAGAAATCTCAATGTATCCTTCCTGGTAAAATCCTTTATAAGATAAAAATAAAAATAAAATATATATAAATAGAGGAAATGGACGCACTCCAGGACTTCAGAAACTGATAAAAAATTATAATTAATTGTAATTAACCAAGGGAGGTACTAACCCACGTGGGGTGGGATAGTGTCACCGGGAGGTGGGCTAATTGGGATGTACCTAATTATGTATTCGGGGTATAAAACCCCTCGTCGGGGTGAGTTCGGGGCTCACTCTTTGCGATTTAATCCTGTGTGAGCATTGTGTGACGACACAAATAAAGTTTGCCTTTCCTGAAGAGACTCGTGTTCAGACAATCCTTGCTCGTGTCCGGCCCGGCTTCGTCCCGAGTGAACCTAGCAGATTCCGGTAACACTATTAGCTGAATTATACAACACCTGAGCGCTGCATGGTAGAGGTGAGTCTTGGTAATTACTACTGAGAGTCTCACTACTATGAGCCAGCACCAGGTTTAGGCTTTTTATTGCACCGCCGCCGCCTGGAAGGGACCATATCTGCTAATAAGAGCGAATCGTTACAAAAGTTTAGTGATAGTGTAAATCCCCCTTACACTTGTGTATCTGTTCCCTATTGTTCTTTTCCCATCCCCCACTCAAAGGTCCTTTGTTGTGGAGTAAACACCATGACATTCTGTGATGTCATACAGGCAGCCTATGTGATGTCACACAGGTAGCTACTGCTTTAAGAGCCTAAACATTCTATGATCTCTCAGAAACCTCTGAGACTCTGACGGAGCTTCACCCGGATCCCTCTCCATGGTGTAGAGATCTGCGCCTCATTTGGAAGTGTCTGAAGACTTGGAGCTTGACTACATCAGATAAGACCTTTGTGCTTTAGAGTTTCTAGCTGTGAGCGATATAGTTTGCATTAATTTACGTAATGCCTTTAACTAGGATAGTTTGTGATGGACCCCCTGTAACTTTGCACAGAGCTGCATGGGAAGGAGATATTTTTTAAGTGCTCAGAAGTTTATCTCCATATTAATCTGTTTACTCTATAATTTTTTATTTGTTTATTAATCCACTAGTTGTAAAGCCTGCCCAGAGGGCAGTCTATTGTGGATATACTGCCCCAGCTCATGGATATACTGCCCCAGCTCATGGATATACTGCCCCAGCTCGTGGATACTGCCCCAGCTCGTGGATACTGCCCCAGCTCGTGGATATTGCCCCAGCTCGTGGATACTGCCCCAGCACGTGGATACTGCCCCAGCTCGTGGATATGCACCCCAGCTCGTGTGGATATGCCCCCCAGCTCGTGGATATGCCCCCCAGCTCGTGGATATGCCCCCCAGCTCATGGATATGCCCCCCAGCTCGTGGATACTGCCCCCGCACGTGGATACTGCCCCAGCACATGGATATTTGCCCCCAGCTCATGGATTTGCCCCAGCTCATGGATTTGCCCCAGCACGTGGATACTGCCCCAGCACGTGGATACTGCCCCCGCTCGTGGATACTGCCCCCGCTCGTGGATACTGCCCCAGCACGTGGATACTGCCCCAGCACGTGGATACTGCCCCCGCACGTGGATACTGCCCCCGCACGTGGATACTGCCCCCGCACGTGGATACTGCCCCAGCACATGGATATTTGCCCCAGCTCATGGATTTGCCCCAGCTCATGGATTTGCCCCAGCTCATGGATTTGCCCCAGGTCATGGATTTGCTCAGCTCATGGATTTGCCCCCAGCTCATGGATTTGCCCCCAGCTCATGGATTTGCCCCAGGTCATGGATTTGCCCAGCTCATGGATTTGCCCCAGGTCATGGATTTGCCCCAGCTCATGGATTTGCCCAGCTCATGGATTTGCCCCAGGTCATGGATTTGCCCAGCTCATGGATTTGCCCCAGGTCATGGATTTGCCCAGCTCATGGATTTGCCCCAGGTCATGGATTTGCCCAGCTCATGGATTTGCCCCCAGCTCATGGATATGGCCCCCCCAGCGCTCATACTTACCTGTCGAGCGGCGCCAGGGAAGTGAAGATTTCCCCGCTTCCTGTTTTTGAAGGACCCAAGCCCCGGTCACGTGACCGGGCTTGGGTCCTTCAAAGCGGAAGCGAGGGAACTTTCCCTCCGCCGCTCGGGGGTAGGATGCGCGCGGCAGCCGGGTAGAGGCTGCGCCTCTACCCGGCTGCCGCGCGCATCCTACCCCTGAGCGGCGGAGGGAACTTTCCCTTCGCCGCTCGGGGACCCGTTAGATGCGCACAGCAGCCGGGTAGAGGCTGCGCTCGCAGCCTCTACCCGGCTGCCGCGCGCATCCAACCCCCGAGCGGCGGGGGAAACTTTCCCTTCGCCGCTCGGGGGGTTGGATGCGCGCGGCAGCCGGGTAGAGGCTGCGAGCGCAGCCTCTACCCAGCTGCTGTGTGCATGTGTAACCGCCGCGGCGAGCCGGCAGCCGGCTCGTGCCGCGGCGGTTGCATGCGCGCGCAACCAACCGCCGCTGGTTGCGCGCGCATGCGCAGTAGGGCTTTGGCGACGGACAGCCAAAGCCTTACTCTATTATAGTATAGATGTTTGCCTCTGTATAGTAACCCATGTCTGTCTATTTAATACATGCCTGTCTTTCTATACTAATCCATGCCTGTTTATTTGTATGATAATAATCCATGTTTGTCAATTTCTCTAATAATACATGCCTGTCTATTTAGTACATGCCTGTCTATTTATATAATAATCCTTGCCTGTCTATTTAGTTCATTCCCGTCAATTTCTATAATAATGCATGCCTGTCTATTTAATACATACCTGTCTATTTGTATTATAATCCATGCCTGCCTATTCATTTCTGTAAATTTGTATAATAATTCATGCCTGTCTATTTGTCTAATATTCCATGCCTGTCTGTTTAATTCATTACTGTCAATTTGTATAACAGTCAATGCCTGTCTATTTAATTAATGCCTGTCTATTTCTAAATTAATCTATGCCTGTCTATTTAATTCATGCCTGTCTATTTCTATAATAATCCATGCCTGTCTATTTAATTAATTCTTTTCAATTTGTATAATAATCCAAACCTGTCTATTTTGTAATACATGCCTGTCTATATTGTAATAGATGCCTGTCTATATGAATAATAATCCATGCCTGTCTATTTAATAAATGCCTGTTTATTTAATACATGCCTGTCTATTTGTATGATAATAATCCATGCCTGTCTGTTTGTCTCATAATTAATGCCTGTCTATTTAATTCATGCCTGTCTATTTCTATAATAATCCATACCTTTCTTAATGTATCCTTCCTTTTAAAAATACTTTATAAAAAGATAAATTTGGAGGGGGCGTGGCTTGGACGCGAGGCAAGATGGCCGCTT